>VXBT01001848.1:43322-187829 GCA_013400235.1 Oriolus oriolus
CCTCCCACCGCCCCCCGCCCGCTGCTCGCTGCTCGCCCTCCCCTTCCCGCAGCTCCCCGCGGCTTTGCGCTTGGCGGTGACACTCGGGGGGATGCCGGCAGTGTTCCCCTCCCTGTCGCCACGCCGCTCACTCGTACTGACCAGGAGGGGAGAGGTGGAACAAACCGAAAAAAAACCCCAAAACAAACTTACTGGCCCCGAACACACACACAAAAAATGCACGGTCCTTTTGGCAGTTTACCTCGGTCACTAGTAGTCGATGGCTGGTGGGGGTGGGGGTCAGAAAAAGGGGCACCGTGGAATATAAAGCTAGCAGCTTTGAAAGTATTTGTTGCCAGGCACAAATGTAAGGGGAAAGAGAAGTAACACTGGTTACGATATTATCCTACCAATTCCAGGTTGGGTAGGAAGACTGGATAAAGAGAGAGGGGAAGAGGGGAGGAGATAATGAGCAATATTTCTTTCGCATCACATATCCTTCACATCATAATATGCTCTAGTCAATCTGTAACAATTCATAACAGAAAGCGACATTGCAGAGTCTTTCCAAATGTTCATCTTCTTGAAACATAGCATTCATTTATTAGATTGTTTGTCTGCAGCCCCCCTCGCTTGACTATCATGATTCATTATGTTTCTCAATTTTCAAGTAAGTTATAGGAAAGGATAAGAAGGAGGTAAAGACTAAGACTTAAAGAGTTACTGATGTCTTGGACTATGTCTATCAGCATTAGCTTTTATACCTAGCAGTGGTAAAGTGAAATGGGCAGATCCTGTTTGTTGAAGGACTGAGATACAAATATGAAGGTTAGTCCTAGAAAGTGTCTGCTGGGACTGAGAAACAGAATGTGAACTGATTTTTGGTCTGATTATGCAAGCATGGGTTCTCAGAATCTGAGTAACTAACTCAGGTAAAGCTTTTGAAAAGGACATTTGACTAGTGATTGTGACACTCACTCAGAAGAGCACCCAGAGGTGCCTGTGACAACAGCTGCTTCGGCTGGCTGTGGAACGTTTAACAATTTACAGGTCTACAGCTCAGCCCTACAAAATACAATAAATCAGTCCGACTTTCTTCCTCTCCTAAACTGGTCTTGTGCAAAATCCCTCAGTGAGTCTGGTGAAATACTGCATTCTGCCCAAGGGTATTCAGACCTAATTATGTGAAACTTCACTAGCTCATGGGAGCTAGCAGGGGAATCTATAGCATTTCCCATGAGCAGAACTGAGAGTGTAAAGAGGGTGGATTTGTGCATAAGCAAGGAAAAACACACCTGGGTGTGAGAAAACCCAGGGGAGAGAATGTGTGGCAAACTTGGGAGGAAAAAAAATTAAAAAGAGGGGGATAAGAAAAGAAAACAGAGAATTTAAAAAGGGTGGAGGGATGGGGGAGAGGAAAGAATAAAAAAGGCAACACAAGAAGCAAAGCATAAACGATCAGTAGGTAGCAGGAGATCCCAATGTGTTATGCATTTGTTTTACAGCAAAATTCACAGAGTTTCCCCGAAATGTCACGGCCACTGAAGGGCAGAACGTGGAGATGTCTTGTGCTTTCCAAAGTGGCTCTACTTCGGTGTACCTTGAGATCCAGTGGTGGTTTCTGCGGGCGGCTGAGGACCAAGAGGCTGGAGCTGAGGTGACAGGCACTCAGGTACTGATACTCTGCCATGGGGTCCTAAAACCACCTGGAGAATGCTACAAAAAGGATGGGGAGGATAGGGGAGAAGGACAGAAGCGGAGAGCAGAGGAAAGGAGCTGAGAGAGGTTCTGTATCTCCCTAGGGACTTAATTTTGACTATGAAATAACAGAACAGGAACCTGCAGAGGAAAATGCCCACCACAGGGGTTGGTGCCTTTGGTGCTGCCACTTCCACGATGCAGCTAGAGCTCTTCACAAAACCTCACAGGTTTTCCAAAGTCTATTCCTCCCGCAGGTTTTTGTTTTTTGTTTTTTTTTTTTTTTTTTTTTTTTTTTTTATTATTATTTTTCCCTATTTAATTTTCTCTTGGAAAGCAGCTGTTCAAAGATTGCTCCTTGTGGGAATTTTATATTTCCCAAGTGGCAAGATCCTACACGTGCCTTCCAATTTCCAGCTAGCGCAGTCGAGTTGGCAGCCCTAACTCCGTATGCAGCTGCCACAGGAGGGCACACGATTGGAGGGGGCGGGGGAGGCAAGGGGGGGAACCAATGCCCCTAAAGAAGTAAAAAACCAAAATCGGTCAACAGCGTGATTTCATCCTTCTGAGCGGGACAGGAGGGGCCATGTCCCCTCACACTGCCATCCGGGGACGCTCCTTCCTATGGCGGCAGCCACCTCCTCGCCGGGCTCGGCATTCAGCCTCCCCGAAGAGACGCCCATGCGAGGCGGGAGGGCGGCGGGTCCTCTGGTCCGCGCCCCTCGGCCGTCCGTGCTGGCTGTCCCCGGCTGTCCCCGGCTGTTCCCCGGCTGTTCCCCGGCTGTCCCCGGCGCGGCCCGCAGGTGGCAGGCGCGGCGCGCCGCTCCACGGGCTCCGCGGCGGGGCGGGAGGGGGCGCGGAGTGGGGCGCGCAGCGGGGCGGGGGCCGGAGACCCACGGCGGCGCTCCTTTCCCTGCAGGTGGAGCTCCTGCCCGAGCGGGACCTGGACAGCGACGGCACGAAGATCAGCGTAAGTGTCGCCGCAGGGCGCGGGCAGCCCCCGCCGGCCGGGGGTCCCTTCCCTCGTCAGGGCCCACCCAGCCTCGGAGCTCCGAGTCCGTTCCTGCTCCGCATCCCCTCCCCACCCACACGGCAGACTGCGGGAAGCTGGCAGCCCGCAGCTCAGCGCTTGGACTCGAGGATCTTAGAGGTCTTTTCCAACCTAAATAGTTGATTCTGTAATTCTGTGACTACCTCCTTGACGGCCCTGGCAGAGGGAGTCAGGACAACCTTGCCCCATGCAGCCCCCCCACACCCCTGGACATGGAGGCATCGACCAGCGTGGCCGAGGCAAAGACCATGGCACACCCCGTTTGTACCCTGTGAAGAATTCAGCCTGCACCTATCCTTGTATTTCTTGTTTTCATTTACCCTGGGCAACTGCTGAGTCTACCTTAGTACTCCAAAGCTGGTTTTAAGGCTGAAATTTGTCCATGAAGCTGCACTTTCCTTTAGCGGGGCGTGCAACTGCTTAAATGGGTGTTTTCTTAGGTCCGTACTCACTGGCAGAAAAAAAACTCAGAAAGGCTTTGGGCAAAACTTCCCCACTGGGAGTAATCTCAACTCTTGGCCACTCAGACTCTGTTTTACAAAAGTGAGATTCTGACACCAGAGTTACCAATCTGCTGCTTGGAGATTAAACCAGAATCTCATTTCAGCAGAATTATAAGCAGCATTGCTCCATTCCCCTCCAGCTGTTCCCTGCAGGGAAAGGATGCCTTCCACAGCAGCCTCATGTCCTGAGTCAGGCACAGCCAGAAGGCTGCTTCTGACCTCAGAATAGTTCAGACCCCCCTCCCTCAGCATCCCAAGAAATGCATGGTGGTGGGATGATGGTGTGGTGCTCACTGCAGTGGAAAGACACAGACACTTAGCAGATACTGCAGCATGAATATTCCCTTTGAGCCCAGAGGGGTTTTCCCTTTCCCTGGCACAATCACTTTGAAAGTGCTTTTTAGCTGCAGACAAGGCTTTAAGTACCAGCAGAGCTTAAAAACAGCAACAAATAAAGGGGAATAATTTCAGACAAATCCTTTACTCTGCTGCTTTTTGATGCCTGCAAATAAAAAATGAAATAATTACATCAGGTCAAAGTGCAGCTAAGTATAGCTGAAGGGCGTTTATAAATGAGAACTCACATATGCTGTGTTCAATACAATACATATTCTGGCCATACTTATATTTTCTGTGATACTTCTCACCATCGACTAGAAACGATTTGTGTCACGGACCATATCTTCAGTTGCAGTTGTAGACTGTCTTACAAATGACGCTCACATGTGGTCCTTGGACACTATTCCACTAGACATAGGGCTAACAGATAATTCATTCCTTACCAATAGTGACTCACTTGGAATCCCTGTAGTAACCCATAAGAACTGAGACACCATACAGGCTGTGAAGCTTGTCTCATCTTTGAAGTTACAAATCTCTTTCATTACATATAATAATAATTGATGATGGGGTATTTATAGTGTTCCTATAAATAAAACACTTATTTTATATTTGTAATTTAAAAAGTCAACGTTACGTAGATGTGCAAATCTACTTTTTACAAATGTAGCCTTTTTTAAAGCATACACAGCTCCACTGGTACTACTGTAAATTATCATCATTAAGAGAAAACTTTTAAGAACATTTAGTAAATATTTTCAAAAATGCTAAATGTGTGCTGAAATACACCATTTCTATCTGTTCTAAATGATAAACCAGCACAAACTGAAAACATGCATCTATGCTGCCTGAAACAATTTCTAAATTTCAAATGCAAAAGTCAAAACCAGTTCTGTTTTTCACCAGGGCTGTGCAACACTGTTAACTTTGTGGCTCTTGCATAGGAGTAAATGAAGGGACAATATGACTGACGAATCCTCTTTCTGTTCATATGAATCTTCTTTAATCCTTTTGCTGAACATGAATTGTTCCTTAGAGATATATTATTATTGAATTTGATTTAAATAACTATCCAGCACTTTCTGTGCAATTAATATTGCATACATTATGCCTGCAAGTATGTAATCCATACTTTCAACTCAGTTTGCCGAGTATAAATTCAGAGCTGGGTACAACACAACAGGCTATAAAGTCCATCCACTATCTTAAAGCAATGAAATATTCACAAGTATTGCTCTTCAATTTGTCAAGAAGGCAGAATAGGTGCCTTGCCAACACTGGTGACTACAGCAGGCCAAGCTATCAGAAGTAATATGTTGTACAATCCCCAGTAACGTGTCTAGCTTCAGTCTAACAGTTCTCTATTTTTGTGATCTACCATGTATTCATCATCTTGATGTCTCCTTATTGGCTGTCATTAATGACACAAAAGCAACCTTTGCATACATGTTTATGTAACTTTGGAAGTAAACCAGGTTCAGAAGTTCTTCAAAGCTGAAGATTTATATGCCACTGAATACCTTTTAACTGGCTTCCTATGGGGCAACAGATATTAATTGAGGAAGTAATAGAAAATTAATTAAATATAAATTCTCTAAAGTGATGAACATACAGAAAGGAATCTGTGTTAACTTTTCCCAATGCATCTTAATACCTATCACACATTTCTGGATGTATAATTTACCCATGTGTGTTTTAATTATCTAAAATAAAAATACATTATGTTGCCCTCAGATATGAAAAATAATTAGAAATAAATCAGGAGCCTTATTTTAGCTGACAACTCTTAAAATGATTCTGAATATGTGCTTCTAATAAGTACACAGATAAACAAGACAAAAGAAACAACCTGACACAAGACGTCTCGTTATGATTAACAGAAAAAAATACCAAGAGTTTGGACACATTTGAAGGACACAAACTGAATGTAAAATATACAGTCTCAATGTAGTGAATAGTACAAGTTAATCTAATAAATAATTATTAACATAGTTTAAATCTTGGCAAACATCTCCAGCAAAATTGTTAATGCAATAGTTCAGAAACTGAATTATTCAATAAAGCCCACTAACTGGAAAGGTTTAACCAATAAAGTGCACAGATACTAGGTTTACATAAGAAAGCTCATTAAGAATGTTCATGATATTAAGCAATTAATTGGAATGAGCAGGGTAGTTTGGTTTTTTTGTCTGAGGCTAATTAGATTTCAGAGCAAACCATCTAAACAGATTTGGAAACAAGATGTCAGGCATCCTCATAGATACAATTAGCCATACTCATCCTTGATGTAACTTCCCTGCAGTAAGCACAATCACACCATTGAGTAATTTGACACTATGTCCATTGAGTTTTTCCAAAGAAAGAAGAATTCATGACAACGTTATTTTCTTTGTTCTTTTTTCTTTTTTTCCTGGAAAATTTGCAGACAGTGAAAGTACAAGGGAATGACATCTCCCACAAGCTGCAGATTTCAAAAGTGAGGAAAAAGGATGAAGGCTTGTATGAGTGCAGGGTGACCGATGCCAACTATGGAGACCTTCAGGAATACAAGGCCCAGGCATTTCTCAAAGTCAATGCTAACAGCCACTCTCGGCGAATGCAAGCCTTTGAGGCATCCCCGATGTGGTTGCAAGACATGAAACCTCGTAAAAACATCTCAGCAGCTGTCCCAAGTAGCATCCACAATTCTGCCAATCAGCGTGTGCATGCCACCTCCAGCCCCGAAGCAGCAGCCAAAATCCCCAAACAAAGTCCACAATCAGGTATGGTAAAGCATTTTGAGCTTTCATTTGATTGCTTACCAGCATGTAAAAGGAGGTTAAATCAACAAGGTAACCAGGAATTGTGACTAGGAGGAGTGTGGTGCTCATTTATTCCTCCTTCTCTCTGTTTCTGTTCTTCCTGTTATCTCTTTACTTCCTAAAATCTGAAGAATAAATTTCTGAGCAGAAGAAACAAAAAAACCTTAAACTTCTATATGTGGATTATATTTCTACCTGTTTACCCACCTAAGGCTAGCTCTCAAATCAAAAGCTTAGTTTTCCCTGTAGTGTGTGTGGAGAGACAGGGGCATGTCAGCGAATGACTCATCTCATTTTAAGATGTCTGTCCATGATAAATTAAATAAAACACTCCTCCAGATGTGTTTTTTCCCAAGTTATTTTACACCAGTCACCTAACTTATATCTTCAACATATGTTAAAATTAATCTACTTTTACTGTCATCCTATTTTCACAAGGACCTTGACTTCTTAATCTAAGCAGACCTTAAATACACCAGATAGCTCCTCTGCTGTGTAGCCTTTAGAAAAACCATGGGTGTGTCAGAGAATGTGTGTTTGTCATCTTCAGGTGCTTGATCTTTGGCTTCGAATCAAGGGTTTAAATGGCAATGCCTCCATTGTCTGTCGTGTAGAAATTAACATTCTATACATTTTGTTGGGTAGATTTTGTTCAGCACTGTATACATAACCTATAATCAATATCAGTCTTCATTTTCTACAGTGATACTGTAAAATTCACAGTTATGCAAAGATACACGAATATACAGGAGATGAAGTTCTATATGATGGTAATAGAGAGATGGACAGGATAAAAAACCAAGATGTAAATTATTAAATATCCTCTGAAAAACAAGCTGTGGAAGTTTAAGGGTTTCTGAGTTACTTCTATTTACACCGAGGGCCAATGTAAGGCACAAAAACACAACCTACTTTAAAATATGTAAGGGAAGCTAATTGTCTCTGATGCATCATTTTTCTGCTAGTGTGTTATTAAATCAAAACCTGTGAGTACAACAAATTTCATAGCACACCTATTGTGAAATCACTTTCAAGTTGCAGTCAAGAAAGGTTAGAAAGATTTTTTTATAAGGAAAATACATTTCCTTACAGATTGCAACAATGTGATTATTCATATAAAAATTCTTATTGCTGTTAAAAAAGTTGGTGCATACACTATCACTATTTTACCTCTGTATACACTTTTTAAAATTTATGTAAAAGTTATATTCAGTTTTCTTTCCCTGAAAGGGAGCCACTTTCATTTTTAAGATCTTCCAAAAAATGTCTAAGCTGTTAGAAGAAAAGAGATATTTCACTTGAGTTAAAACCACCATTCTACCATGGCTTTCCTTTCAGATAAATGCATATACTTCTTATTTTCCATTGGATTCATACATTTCAAAGCAGCAGACTTTTCCATAAAGTGAAAACTCTGGTTTCTATTCCATCCTATGTGAAATTAATTAAAATAGTCAGAGGTTTATGAAATATGTAGCAACAGACTATACTGCATTGAGGCCAAAGTGTGCACAAAACAGCTAATTGACTAAATCATTTTGGATATACAATTGACTCTATAGTATTGTTTATGTCTTTAGTCCAAGCAATGTCTTGACTGATTACTGGACATTTGTTACTTGGGAGCTTGTAGGTTATTATATGGAAAAGTCCCTGTAAAAAAAAAAATCTTTAATTTTTCACTTGAGCAAAGATTAATTCAGATCAAGTACAGACAATCCCAATCATAAAGAATTTAAAAATTGAACAGATAAAATGTAATTTAGTTTATTAGTTCATTTTTTATGACAAAGCACATACAAATGCTGCATTCATCAGAGGTATAGCTTATCTACTGAAGAAATAAAGGTGTACCAGGAATCACACATGCTTAATTTCAATTTAATGGCCACTTGCTAAACAAATTATTTGTGATATTTTTGACATCATATTTTAAATATCAGTTCAGCTGTTGAGATCCAAGATTTGCTTTCCTTTACTTGAGAATATCTTGGCCTGACTCTTCCAGCTATGGTGAGATTTGGATTTTCATTCCATTTTACAGTTGTTCTACAGTAACAGAAATACCCACAGGAGGACAAGGAAGTGGGGACTTTTAGCTTTATCTAACTTAGAGGAGCAATGTCAGCTGAGGGAGGGGAGATGTCAGTTGTGAGACCTCAAAGAAAGCAGAAATGAGGTGCCACAAACATTATTACTCTATCTTTTTATGACACAGAATCAACACAACCTCCTTACTTTATCAAATGAGGAAGTCTTCTCCTCTTTAACAACATCCTAACCAAATTTATGCATGCACAAGTCTGCTGTGTGATTACAGTATATGTAAGCAATGTATCCATCCAGCCTAGAACATAGAAACATGTTTGAATACAAATGTATCATGATTAAGTACATACTTGGACTTGAAAGACGTACAGGTTGTGATGTTTGTTCATGTTGAGTAAAACATTGACTTCAGCAATACTACTTGAAGAGAAAAGTGCTATAAACCATAGGTGATTGTATCAAATATTCTCCAGTATTAGAGAGGTGGTACGTAGTTATTGGCAAACAATAATTTTTACTGCCATGCTCACAGAATTTTGTGAAATACATTTACAACAGTGGGAAACATGACACTGTGAAATTATTGAGAATCCTTTATTCAGCTGTTGCTGAAGAACTTAGCTACTAATATATGAAAAATTGATTCTAATTCTATTAATATTTTTACCTAAAATTTATTTTTAAAAGGTAGATATCATTCCACTCGACTCCTTCTACCCTGAAGTACACTGCAGAATTTCTTTTATTTCGTAACAATAGATATTTACTATGTAGCTCTATAAAAGCAGTTTACAGTCACTACCATTTTAAAACATCAGCACTTCCCAGCTGAATAGATATTTCTGCTATTCTCCTACTTTGCTCAAAATAAGGATATCTGTGATAACTGTTAGGGAGCTATATAGCCATGGCTGACAAATTAAAGTGCTATGAGGTCCATTCAGTATTTTGAACTGCTCTGAAAAATATTATGTGAGTGTAAAAAACCTCTATTTATTACTGTAAGCATAATGGAGATTCAGTATAGGAAGAAATAGCTAATGAGACCATCTCCCACAGAGAATCTTCATATAATATACTAAGAAGCACTAAATGACTACCTCAAAGTCAAAAAGTCAGGATACTAGAAGTCAAAGCCAACACAGTTTGACCCTTTCATTTCATAATTATGGGCTGCAGCAAATGAAGTAACCCATCTCAGCTTAACAGGAATCTGAGTAATTTGACAGAGTAATCTGCATATATCCAGAAAATGTCCAATGTAGGTGGAGTGACAGACATTTTTTTCCTGAATAATTCATAACAACGTTAGTCCAAAGGCGAAAGTACAGTTATGACAAAGCTTTGTCATTCTAAGGAATGCTTCAATTAAATGGGGTCCAAGAGCTAAAATGAATTCAGGTGAAAGGAAGCTAAATAATCTCCAAGCTGCAGCAAATATCATTGTTTCATGGATACAAATTTAAACTAACTGCTGTCTGCATTCAAATCACTCAACATTTATAGCAACAAAACCAGCTGAAGAATCTGATGTGCTGTGAATGACTATAACCCCCAAACTCCTCCTGTTCTGTCAATGCTCTGTTAAAGCACTCAAAGCCATTAGTTGCTTTTCAGACTCAAGATCAGTCTCAGAGAATTAAAAATGAAGAAGTGACAATTAGGTCAATTTTCTGACTGCTTATATACAGACTCTGTGCATTTCTAGCAACTTTTCATTCTTTCATGAAGTAACAAATTCATCTATTAAGCTATCTACATGCCAAAAACTTCCTGTGATGATGGCAGAGTTCCAGCGAGTGACTTGAAAAGGAACTCAAAGGCGAAGGTGGTACTTACATAGGCAGAATGACCTGGATTCTTGGCATCATTAATCACACTGAGAAGCTGATCATCAGGCATGAATGGAAAGAAAGAGGATGAAAACTTTTTTCTTCAGTCTGTTGATACTGCTAAACTGAGGACATTACTTCCTGTCTCCATTTTTATCTAGAGAATCTAGGAATCTTTTATCATCAACCTATTTTAAGCAGAGATTTTATGTCCAGTTTGGAATCTTTTAGGATATAAACCAGCTTCTGTGTTGGTTTTTTAAATTCTTTTTAATTTAGGTTCCGTCTCCTCTTAAAGCAAAGGAACAAAATGTCTGCTCTAGCTGTCCACTAAAGTGAGAGCCACCATTACTGCTTTCTTCACTAAGAGAATCTTTGGCTTTCATAGTTGCTGTTTCAGAAACTGAGCACCCATAACGTTGGGAGGCACCAACCATTACTTTGACTGTGGCATAGCAAAAAGTCAAGTTTCTGTTTCCTTTGGACTTCATGAAAGCAAAAGCCAAGTGACTGTTTTGTTCTTGTTCTGAACCTTATTCTGCTGTTCTCAGGAATACTTGCAAAAACTACAATCTCTCTTTTTACTTGAAATATACACTTTGATTCCCTCTTCATGAAAAGATGCTGCTGTACATTTTTTTAGCTTCTAGAAATAATGTAATCATTTCAAACCATGTTAGTTGATGTAGCCCTAATAACTAGTTAGTTCTTGACCCTGATACTGTAAACATCTTCTAAGAAGTGCTAATATGCTCCGAATAAATTACTTGACCGAGCAAGATCTTTACAGCAGCTAACCCCGGACCCTTTGTTTTTTTCTAAGGCCAGGATTTCCAATGCAGAATCAACTCACTAATGTCTTATGTTTCTTTTAAAAACCTCAGATCTTAATTTCTTGTATGTGCGTATTTATTGATAGAACAAGATGCATACAAGTACTTAAACTCCTGTTCCTAGTGCTTAGTTCACCTAGACCCAGAACAGCTTCACTGAAACTCATATTTCGGTAAAAGTTATGGTGTTTGGATGCTGCATTAATTATTTGCCTCTTATGAAGCCATTCAAGAAACAGTGAGAACAGACACAGCTGAAACTAAGTGTATAAAGTCTAAGAAAATAATTTTGCCCTTTACCCATCTACATTGTAGTTTATATAATGTGCATGTGTACCAAGATCTTTACTATTCTTTTTGTAACATTACCAGTGTGTTCCACTGTCTGTCTTTGCTACATATGCACTTAATCATATGTCTTCCTTTCTTTTAGCTGCTTAAAAATAAACCTTTCAGGCTAACCTCATCTTTTCAACAAAATTCTCATACAAAGATCTGTTAGGAGACCACTCAAGAGTTCCCTGAGTAGCAGAATCACAATAGTTCTGTTCTACATGCCTTATACAACTTTCTTTGGTAAATAACCACTAGAAAGATTGCAGACAGGCCACACAGTCAGTAAACAAAGAGAAGAAAATAAAGGAAGAAGAGCTAAAAAAAGGGTGGGGGGAAGCTGTGTATAATTTGTTTGTCAGCTCACTCATATAGCTTTCCATTGCTTCACAATCAGACAGATTGCACTGGGTCATCAGAGATTGCAGCATATGTGACAGGGCCTGCTCTTGAAATAACTGATGGGATTTCCTTGCTTCAGAACACAACCCATTTGTTACTTGACAGATATTGACAGATATTGACTTGACAGCAGCAGAGGATTATCTGTTGTCCTTCATATGAGAAGCAGAACGTTTTCCATCTATGGTGCTCTGCTTCATTATGAAAAGCCTTTGCATCACATAAAATGAAAGAGAATGGGTGCAATTAACTGCTGGTTGGAACGGATGCAACTCTGCTGAAGTCTAAAGAATGTCATTCATCTAAAATAGCAAAATTTTGGCTAAAGGATGAGGGTGAAGATGAATTCTCTTCTACTCATAATGTGAGAGTGAATTTTAAGAACTGAAGCTTTGCCCTGCTTGTGCCACCTGAAGAAGTTTAGGACAGTGAAGGTTTCTGGGAACTGAATGAAGGGAAGGAAAACACCTGAAAACTGCTCTTTTCAACTCACAGATTCAGGGGGAGAGGGCATTCCTGATGGTGTGTTTTGTTGCTTCACTTTTTTTCTATGTGGTTTTTCTTCACCTTTGATCTACTTTTTGCTACTGTTTCTCTTTGAAACCTTAGCTTAGACTACCTAGAAAGCTCAACAATTTCAGGATCTTCTTTTTCTCTGGAGAGGGATTTTATATTTGATTAGGTAATTCAAAAGCTTCAAAGATATTCCAGAAACTGTTACTACCTTTATGCTACAGTAATAATCAATTAATCCTTCTTTGTTGATGGTAAAGGTGGATGGTATTTTAAGAGCAACTAATGATCTTGCTGCCTGCCTTGAGAAGAGAAGACTCTGCTCCAAACTCTGTTTTACCCTATGATAAGGAAGTTGCCACTGTACTTTTTGGCAGTGCAAATTGTTACCCTGTCTGTATGTGGATGTTCTAGTCAGATCCACCTCACTGAAGTTTGTTCCCCCACCTACTCATGAATGCTACTGTCTTGGAAAAAGCTGCCTAATTTTTTGTGAATAAAAATGTGAAAGTTAGTTTCACAGAGGCATTTGCAGTGCTTCAAACATCCAATCTCTGTGTTCATCAACCAACAAAAATACAAAGAACAAATCTGGATGCTACTTCTGCTGCCATTCCTATTTCTACTGCTGTTATTACCTCAGCTGCTGTTGTTTCCTGTGGCACTGACTGAGGATTTTGGCCACTAAATCACAGCCACAGGGCTACAAGGACTATAAAAATGACTTCAACAAGACTACAGAACATGGTGTATCCATCTCCAGTTCATTCTGTGCCACTGAAAGAAAGAGATGAAAAGACAACATGTTTTGTCAAGAAGCAACAATAAATCAATCATAAAGCCAAGAACTAGCAGTAGGACTCACAGGGAGCTATACATTCAGAGTGTGCAAGGCCCTTTAGTAGAATTATAATATTAGATAATATGACTACATAGGTTTGTGACTGTCTGAAAACTGCCAAAATAAGAGGTCAATTACCTATTTTATACTTTCCTGAAATTACCACACATTCAATATCTACTATTCAGTGACCATCTTTTACCTGAAGAGGCTTTGAATATTGATTAATGATATTTCATGGTTATGATTGATCCCGCATCTCAGATGTATTTGGCACAAATACTTTGAGCTTCATTCTCACAATCCACTATTTTCAAATTAGTGTACTGTGGTTGTAGGGTTGATACCATACTTTTTTTTTTATTTGCAGCACAGAAATAACAAGGGTGAAGTCTTTGGATTGTGAACGCTGATTTAGCTCTTGCAGTTTAAAATGTTGCCACTCAAAGTATTTGTCTTGCTCCAATCAGAAGTTATTGCCTCAAATCTGGATGGCAGGAGGAAATAGGTGTCTACTGCTCAGCTTTCCCAGTTCACAGCATCAAGCTTCTATATTGTCATAAAGGCATCTATGACAGCTGATAAACTAAAACAGAGCTCTTAAACTGAGATAGCTGAAGAGATGGCACTGGGTTTGATTGTATCACTCCTTCTACTGGGGGTTTAATTTCCATAAGAGGGGGAGGCAGAGAGATGGAGGCACTATCATCTTAAACTGCTCCAGCTAAACCCATTAAGAACTCGTGAGTCATAGCTCTTAGACAGAGGCACCTTCTGTTAGTCGGAGGCATTGTTCTAATCTCTATAACAACTGCATTATCCACCAGGGAAACAAGGGATCAGAGGAATGGTCCCTGCCTCGAAACACTTACCATCTAGGAATCAGACAGAAGAAAACACACTCATCCAGTGGAAGCTTAGCTGAATTCCATGAAAATAGCTCTTATATAAATGATATAAACAGAAGGAGACCAGGTTGACTGTATGTCAAACATGAGCCTAAGTGTCAGGTGTGAAAAATGAGAAAAGGTGTTGATTGTCATATATTTAAATATTTACAAAAAATCATAATTTTCATTCTGTCTGTGTTACGATAACCCTCTTTGTATGTGTTTTTCATGACAGTGCTGTTGAAGAAGATAGTGTAATATTAAGTATCACACACTTAAATTTCCTTTCCAATAGATGAAAGAATTAACGAGATGCAAAAAGTAAAGGGAAGAAAAGACAAATGCATTCTCTTTTTCTTCAAATAAAACTCCTGTTGTAACTTTATGGTATCTTTCAAAAATGGCTCCATTAACCGTTTAATTAAATGTGGCGTATATTACATATACACACATTTATATATACATTACAAAAGTGCTGAGCAATTTGTGTTGGAGCCATGCTTAGTTATAACAGCACAAACTGGTTACTAAAAAAAGAGTCAATTCAATAATTTTTGTTAAAGGCCTAAATTCTACGTTATTCAGTATAGGGCATAACTATATGAAAGTATAGGATGAAGATGAGTTACCACAGGACAGTCAGAAAAAACTGCATTTGCTTTAGAATCAGCCATTTCTTACAGATAAATACAAATGCACCAGTTTATATTTTTTCTGTCACACATTAAAAAAAAGTCTAAGGTATAATTTATCCACGGTTTTGAGAGATAGGATGAAAGAGAAGGATGAGAGAGAAAGGTGCCCAGAGCTGATAAGAGCAGTCAAAAAACCTGCTGCCAGTTGTTCTGAAACAATACCAATTATCGACTGCATTTGCTTGAGCTTGCACCCCTCCCCCTCAGCTTTGAACTACTGCAATAGGCACTGCTTCCTGGACTGCTTCTCACACAAATTTTGTGTAAATAGCTAACACTGATATTTCACAGACTATGTGCAAACACCTCTTTTAGCAACCATTTTCCCAAAAAGTACTCTCTCATTGAAAAAGAAGCAGCTGAAGTCAATGCATTACTTATACACGTGAAGAGATTTGAAAACTTTGCAAGTTCAAAAACCAGCTAAAGGAAGGAAGAGAATTAGGATATCTTTTAAAAACGGCTGATGTTTGGATGATGGATTTGTGACTGGGAGCACCAGGTAGCCAGAATATCTTCCTCCTGAGAAAGTCAAGGAAGTTTGAGAAATGGGCTAAGTCAAGTACACTATCCAGTTAACCTTTCTGAAAAGCTATGTTCAAACTCAACACTCAGCTTTGGCTGTTTTCATCAGCAAACTACAAACATCTATAAGTGTTGATGAATTGCCCATTTTAATTATGTTTAAGGATCTCACACCTCCCTCCTGTCTGTTCGAGGGAAAAGGATGACAGGGTTGAATCATTGTGATGATCTCATTTTCATCTTTAAGAATGACATTAGAGATCCTCTTAGCTTCTTCAGAGTGCGTGGTGGCCCAATTAGGAAGCCTGGCTCTACTCATGAGGTTAAAGAATGAGATATGAACAAGAGCACTTTTTAAAGAATTAAACAGGGAATGATGAGTCTCAGATATGTTCTAGCAGAAAGACAAAAATGACATGAATTAAATGTTTCTTTAGGTAGGAGTTAATGTCAGGAATGATGTAGAGAGTGATCTGCATGTAAAATCCCAGGTTTGTTCACACCAGTATACCTTAATTCTACTTCTGTTCATGTTGGCATGGAGCAAATGCAGAAGTCATTCAAAGTCCCAGTCTTCTTTCTTTCTCCTTTCATACTGCTATCTGTTGTCCTCATAGTTTTACTATGGCTTGTTCTGGACCGCTGTCTGAAGCCAAGTATCATTCTTCCTACATGCTACCAATATTTGAAGTCTCCTTTAGTTTTTGTCTTCCAAGTATTTCCATCTCGAGTTTGCATTAGAACATGATTTGAGCAAGTTGGCAGCAAGTTAAAGGCTGTGACCTGCCTTAACCTAGAAAGAGCTCCGGAAGTTATTGGGACTCATATTTCTGGAAGAACTGTCTCCTCTGTTCAGGGTTGGAAAGTTGTAACTTTTTTTGCCCCATGACAAGACTGAAAACCTCTGTGTGCCTTATCTAGTAAAAGCTAAGGATTAGCCATCTATCTAAAATTCCATCTTGCTTTCTCATCTGCTCTTCTGGGCATCACTAAGGGAAAAGGAATAGACATCAGATGAACAGAGCTACATGCTAAGTGCAAAGTCTAAGTAGACTTCAGGGAAATTCAATACATAACCTGTTCTAAATTTCTTCTGGTGTGTAAGATAAATTCATTTGCCCTCTGCAAATGAACAAATCACACTATTTTAAGCTGATTACTGTACAGCCAATGGAGAAAGATGGAGTGAAAGCCTGAGCAAAAGGATCTTCATTGAATAGGAATACTTACTGCTCATCTTCATTCAGTCATTCAGTTCCCCAAAATCAAACACAGACGACTGAGCCCTAAAACACACTTGAGAAGTCATTCCCCTGAGGAGGGAAAGGGAGATCTTACATTTGTGGATAAGAAAATTTCTTCCTGAGTGTGGGTATATTTATCCTATCAGTATAGAAGAGATACTCACAATTGTGATTTATGCAATTCAGAGGAATAAGAATGATAGCAATTGGTAGGCCAGAGGGGAAAAATCTATTTATTGAAAACCTGTGTGAGACATATTCAAATAAAACTTCAAATAAAATCAGCCATACTTGGTCTTACCTATCTTTATGGATATAAAAACTGCAAACGTCCTCAAAGTAATCTCATGGTTCATTTATGTCCCCAGTAAAATTAAGGCAGGTATCATGTGAACTTTTACTTACTTTACATGGAAATAATGCAAAATTAGGATTTCACTTGGTTTCAACTGTGGTTCAAACTGGGGCCAACAAGAAGAGTATTTCTAATCTAACAGTATAAAGCAAAGCTAAGTGTTGCAAAACAGCAGGCCAGGCACTTAAAGATGGAAAGCCTCAGCACAATTTCCTTAAAAATGAAACTTCCAAGGTTTCAACACCTCTGTGATTTCAGAAATCAGTAGAACAACCAAATTAACTCATACCCAGCAAAGCCCAAATATATGTCTCTGAAATATATGTATTGATATTTTGGCCTAATGTAATACATACAGAGAATCTGGGATGAAGTTTCGTATGACTGGCTGTATTTGTCCTGTACTGGTCAGCACAAAGCCAGGACTCTACTAAGGCATTAGTCTTTCCTGTGATCAGTGGGTTACGAGTTAAAGGAAACTCAAGGATACCCTAACTAAAGTTATATGTCTAGTAAAATACTACAGAAATGCTGTGGAATTTTCAGATTCCTTCTGTTATTTGTATGAGGATACACTGCACATTGTACACATAACTGTAAGGAGACAGTTTTCGGAGGCTCAGACAGGTACTGAGGCTCAGAACGCTGGAAGCTATTACATCCCAGAGAAATCCTAAATCTTAGAAAGCACAAGGAATGCCAAACTTGCTGAACTTCAATTCTGGCAGATGTAAACTGTTTGAGACCCAGGGTGGTTTACCATGTAAGGTACTCTTACAAATAGAAGATGCTAAAATTGTAATTCCTGAGGCAGCTGCTGAGTTTACAGTTCAGTGTTTTATCCAGCTGTGAAAAATAAATGGGCAAAAATATTCAACCATCCCTGCTTGCATCCCCAAATCCCACGTATCAGACACAAATTCTGTCTGATCAATATCTTAGTGAAGGCAAGGGATCATAGTCATTCAGGCATGCAGTAAGTAACTACCTTTTTGACCAGCTGCATTTTACTAAAAATTTATAACTTCTGATGGCTTTATTTTATACTTAGATGCTCTAAAAGCAATTTCATTAACAGAACAAAATTGATGTTTAGCTGTGGGGTCCATACACTGTGAGCCACGAAATACAAGCATTTGTGAGAGAGACTTTTTTTTTTTATTTTAAACACTACGGTCATATTTATTTATCTTTTTTTTTCTCTGTGTTCCTAACATTTAAGTAAACCATAAATTTGAAAAAACCAGTTTCAAACACTTTAATGGCATGACCTAATCTTTCATGCTGTTGCACAAAAACTTATCATCACATGCCTTTGGCAATACAGCATTTGTTTACAGGAGAAGGCTAAGTATTCCAGGGACATTTGCCCTTTTGGATATATGTTAGTAGCAGGAAATGAAAGACAACTAATGGGGAGTTATATGACACAAGAAAAATTTAACTGGATCCCAGTGGCTGACAGGTGAAACTGGGAGAATGTCTGACCCACACATCAAGTGGAGTTTAACTAATAATGTAGAACTAATATATACATACATTACACTACAGTTGTTTTGAGTGACTGTCTTTGAGGATTACATAATTGCAGTCCAGCTTTATCCAGTGGTGTTTACCTGCAATAAAATTTCTTTTAGCTCTCATTATGTTAATTAGAAAACAATGCTTGAAATGGTGGGATAATGAGTAATCGATTTAGCAAATCCACAGCAAGACAGACAGGTTTTAACGTATATTGCTTTGCTCAGAGTTCAGGTGATATTATTCGACTCCTAGTCATAATGGTACACTAAAAACACATCTGCATGGAAAGTCTGAATTTGGATATGGTGGAATTGAGTCTCTGATTTATGTACCCTATGACTTCCAGATTCTAAGTCAAAATGGAAATTTATGAATAGTTTTTGTCACTTATCTTTTTCAAGATAAAAAACAAAATAAAAAAATATGACCAAAATTAACGAACAGAAATAGGAAAAAAATCTGAAAATGCTGTTTTCAGATTTGCTATTTTCTTATTCTACCTTTGCAGCTTTCACTCTCCCAAAATCTAAACAAATACTTGGGTTCATGAAAGAAAAAATGCAATTCTTTTTCACAACTCTGGAAAAAAAAATGAACCCTGAGTACACTTAAATTTCAATTTTGTTTCATAAAGCATCACTGAAAAGATGAGAGCACACCTAATAGCCATATATGTCACTGTATATTGCAAGTAAATATTATGTGGGCTGATATATTACCAAAAATTTCTCTGTTTTGATTAGACAGCATTTTGGAAACTATTAAACCAGATTAAGATCTACTAAGCGGTTCCCAAAACCTTGCAGAGAATGCTGTCTATTACAGTTTTTTCCAACAATCCTAATAGCCTCTTTTTTCAAATAGAAACTGAAATTGTTTTAGTTGTTATTCCCCCTAATTTTTTCCAATATGTTCAGAATTGCTTTAGCTTGCAGTTACTGCCTGTACTCTAACGTAAATTCCCTGCACGATAAAAATCTTGCCGTTTAGAGAAGAACATGAATGTAGAACATGTGAAGTGAATTGGAGGAAAGTCATGATTTATGCAGAAATTGAACATTATAAATAAAAAGGTTATGTTTATGCATTATCAATTACCCCCTAATTTGGGGATGTACAGATTGTCTTATTGAAAAAAGCAAAATGAAAACAACAATCAAAGAATATTTGGTCTGCAAATACGGTGCTGCTTTTTCCACTGTGACATATTTTAAGTTAAACTTATTTTATGCCATACTTTTTCTCTTCTGCATATTACAGCTTTAAAATTCTCAAGTTGTAGCATCATTAATTGTTATAAAAACTCTTTTAAAATACATTAATGAGATTCTTCCAATTTGCATTATACATATTTTATGCAGATGAAATATATCTCCAAAGACCTCTTTAGAGTTGTAGTGAGACATATTTCCTTGGTTCAATAAAAAAGAAAAACTTTTAAATGGAATAAAACAAGTGAAAATTATTCAATACACCAGGAAATGATCTATCACTAACAAAGATTCTAACTAAGTTTTGCTAACCTCGTTAGGGAAAGAAAAGCCTTCATAAAAATCCGTCATATGACAAATTTTACACAGAGAGAGAACAAAGTCATGCTACAGTAAAACCAAATCCAGAAATTGAGCTGTTGGGTTCAGGATTGTAAATACTATCTGTGTGAGAACAATCTACAGGAAAAACTTGCAGCAAATTTGCTTGTGTGTTTGCTTGCTTGTAATACAGAACAAGTGTCCTGAGAAGCACACCAAACTACAGCAGTGTCATACAAGTCACATTATCAGGCGTGCAAGAGAAAAGTAGGCTTCCAACTCTTGTCTTCTTTCAGTAGAAACTAAGCTCGGAGCTCCCTTGGACTTCTCTTGGAAAAATGTTAGTAATGTCTTTGAGACAAGTTTTCATGTAAAAGTTGATATTCATTTAGCAATTCAGTTCACACATGTATATTGAAATATCACTGTTGCTTAGAAGGTCTTGTGTATGTGACAGAGGACTAAGTGTTTTATGGCAACCACTATATATGTAACATCTCACACCATGTATTTACCACAGCAAGCAGCGTTTATCTAAAATCTGGGATTTAGTTTAATCCCCATTTCAAGTGGGAAAAACTGCTAAAGACAGGAACAGAAATACTTCTTGCTGCACTTATAGTTAGCAGACACAGAGAACGGTGTTACATCTGAAAATTTTAAAAAATGAGCACTTGCCTGGAGTTCTTTTTGCTTTCATTGTGTATATTCTTTATGATAAGATAAATGTGCTTTTTGGGTCTGCAGTGAAATCCATCATTCAGTTTAATATTAAGTTCTTTTAAAAAAATGTCTAATGCATGATTAATAGATTTTTAAAAAACCCCAACATTTATTACAAGTCTAGCATTATAATGGACTGCTTATAACACCATTGTTATCTTGTTATAGGACTGATGGCTCTAACCATCAATAATATTTATCCTTTTCAAATATACAACACAGATATAAAATCTATTAATCATGCACCAACCCGTTATAATCTGAACCCCTACTTACAGTGCTACCAAAATTTACATTTATAGTTTTTACCTCAAGTAATTAGTTGCAAATTCTGAATGTAATTCTAGATGATACAGGGAGTTGTCAAGCACTGAGACTTGGCATGTAAGACATCTAAATACTCATGTCCTTGGTGTGTGAACACTTCAGTTTAATTAGTTTAGCCCCAAATGGTTTTATTCTGCTAGCGTACTAAATATAAAGTCATGGGTTTAGAAATAATTATTTGGACGATTGTTTTCATAGCTTTCTAAAAAGAAAAAAATGTTTGGGAAAGTACAATTTCTCAAAAATAAATAGTCCAAACCTTTTTGCAATCTGTTTCCCCCTTGTAAATAGCACAGCCATTTGCCTGTATCTCCTCCAGTTTATAAGAAAACACTCTTTAGCCACCAGATGAATTTTTTGTTAGCGGTCAATGATGTGATACTGGAAATGGTTTTGTAAAAAGCACTCTGAGGAGGAAGGTGTTTGCCTTTGTTCCTCCTGGTTTATGGTTTCACTGGGTAATATTGTTTTAAAAGACAGACAAGAAAAAAAAGCAAAGCAAAGCAAAAAAACCTCCCTGGGACTGAAATACTTTGTATGTGTTGTTATTTGCAGTGCATGCCAAGACATTCATGGGCACCAGAGCCAACCTGGCGAGCTAATTAAATAAATAAATGTATATGTTTAAAACAGCCTTATAAGGAGCATTGGAAATCTGCAAGATGAGCGAATATCTTATAACTTCTTCCGCAGGTGCGAGGATAGCTACAAGCCATGGACTTTCTGTCCTGCTTCTTGTTTGTGGCTTTGTGAAGGGTGCTTTGCTTTAATCTAAAAGTGCTGACTTTTTCCAATATCACTTTCTCTTCTTAAAGCAAAGAGCAAATCGCCTGTAAAATCCACGGAGCGGACAGCAAAGTTGACCCTAACCTCCAACCACCACTCTGCACCCAATGTACTCTAAATCTCTACACAAGGAGCACCTTCTTCAGGAAGTACAAACAAAATTACTAAATAAATAAAATAAAATAAAATAAATATTATAAAAAAGAAGAGGATACCACATGTTTTCTTGATATATCTTATTTTCTTTGGCGTATCACTGATATTTTATTTGAAGAGAACTGGTGTGATGTAATCAAATGTTTTGTAACAGCAAGACCTAGTTTCCTTTTATTTCGGCAAGGAGAAGCCTCATCCTTGACTTCTCAGGGGTTGGCCTGCGAGTCCTCAGTATTACAGAATTAACCATGGATGACATTTGGTTTCCTACGCTGAAAGAACCGTTCCAGCCTGGAAGCAAAAAGAGGCCAATTAATGAAACAAACCATAGTGATTTGACATAAACAAAATACACACAAACTTTATCAAAAAGCCTTTTTTCTTCTTATTTTCTTTTTTTTTTTTGCATGAGGAATAGGGAGGAGAAAACATATTCTACAAAGCAGCTCAGCAGACTAGGGGATGTTGTTTCTGAAAAACATATGAGGATATTTTTCTTTTGAGTTTTTTTTCTTTTTGTTTTTTAATATATTATTCTTTTTTCCCTGTGAGGTTTTTTGCTGTCTTTCTGTTTGTTTCTTGTTCAATGGTGGCAAGTACCAACTTAGGCCAACCCCTGATGACTGTGTGGAGGTTTATATATATACATCCTTTTTTTTTGTGTGTGCGTTCTAAATTTCAGTGTGTTTTCTCTAATTTTGCAACTCCTGTATATGCAAAACTAACTTAAATTCTGTAAATTGCTTACAGTCTGTGTGATATAACTTCAGAGTAGACATACTTTGGTCCTCATGCAAGCAGTTTTTAATATTATCTATATGTCGTGCCACCAAGAAACATCTTTATTTCCTTTTTTGACAAAACATCACTTTTTAGTTTGTAATTCAGTAATGTGTGGATTTTGTAATGCATATCTTCACTTTGACTGGTTTGACCCCCTTCAACCCTCTGTTTACTCTGTAAATGCACATTAAAATTTGTTATGGTCTCTAGACAATGAATTATTTTAGTTTGTATGTTGTGTTGGAGTTCAGATGCTGAAAGTTCTTTGAACTTGTGATGTTTATAGAAGATGAAGTGATTCAATCACTAGAGACTGTAAAATGAAGGTTTGCAGTCAAATACTGCACTTAAAGGAAGGTTAGAAACAGAAAACAGACAAATAAACCAGAACATGTCTTTAAGGATGTTCTTTTGGTAAAGAGTTTTAGGAAAGTGAATTTATTACACTGATAAAATATATTTGCATCACAGCTCCTTCTACATGGCCAAAGAAGTGTCTTTCTTTGCTTTTTCTGGAAGTGGATTGTCATTACTCATTGATATTCTTAATTAAAATACTTTTTGTCTGTGAACTGAATGTGAGAATTTTGCTGTTGAATGATGTAATATGCATTACATGAATTACATTCATTAATGCAGGAAGGAAAAATTGCTACCATTTGCAGCTGCAATCAGGAAGGTTTTTTCTTTTTCCTGTCTTTCCACTGATGCTGAAAAATTCACACCCTTTCATTTATCAGCACAGACAATCACATACACCACATGCTTATTATGGTCTATTTATAGCAGCATTAAGTAGCTGCAGTGTGGTCAGCTGTGTGATTTCTCCTCACTTTGTAAGTACTGCAGAAGAAATTTAAAAAGTATGCTTAATATCCTACCAGTCTGTGGTCTACAGGCCTAACATTTTATTTCAGAATGCTCATAGGTCTAATGTCTTCCCCAATTACTTTCAAAGGACAAAGAACAAATAAAGGCATAGAATCAACGTTTTGTAAATCTAATGCTTCGGAAGAGGATAACATATTTGTGCAGATCTAATTTCCCATACATTCTGTAGTATAAGCTTGATTGGAAATAATCAGTCTTTCTTTGGTTTTAGAAAAGTCTTAGCAGGAATAAAGAGAGTAGAAGTTTGGCATTATACAAACAAATCAGGAGTAACCATCAGGAGAAAAAGGTCAAAATTTCCTTTATTTCAACATGAAATTTATGACCCACTTGGAATGTTGTGTATTGAGAAAGTTTTTCTCCATGGTTATAACAGTTTATCAGCCTACTGTCAAAGAAATTAAAAACTGTCCCCATTAAAATGTTCTGAATCAAACCCAATATTGTGGATCAGAGAGCACACAAAGAGGAAAAGAAACAATGGTCAGAGCTTTTTTGTAGTCTCACTTTCTGAACACACCTGTGGAACCAAACTTTGAGAGCTCTGGAGAAAAATCTACCTTTTCCCTGTGAAACTGATATCTATGACTGGATGATGTGAGAATCTCCTGCCTGGAGCTTGGAAACTTCAGTTTCCATTGGTCTTAACTGGAACCAAATGCTTAATGTCTCATGTGTTTCATTTGTTTACTGTATCCACGTATCTTGTATGAATATTCCATATTCCATGTATGCACAGTGATAGAGACTACCCATCACGACATGTGGCATTTGGCAGAGCAGTTTAGCCTCACATTGCCAAAGCTGTTACTATGTTAAACTGATATTGTGTTTTGCTTTATGCTGTTAGCTGCTTGGATATAAATCACCATGTGCTAGGAATTCAGATTAAAGAACAAGCTGAAATTAAAAGCAGAATTCTAGACCACTTGGATTAGTGTGATGCAAGCCAGAAGATATGACCATATTGTGATCTGATATTGTTCAACTGTGTCAGCAAAAAAAAAGGACAAAAGAAATCTGTAGGACTTTTGAGAAGCCTTTAAATTTTCCATGAGATGCTAAGGGGACACAGAAATTGTCCTTCCCCACTCAGGACAACACACTGAAATTCTTCAGATGAGGCTAATCCAGCCCTTCAGGTTGCAGATCTAGAGCATAGCTTCAATTTCTGCCAGTCTGTGTGGATACAGCAGCAACATCTCCTAACAGGAGCAAGTATTGCATTTCTAAATTCTATACTGGGTCTTAACAGCTGATCTTCAAATTGAAAATCTGCCTGGAGCTCCTAGAATTTCTCAAAATGGAAGTTAAGATACAGTAGCCCCCCTTTTTTTTCTATGAATTTTGTTATGAATAATATTTGGCATAGGAATGGAACATTTTCTGCCACATGCAGTTCTAATTTGTATTTAACACAAATAGATTAAAAAAAAAAGTGGCTTAATTAAAAGCTCCCTGTTGAGTTGGGTATCTAGAAGGGCAATTTGCATCTAGCAGTGGTAATATCTCTCAACTCAATGTCCTTAACCTTTTTACAAAAAGAGTCCAGTTTTGAGGTGGTCTTTTACATGACTCATGCTTCTCAATTTGTGTCCCCAAAGCCCCATGGCATTTGTGACTTTCTTCAGATTGTTCCAACTGGTTTTGTTTTTAGTAGAAGAATAAGCATGGGTGAGTATGAAACTCTTTTTATTTCAAGGTATATGCCAACTACCCTCGCACACTGTGTGATCTGATGTATCATCAGGCTAACAGAAACTTGTTCCAGCCCCATGTGATGTCAATGACAGCCTTTGTATTGCATGGAAAGAAGATCCATGGCATTTTGGTACTACTATTAGGGATTAGTACTGCAACAGAACTGGTCTCAAAACTTCTCCTTTTCAATGGGTTACCAATATTCTTTTAAGCTCTGGAACTTCATGCATAGAAGTTGCTGTATAACATGTTTGAACTTCTCTTTCTTAATTGTATTTGGTAGATATTGCAAAGGAATTTGTGGAGCATGAGGAGGGCTCAGACCATGGATTTAAAAAAGCTTGGCAGACTAATTTAAGATTGAAAGTTTCTCAGAGCTCCTATTAAGAAAAGTACTAGAAAATTTTAATGGTAAACACTGAATCTATCAGAAGTAATTGTTATTTCTTTTTCATTCTCAATATTGAATATTTATATTGCAGCACTACCTGAAAGCAAAGAGCAGAAGTAGGTATAAACATGAGACATCATGGCAAAAGCAATAGGACTGTTTGGAAGCTCACACTTTTTCATGTAATTCAGTGCTACTATGATTCAGGATCAGAACATACCCTAGAACTGGTTTTTTTTCACATTCGTGCTTTAAAGTACTTTTGCTTCGTTCAAATAAAACAAGGGAGCAATGACCAGTGCAAAAATCTGAATGCTTGCTGAATATTTTTCAGTGTTAAACATTTAACTTCTAGTGATCTTTAATTTCTAATGATCTTAACTTCTAATGAGCTCAAGTGATGTCATCATTCAAGTCATCATTAAAAAAAAAACCCAAAAAAACCCCCTCCTCCAAAAAAACCAAAACCAGCACTGCTGCCACTCTTCAATTCCTTCATCAAAAAAAAAAAACAAAACCCAAAAAACCCAAGAAAAAAACCTCAAACAATTCAAACCTTTGTCATTTGCAGGGTATGGGAACATTTACTATTGGTAAATATCAAATGTTGTTTGTAGAGCTAAAAGCATCAGGAACCAAGAATGGGCTCATCATACTTTGTAATACAAATTTTTAAAGGTTAATCTTCCATGATTAGCTCAACTAAACAATGATAAGCACACGGTAAATTGATTAATGCAACTCACCATAAATGCCTTCAGTCTTTTGTTCTGAGCTTCCTAAATATTGATTTATTTGATTTCACAGTCATAAAGTTTGCACATACATTAACACAGTTGAAAGACTATACATAATTTTTCTAGTGCTATTCATCCAAACAATAGAAGAAGAAAGATAAATTTGTCTGTAAGAATGAATTACAATCAATTGGTGGAGATACTTGCAAAGAAACCGAAGTGTGCTTTCTTGAGAGTCAGATTCAATTGCTATCTTATTTAATTTCTCCTTTTTGTGCTGTTCTTTTTTTGCCAACATTTCAATCTAAAATAATACTGTATATCTTGTTACTCCTTACGAGGTGATGGGATAAAATAATGTCACCTTTGTCTTTTCATTTACCAGGAATCTAAACTCTCACTGTTTACAGTGTCCTATCACCTCAAAATATTTTGAGATTACATATATATATACATATATATATATAAAATTTGATTTCCAGCTCTAAAACATTATCACATTGATGGTAGAGATGGCCTTCAGATGGGAGCAAATGAATTTTTCAATTATTGATGTGCTCGTTTACATTGATATTACAGCACAGAAAGAGGTCTTATGTGTATATGAGACTATTTACTGAATGACAGCTCATAAGGAAGCCAAAATGTACATAATAGACTATTAATTCCTTTCTTGTTTTTATATGTCATGAACTTGAGAAACAAGAGAGAAGATTGCATCTGACAACCAGCTGCTTAAAATAAACCATTTCATTTAAAACTTTGTAGAAGCAAATTCCTTATTAAAATGACTTGTATAACTATAACGTTTTAAATTATATGGGGTTTAGATTTTTAAGAAAAGTTATATATATTATATATAATATCCTTATACAAAAAATTGAGAAGGAAGGAAAAAATAACTTCTTTTGCTACTTCTGATAGAAGATTATGTTCATTGCTGCTGATTGTCTCCAATACCAAATAACTTAAAAGACCCTTTAAATAACTGGCAACCATACTTTTAAAAAAAATAAGTTCCAATCTTTCTGATCATCTACAATACGCTTTAGTTTTTGGATGTTAACCAGCACTGATTCAGGTTTTCAAAATGTTGTTTTTGCATCATAATAGAAAAGAAGGAATCCACACTTTATTAAAAATAAATGTCAACATGTTTACTAAACCACCTTAATGTCTTTTTCTTTGGTGATTTGGGCACAAGATATATTATTTTTGTTCATATATTTAATCTGCTCAGTGGGGTTAAGCACTGAAAAAAAGACAGGGGAAAGTGGTTCCTAGTTTTTCCACCTACTAATTGAAATCCTGTATAAGACAGAAAACAGAGGTGTGACTCTTTTTGTTCCCCTGCAAAAGCCAGCAACGAAGAACCTTCACAGGGACTAACAAAACAAACCACTGCTATAAAAAATGACAGTGATAGTTCAACTTTGCAACAAGGTGAAACACAATGAAATTGAATGCAATTTCTTTAGCAAAATGCAAAGCTTTTTCTTCCAAAACTATTACTCCCCCCACAGATATGAAAGAAGGTCTTGCCATTTGGACTTTGAACAGGGAAAGGTTTTGTCCACCTTTTGTGACCCCACAATAATAACCCCAAAGAGACTCTGCTGTTTCCCTTTCACGATCTCTGTCCTACATGTGATTATTAACCATGAGAGACTCAGGAGATGAATATATAGTACAGAATAATAATTTTCTATACTTATTCCTTTTTTTTTTACTATTTTTAACAGAAAAATCTTTTTGTATCACTTAGTTAACTTTATTTTAAAAAGTACGGCAATGTTTACATAATTCATAAGCATTGTAGATAGTTTCTTGGGATTTGATTTCTAAATAGCTCTCAGCATTCAAGATAACAGAACAGGCTTTAAAAGTCTCCCAGTAGTATCCTAAAGCTTTTTATGTGTCAGAACTACTTGCATTAATGGAAAAAAAGCCCAGAAAACAAAAACAAAACCCCTCCTCATCTGGAGTTCCTTCTAGGCAGGAATGAAAATGCTGAGGAAAGGAGGTGACCAGAAGAAAGCTCTTGGAGTGATTCCAGTGATAGTGATCTGAACTTTACCTTTAGCCTTTCCAGTATACTTTCTGGATGTATCAAGGGAGTAAATTTTGAAAGAACTTACGATGTATGTGCAGCAGCAGAAATAATGAATGCAATTCTGCTGTCATTCTTGTGCAAACCACAGGACCTACTGAGTTTACATGAGCACTGTGCACAGGGGCAGAATATCTGGCATTGTCTGGATTCTGGAAATATTAATGCCTGGAGCTGCTAGATATAGGCTGCTCCCACCTCTGGACAGGATTTGTGTAACTAGAAAAGTTGTTTCCCTTCTAAAGCTCGCAATTCATAGGACAAATAAAATATAGAATATTGAAAAAATAATTAATATTGAACAAAATTCCTCAGGAGTCTCCCTTACTCTCTGTGTTTGTGATTGACACTGCCAATACAGAAGTCCAACAAAACTGCTCTCCTCAACAATAACCTCCGCAGATGGACTTTGAGAATACTATTTGACCTGAAGTTTACATGCCAGCTTTATTTCTTTCAATTTTGAAAGGTATGTCAACATTGAAATAGAATATAAGCAAATAGAAAGAAGCCAAATGACACATTGTGCCAAAATCCTCAGACAAAAAAATATTAAATACGAATTATCAAGTATATCTAATATTAAACTCTTTTATTACACACTTTAAAGAGTGATTTATAGCCAGGAAATTTAAGGAGAAATCTGGGAATTATGCTCTATTAAGCATTTTGTTTCAAAAAATAGCAAACTTAGAGCTGCTTGCAAAATTAAATGCTCTTTAGTACGGTTATCTGTAAAGGCAAACTATATAGGTATTTAAGCTATTTGTCATGAAAATGTACACAGAGCACACAGAATTATAGAGACAGACCTGCTAATGGTAACGCCATTCCTCTTCTCAGCAGATGGAGGAAGCAGATGGAAGACCTGTGTTTTCTTCACACTCTTCCTACTGATCAGTAGTTGTCAGCAATAATGTCAGTTCTATTCTGGAACTGTATATGCACTGATTTTTTTTCTTCTTAGCCACATTTTTTTTCATCAGACTAGGCTTTTGGTAGTCCTTGGAAATATGTAACACAGAAAAATACCACAGCAGTTTTATGGGCCTTCAAGTATATTTACTGGACAAATACAATCAGGTTTTCCTTAGGAAAAGACATAATTTTGTACTATAAGATGAGTTCGTCATAAGCAAGTCATATTTGAGACACTGTTCAGAGAGATTTGCCATCACATATGCCAAAAAGGAGGATCTACTTGAAACATTCCTGTTGCAAAATTCTAAAATATCCTATTTGCCCTCACTTTATTGTGGATTGCTCTATTTGTAGTCCGTATTCTGTTTCAACAATTTAAGATAGTAAGCTGTACAACATTGCTGAAGTGGATGAGGAGCACTTGTACAATCTGTTTCACCAGGTCATCTTTGAAGGCTCTGATTTCCTAGCTGCAAGATGGTAACAAACAAGTGGAGTGGCAGAAATGTTTTAAAACAATCACAGCTATCTCTGGCCCTCCAAAAAAAAACAAAAGGCAACTCAGCCATCAGGGCAGGATTTCAAAGGAACACCATTTAGGACGCTGACACAAGATCTGCTAATGAACCAGCATATAAAGTTCCTAACACTGGAATAATTTGTTTCTGTACTAACTGCAGGTATTCCGGAGAAAGAGGAATGTGCTCAATGTGTCAGAATCAATGAAAACACCATTGTAGTGGTTAATGAGTAAACAAGCAGAAAATATATTATGACATATATGAAACAAGCTACATAATGAACTCTGAAAATAATAAAATGACATGACATATGTTTGTGTTGTATGCTGCTGAAGTAAACTACTTGCAGGTTTAGACTCATTATTCCTGACAACATTGATACCAGAATGTGGCAGTGAGATAAAGCTCTAACTCAAAATGAAGCTGTGATGGCTGAAATCACTGTATCCCAAGAACTATATGGGTACCAAAGATAAATAGTAAAATTCTAAGTGAAACTGGACACTTAATAATAAAACCTACAGATCCAGCAGAAGAGTTTTTTAAAAGGCTCATGTGATTGTGTAGCAAGCAGGACTGGGGAACTGTTCATCCCCCAGTACTCAGCACTGGTGAGGCCGCGCCTCAAATCTCTGTGGTTAGTTTTGGGCCCCTCACTACAAGAAAGCTATTGAGGTGCTGGAACATGTCCAGGGAAGGGCCACCAAGCTGGTGAAGGGTCTGGAGCCCAAGTCTGATGAGGAGCGACTGAGGGAGTTGGGGTTGTTTAGCCTGGAGAAAAGGAGGCTTAGGAAGGACATGATTGTTCTCTACAAGTACCTGAAAGGAGGCTGCAGTAAGGTGGGGGTCAGTCTCTTCTACCAAGCAACAAATTACAAGATGAGAGGAAATTACCTCAATTTGTGCTGAAGGACATTTAGTTTGGATATAAGGAAAAATTATCTCACTAAAAGGTTTATCACACACTGCAACAGGCTGCACAGAGAAATGGTTGAGTCACCATCCCTAGAGGTATTTAAAAGACATTTAGATTTGTCATTTAGGGATATGATTTAGTAGTGGATTTGACTTGTTAAATTAATGGTTGGACTCGATGATCTTAAAGGTCCTTTCCAAACTAAATTATTCTATGATTCTGTGAATATAAATCTTCATGTTTCAAAACTAAAGATAACAAACACCTACTGCTGGTGAGGAATAAAATAACCCTTTGACATATAATTCCATGTGCAAATTACTCCAAGAGAATAGTTCTGCTTATCTCTGAGAAGCATATAGATATGGCTACCACTGAACACTAGGTACTGAATAAGGTGTACCACATTACAGTCTGCAGAATTGGACACTGCAGAGATTTCAGAGATTTTTCTGACTGGGAGCACAGAAAGGACCATGGCAATTGCTAAGAGCATAATGCTGTACTATGCCTTTTTAAACTTCCCTTCCAATGAAGTCTTGTTTCAAAATTTTCAATGTTTTCACACTATAGCTCCTATTTCCTTTTGAATAGAACTGTGAAAAACACTATGTTTTTTCACAGCCTTCTCTGTAGAAGTTTTTAAGCTTCAAAAGGAAGACTGGTGGTTTATGATCAATTTACTGGCAGCAATTCTTAGTGGGAAGAAAGGTAGATGTGGTAGTTACTTCAATATATCACAAGTAGAGCATTAGCACTAGCACTTTAAGGCAGAGTAACTGAAACTTTTATTTTAAAATTCTTAAGATGTTGTAATGAAGTTGATTAACAATAGTATTTTGCTCTGGTTGGATGTACAAGCATATAATTGTCACATGCCAAGAAAAAGTGCCAACTTAGCCTGAGATATTGGGCCATTCTCCTGACTACATAGAGCCCTATTTAGGAGAAACATACCTTGTACTGAATTTTAAACTGACTTCTTCAGTTTAAAGTCTGCTGACTTCATTAAACAGCACATATTTTAGGAGAAATTACCAGTCTAGCCTTAATCCTAATTCAGTTACAACAATCTTTCTACTGACTCATTTGAGCAAGAGGGAATGGGACATATATGAAAATGAAGGAGTGCAGAAAGTAATACATAAAAATTAAACACCTGTAGATAGGCATAAAAATCATCATCACTACTGGCTCATGTCTTTCTGGCAGGATCTACCATAGAAACATATTTTTGCCTTTTCCTCCCTTGCCTCCTTAAATTTCTGTTTTCTTCTCATGCATCTATTGTAAAGGAATGTATAAATATGATGTGCTCAATTATTAATCATGTATCATTCAAGCCTGGCAAGCAGCTTCAGAAATAAAAATGCAGAGAAGACTTAAAATTATATCCCGCTTCAGGAGTTTTACCTAAAAATAGCTGGTTCCTGTATGAGCCACATCCTGTTGATTTTTATCGCAGAAGTACCAGGCTGGAATTCTAAGTATTCATATACTGTAAGATATATTCGCTTAAAAAAAAAAAATAAAGTTGAATAAGTCAAGCTAACTCAGTCCAAACTCAGGTACTTTTCTCTTCTGCAGTGGTACAGAGAACCTACACCAGAGCAGAGAAAAAAAGTGGAAAGTAAGGAACAGCAGGAGGAAACCACTATGTACTGACTGTAACTCTCACATAGACACACACACATGCCCCAGCCTTGCCGGGTTGTATTGGCTCGCTGTAGAGATGGAGTGTAACCTGTGGCAGTAACAAGGAGGAAAGAGGAATTTGGGGTGAAGTTGAGTATGGAAAAAGGGGAAGGAAAGCTGTTTTCTCTAAGTATGTAAATTTTTGGTTTATTGTCCTTTACCTTCCAATACCCAAATAAGTAACTGCATACTTGTTTCCACTGACAATAAATTTATTCATCACAAATAAAATCTGTTTTAATCTGTTTTGCTGACAATGATAATAAGTGATCTTCCCGACTCCATATTGATCTAAAATGTTTCTCATTCCTGTTTTTTCTCTCCTTCCCCTGTCCTACTGAGGAGGGGGAGTTAGAGAGTAGCTGAGTGTGAGATTGGCTACCAGCTGGGACCAACCCATCATACCTTTCCTTTTTCTGGAAAAGAAGAGTAAAAAAAGAAAAGATAAAAATTAAAGTCTTCTTACATATTCTTGCAGAATATGTGGGATGACATGTCTGACTTTTCTTTAATTTCAACAAATCCTTTCTGGTTGTTTCTAAGGTTCTTGAGTATATTGTTGGATCTCAGAGGCAAGTGACTCAAAGACATGTATAAGACACTTCATAAGCTATGTCTCCCTGCCTGGTTCATTCCAGGAAAATGTAGGAATTGTTGAAAGGTCCAGGAATTTGCATTCAAATGCAATCTCAGTTTGATCTAATTCCCATTCTGTCAGCAACAAAACAGGCAACCTCCTCCTTCATCAGTGTTAGTGTTTCAGACCACTCAGCTCTAGACCACACAAAGAGAAGGTGTCTCAGGTTCCGGGCTCTTGTTTCCTTACATTCAGTTACATCAACCTGGGGAGGAAAAAAATAGTTCATCTTGCTACAACACCTCTGTAATTTCTCAAGAGAGTTGCTGGTGTTAAAATATACAAGGTTAAATATCAGAAGGTCTATAATGAAGGTTAGTTAACAAACTGGTCATCTGTGAAACTCAGCCTTCATAAGGAACAATCACAGAAGCAAACTAAATGTGTATCCAGATGTCCTTGCCGTGTACTCACCATGGGTGACTACCTCAAACAAGTTATTTGTTTTCCCTGATCACTGACTGCTGATAGACATGACGGTTCTTTTCAGCTTCCTTCTCTGTATTGCTTTGCTTCTGGGTAATTTGTTGCTGGATCTTCTGAATGCTTATGTATTCGTGCTTTTATTTTTCATTGAAGTTCTTTATGTCTCTTGTAGGAAGGAAGAAAAGGAAAAGGGAAGAAGAAGATTTGATGTGTCTCTTGACTAGAAATATTTGTCCCCAGATGGAAATGAGTAAGGTTCTTTGCATCTGGAGCTGGAGTCAGAAGGCAGACAGTGTCAGGTCAGAGAGAGAAATGAAGACTATTTTTCTTTAGAACACTTCTTTTAAAAATGGGAGAGTAGCAGTATCAAAGAAGCCTTTCAAGAACTAAGATTTGGTGAGCAGGGAGCTCCAAAGCCAGATAGAGGATGGAGCTTTTTATCAGTGAGGGAATATTGTCACTATAAAACAATCCTTTCATTAGATTTCAAGAGAAAAGATATGAGAAAGAACAATTATGTTTCTAGTCTTTAAAATAATAGCTACTAACCCCCAAAAATATCACTAGTCAAGAAAGAGAATTCAGAAGAAATAGGAAACTAATACATTTAGAATTTGGTCTTGAAACACAAATTCTCATGTCTTTGAATGACTACTTGTGGCACAGTTTTCCCTCAGCTAGCTAAGGATTTCAGCAGTGGTAAGAGAAAAATTTTTAGCTGGTAGGAGGTTTTTCAGTGTCAAATTCTTCTCTTAGAATTTGTTCTAAAGCTGATTTTTTAGTGACAAATGGCAGGCATTGTAAATTGCCTCCCATACTGCTATAACAGGAGGTTCAACTTTTATTCAGAGTCATTCTGAGGAGTGATAATGATGGTCTTAAATAGCATAGGGGGAAATCACTAAAACAGCCTCAGACCAACAAGAGTGAAAATGTATGAAAAGAAGGAGTTGAGACTTGTGTGAAATGGGAAAAAAATGGCTGGTCTGCAGTGAAGGGACAAAAAGTAGAAAATAAGGAAAATTCTGATAACAACAAACCTATTAAAAATGGTTTAGAAGACCAGGAATATTAAACACAAAATATTCCAGTTTATCTGATGAGAAATTTGATTAACTCAACAATCAACTGCCTCTGTACTTAACCCTATTCTGTGGCACTGGTTAAACTATGTAACACTAAAGGAAAATGGGGATAAAGAGAAAGCACTCTTCATCACTTGCTCAGTTCTGCATGGTAAAGGAACAGAAATTATCACGTAAAACGCCACATACAACCAATAAAATCAACAGAAGTATACTGATCTGGCTAAATCTCTATGAATGTGTCACATCTCTCTCCAATTAGGCTATTTGGTGAGTGCTAAATTGATAATCACACCATACAATTAATTATACTTTAAGTTTTACCACGCATTAGAAAACTTTAACACTTTGTATATACATGTTTTTATTTCATTACAAAGTGTCTCTGTGATTTCTGTATACTGACCTATGAACTGACTTGTCACTTTTCCTTGTGGAAAAGAAAAAAACAAAAGGAGAAATTATGGAGAACAATAAAACTACAAGTGGCATAAAGTAAGATGGACAGAAGTTGTTCACTTTTTTTTCCAGTGCAGGAAACAGGAGGTGTCAAATTGAGCCAGTAGGAACACATTTCAAGACAAATAAAAGTAGGTGCAAAAGACCTTGTAAAAACTAATGTGGATCCAAAAAGTTCACGTAGGTTGGTTGATTGGGAGACTAAAATGGTTTATGGAAGAGAAATTTGTGTTGGGTTGCAAATTAATAGGGCCACATAGGCTCAGGAGATTTTCAATGTGAAAATAGCTGGACCGTGAAATTAGCATTACACAGAAGTGTCATTTTATAACCTTGTCCTGCTCTTCTTTTTTCAAGCCATTCACCTGTGGATGTTGAGGGATACAGAACACAACTTGGCCTTTGGCTTGAGCCACTACACCTGTTAAAATCATATTAGGTTTTATAACTACTGTCACTCATTGATGTCTCCAAGTGAAACTGTAAATGTGTCTTCAAATTTATTTGATTCCATGAATGCAATATAGTCTAAATAACTAATCCATGAATTCTGAAGACCTTTTTAAATACCTGCAAGCTTAACTTCTATTCCTACTGATTTCTTAAGGGATATTTATTTATTTATTCATCACATTTTGTGTTTATTATCCACAACCTCTATTGTGACCATATTTTCTCCCCCTGTTTCTTCTGACAAAGTTTTCTACTTCTGCCTCTCAGTTTCTAAGAGTTTCTCATCTATATGCATTGAGTTTTACAACTGAGCTGAAATAACATTCTGTTCTGCTTTTTTTTTCTTCTACCTGTAAAATGAGAATTGGCAATACTTTTCCAGTCAAATATCATTTGTGAACAGTTTTTCCTGGATTCAAATGTGCTTTCATTTGTGAACAGTTTTTCTTGGATTCAAATTCTCTTTTTAATCCTGTTCCCTACATTATTTAGAATAACTTTTAGATAGGTACCTGACAGTCTCTACAAAGACAGCACAAAGTAGAGAAATATTTTAATGATTTGATGGTCCCTGAAGAATTCTGCAAGTAAAATTTTAAAAATAAAGTTTTATCTCAATTTTAAAATAAAAGTTTTATTTCCATAATTTTATTTCCCAATAGCAAGCAGCCTGCTGTACCTAGCTTATTTAGAAGATATATCCTTGGTCAAGAATTAATCTCTTGCTGGACATACACATCAAGCTAGCTGTCTTGCTAGTTCTTTCTCTTATGCAGTCCTAATGTACTTTAGAAACTATATATCAGAATCAATTTATCCTACACTGAATTTTATTCACATCTCAGTTGAGACATAACTGTCTAGAAATATCCTGCAACACCTTCACAGCAGCTTAAAACAGAGGAGATCAACACATCAATGTGAAAATGCAGGGATAGGTTTTCAAATATACACAAACTAAGTAGCTTTAGTGTAATGATCAGTATACTATCTTTACACTTAAGGACAGCACCAAGGAAAAATTATTAATCTATAATAGGCAGAAGTCTTAATTTTATTGGACATTTTGCTTTCACGACTTAACGTTCAGCAAATAGGTCATTTTTAAAGAACAAACATTTACTACTCATTTATAAGATATCATACTTATTTTCCTCTTCCAGGTTAGAGAATTATTGTGGTATTAAGATGGTCCCCTATGGTAACTCTGAAAAAACTTACTCATTCTGGTAGCAGTGCTACAGCATCAGCTCCAAAACAAAACCAGCTTTCAACATTAAGCATTGGAGTGGCAGGCAAGACTTTTTTCCATCAGTGTCTCCCGAATTCTAAGATCAGAATGAGTGGATATTTCTCTAATATTAAATCAGTAAATAACCTATAGCCTTGCTTTAAACAGTGCTGTATGAAACTACATGCTCTTCACTGGCAGCACCCAACTGTATATATTATGGAAACTCAGGGTTGCCTTCCTTGCTAACTTCTAAATGTTGAGGAATCCAAAGCAGTTGTAATACCAACATACTGTTAATAAAAATCAGTTAAGATCACCGCATGGAAAAAACAGCTGTAACAATTTGCTCTTCCATCTTAAAAAACAGACAAGCTTCTACTTAAAGTAAACCTAAAACATTGGAGTATTCATTAAAATTATTTAGTATGTCAGACTCTAAGAGGAAAAAAACTTACTTCAAAACCCATTACCCAGAAACACTACAATCAACACAATTTATTTCTGCTTTCTAATTTGTGCAATACTATGGCTTAATAGCATGTATCCATTGACTGCTCTAAATGTATCTTTTCTTACTGTATCTATCTACATAAACAGCAAGACTAGAAATGGTTCAATGAAAACAGTGTGCACTATATGGTGAAGGCTTCTCTAAGTAATTTTTTACCTGCAGAACTTGGATAGCTCAAAGCCTATTTTCCACTGTGTTCTTTTTGTTTATCACTGATTTACTGAATGTGACCAGAGTCTCTTTCGTTAGAGGCTTTAAGAAACAGATTAGACAAACAGTTATCAGAAAATTTGTTGTACAACTTGTCCTGAATGGGAACAGCAAAATGAATTTGGTGGCCTCAAGGTCCCTTCATCCTACATGCTAGGCTTTTACGAAATTTAACAACAAACTCAAGAGTGAGAGAAGACTTTGATATTTTTGAGCATGAACAAATGCCTTGTCGCATCAATGATAGCTTTTTCAAAATGTTCCAAACCATACAGGATTAAGCAACACAACATTGATAATTCTAATCCATATTTTTACAGTCTCTATTATCTTTTAACATTATAGCATAAGCTGACAAAAATATGATTATAATAGATATTGCAAATACATTTGAAAGTGTATTTGGACACACACTTACATTAAAAGCATCAGACAGCAATGTGTAATCTAAGTTGTCAAATATGTTTTGAACATTATGTTTATAGCCCAGAGAGCTGCTCAGTGATTTGTAGAAGGGCAGACATCTGGATCATTAGAGTATCTGTATGAACAAAAAATAGAGAGTTGATTTCACAGCCATTTTTGACCTCTCTGAATAATTTCAATCTGACTATGCAAAAGCTCTGCCCCGAGCAGACAACAGCATTGTACCCATGTCAATTATTGTAGGCAGTCAATGTATGACTGCTGAATAAGTGATTCAGTCCTTACAGAATTGGTATTTAGATCTGGCATCTGTTTTTCTTGGCTTCTTTCTCTGCTGATTCTGCCAGCTTCTTAATCTGAGTCTCTTGCTTTCTCTTACATACACAGACATATTCCCATTGCCTCTCAATTTTCTGCAGCGATCATCAAGTTGCCCTGTCTTCTTTTCTGTGATCCTGTTTTGTTCAGACATAGTCTGCAACACATTCTATAATCTTGTCAAGGATATTTCAACCTTTAGCACATTGTTTGATTTTGGTTCCCCTCTCCATTGCTCCATACACAAAGGACTGTGAGACAAAATGAAGAATGATCTGAATCCACCATAAAAGGTAGAATACTTGAAGTAACAATAGGAATTTTTCCTCCCAAGTACATATTCCTTAAACACATCAGAAAAAAAGTGCTAGGACACCACAAAAGACATTCAAAACCTGAAGTTCCAAAACCGAAAAAGGCTACAGAGGCATCAAAAGTCTTGCTGATGACAGATTTCTAACAGGGCTTTCAGAGCCAATTCATCACTTCTTTCTCTTTAATTGAGAGGCAGTAAAGGCCATTTCATCTCTGTGTATCCTGAGAACCTTAACAGCTATCTTTTACAATTATAAACTCAGCTGGTTTGCCTAGGAACATATGACTTCCAGCTGAGTTATTGTAATAACCTCGAAGGTGGATTTTTGTAGCGAGCAAGGAGGCTGTGCCTTAAAAGAGGGACGGGCTAGATCGCTTTCTTCCAAAATAAAAAGGATTTAATAACATGAAAATAATAAACAAAAAGCATCTGAGGCAGATACTAGCAAAAGCACTCACCCTACAGGGAAGAAATGAAAGAGCATGTGATTTTGGGAACAGGGGTATTTAACAGATAGGTTGGGTGGGATTAGAGAGGGCATTGTCCCATAGGATTACAGAAATGAGAGACCTACAGGTCGGGGGTCCAATGGGTTTGGTGGGAGAGGCACTGCAGCAAGATTAGGCCAACCACGATTCAGGGTAGATGGAAAACTCCGTCTGTCTGCCCTAATTTGGGGGCTTTGATGTAATAGAAACCCTTGCCTCTGAGAGGTGCACTGTAACAGCTATCAAACTTAGACCCACAGCTGCCTAAACGCTCACAGGCAATGTCGAATCTAGCCATGGTACAGAACAATATAAGGCAAAGCAGTGTGTACTGTAATAGAGCGTAATACAGTATTACACAGTGTACACATTATATAGTGTAACTCAGTATAGTGTAATACTGCTTAAGAGCGCCCAGGATCCTTTGTTAACCCACCCATATTCAAACATGGTAGTTTAAAATGCAAACACATTGATAGTGTCCAAGGTCAGAGACAAAAGGCAGGACTAAAAATCCCGCAGCTATCACCCTGAAGGGCATTTCTAATGTTAATCCAGAAATCTAATTAGGCAGCCTGACCAAAAAAAATCCCACTCGAGAAAACAGTGAAGGTCACTAAATTGAATGGATTCCAGCTACCATGTGGAACAACACTAATCATATGGAGCTGTATTCACTGTTCACTTTAGCATTACCAAGCAAAATATTTGCATGTAATGTAAACAGAAAGAGAAGATAGTGCAAAATTAAGTTCTTGGAAATGGAAAAGAGAAGAACAATTGGTAATGATGGACGATACGACCAACATTTCCTATACAGATGTACATGCAGGTGGCTCACAGACACGAGTAGATGAGGTCAGAGCACATTTTTGGGAGGGGTTTCGAAGATGGTTGAAAGACTGCTTTCTGTGACTACGAGAGCATGGAAAAGAATTTCTAGAGGCATCTGTTTTGCAAGAATCTTGTATAATATTTATTCTATGGATCTCTTGCTATCACCACCCATGGCAACAAAAAGGCACTTGGAGGAAAACAGAATCTTAAAATAGTAAGGGAGGTGTTTCTAAAGAAATATTTTATTACTGCTTATTTGGCATTGCTTCAAGAAAGGTCACAAAGTGCTTGAAAATATGCTTATGTTTCTGTGAACCTTTCAATAATGTCAGGGCAAAAATTAAAGGAAACCTTGACCTTTCTGATTCATACAGAGCCTTCAGAAAATTACCTCCTCATTTGAGTGCACGCTCAGCTCCTGGACTTTTTTCAAGAAAAAAAAAAGCCAACAAACTCATAATCACCACCAATATATAGAGTATATTTTCTTATCTTCCCTATAGTGACAAAGTTCCACCTAATCAATCACTTACCCATCAGTCACTTTCAAAAGTCCCTTCCAATTTATGGCATATTATTGAATCCTGAAGTACAACAGCCTGTTGAGCCAACTGCAATTTCTTCTTCTGGGCTGCTCAATTAACACCACTACTTTTCCATGTGCAAATGAAAGGATTTTTTTTTCATTTCTAATTTTGTGGAGATTTTTTCTCATATTTAGAGAAGTTGATCTTCATTAGTTTCAAAACTTGATGACATTTGAAGTGCCACACAGTTCACTTCAAGATCTGAAAGTAAAGTAGCAAGGCTGACTTTGGGAATTCCATCCAAATCCAGCAATTGAACTCTTAAAGTCTGTGTGAGCTTTTCTACTTGACACACAAATGAAGAGAGCCTCTGCAGATGTCTGCTTCACACAACCACGTGTAGTAAAGGTGGGGTTTTCCCCTCCTCTCCTTCCCCCAGCAAAATGAACTTGTGTTTTTTGCCCTGTGTGTGACTGGTACCCCTTGCTCCTGACCTCTGGTAACATCCTGCCAAGGATCCACAGAAAAACATGTCTGTCCACATAGTGTATCTGTCTGCTACACCTCATCTTTGAATACTATTGGCCGTAAGTTCCAACATTTAATAGAACAATTTATAATAATTAGGGCAGGCTTTTAGACAAAAGTGGAACAACTTTGGAGAGGTTGGTAGGAGAGGAGAATCAAGTAGACACATAGGTCATTTGGCTCGACAGATATAAGAATTTTCTTCCATCTGCCAAGATAGCAGTTAAATAAAATAAAGTTAATTCCTGTCAGCATATGTCAGCTAAATTTTCCAGAGCGTTTACATTACCTTTAATAAAAACATTTTTAAGAGGCATGCCATTATTTCTTACCCTCTAAATGAGTTATTTACTGACTTTTACTGACTATGAGCAATCCTAGTAACGCTTCAAAAACCAGTAGAATATTTATTTTATTAGCCAGCACTACCTTTTCCTATTTTTCTACTTGATATGACCTTATCGGAAATGAAACAGGTAAGAACAATATGTAGAGAATTCTTTTTGGGAAGCCAAATCATATTCAGATGACTGTACTCAAGAGAAATAACTTTGAATTTAGGGGAGAATTACTGTTCTCTTCAAAAATTTCTTTTCTGTCCTGATTATGCTCCCAACACTCTTGCGACTCTGTTCTGAACAATACTGATAAATTCTGTACTGAAAGTATATTATCCTTTCACAGGCAGTATACTGACAAGAAAGAGAGAAGGAGAGAAGTATCATCATTCACTTGCTGTTTCCATGTTATGATTTCTTTGGGGTGAACTCTCTAGCTCCACCACCAGTGAAGCATTAAATAACAAGATTAATTAATGAGAAGACCAGTCTATTTCACCTTGGCTAACATTCATAGACCAATATGGTTCTTCCGATGTTTATGAAAGTTTCCTATAAAAAATATAATTCCATTTAAAGAACTCAGACTTCCACAAGTATGCAAACTTTGCTCTGCCAAGTCTCCATTTGTAATTAAAGGGAGTTAAACAGTGCTCATTCAAAGAAAAGAGATTTTCTCATAACTGATTAGTAGCAATATGTGACAGCAATGAGTGGAATTATTTTTACCTGTAAAAATATCCTATGTCTTATTCTATAATATGTTTGCAATACTTTGTGTTATTTTTTTCCTGTGGTTTGCACAAAAGCAGTTTGTCAAATTGATATTATGGTCTGTGAGTCCCAAGCCTAGTTCTCAGCTATAAGCAGAAGCAACTCCAAATCCATTTTAACAATATGAAATTACAACCTTAGGGTCTCATTCTTTTTTAATCATTTAGAGTTTAGAGTGAGACTGTCTCCTGATTTGCTTCTATCATCTCTGTCTTTTTGTGGGTTTGCTAGATTACAACACCTAGATGCTCAGTTGACAACATCACTGTAAGCAAAACCTCTTCTAATTTGACTTTATAGTTTAGATTTTGCAGACACTCAAGATTTTGATAACATTGACTGCATACACTGGCATTAGCTGTGCCAGTTTATGAGCCTACCTATGACTGTACATTATAATGTAATTACCATGGGCAAGTTCTGCTGAGTTGCAGGCATTTACAACCTTCCACATAGCCCATCAGACCCTTTTTTTAAAAAATGAAGTATTATGTCTCTTCTGTCAGTGTACAAATACAGCTATTTGATTTTTTATATTACTGAAGTTATATTATTCATCTTAGGCTACACATCCCAATTCTTAGGACAATCTATGTCTTGCATATTCTGCCACCAGATCTGTAACATGTCTTCTCTAATCATTCCTTTCTACATCTGGTATTTCTCTCTCATTTACATAATGCTCAAAGTTTTGGGGTTTTTTTACTCCCTTGGATTTACATATTTTAACTTGATTAATTGAACTCGTGTTTTGCTGCTAAATCTGAACAATCAAGCACAGCAGGAGCAATACTCATTTTTTTTCCTGGTGTTCTTGAACTTCAACAAGTCTTACTGCAACAATTAGCTAGTGTGCTTCTCTTGCTGTCTTTTTATAATGTGCTAGCATTCCAGGAGTTTTACTCAACAAATAGACTCTTAGTACAAAAAGTCCACTGTATTTTCACAAAAGCTTTCTGCCTTTCTTCTGAAGCTGTGAAGAGATCTTCTGTGATGCTTTATGAAAAAGGAAGCACCATGAACCACAGGTAAAATAGAATAATTATTTATTTGAAGCGACTGCCTACAGATACTATAGTAGAAGGATATCACCACTTCTTCTTCTTCTTTTATTGCCTAATAATTTCTACAGAAACTGAATGCCATTGGGTTATAAAAGTGAGTGTGGTATTTCCTGAACAGAAGCATAAATGGAAAAAGCAAGAGATTTTCTTAGCTGTTAGCTGAACTCCAAATTTATTATTTTAACTAGTAATAAGGAGTTCGGGATCTATAGATACGTTTAACTTAACGTTTGTGTTCTATTGCAACAGAAGCAGCAAAATATTCAACTGTTTTCTATATTTTGATATGGCAATTGGCCTCCACAGAAATTCTTAACCATGATCTTTTGTTCATATGTCAAAAAAAGAGGCACTTTCCATAGGCTATGGCACCTCCCAGTGTCATTTTGGAGAAGGGCTTGGGAGAGACAACCAGGGTACTGGCTGAAGACCTACAACCACAGAGACCTGGAAGTAAAACATAGCCAAAGAAATTCAATTTAGTTGCAAGTATTGACTATCTCACATGAGTCTATGTGGGAGATTTTCACTTATAGATAGCGGACGGTGAAAAAAGGATTAAAGTTCTTGAAAGAGATAATTTAGTCATTTGATATTGGCATGGAATTTGCATATGAAATGATTCAAATTTGTAAATGGAAAAAGACATCAATTTGCACCCAATCTATAAAAATTCAGAACTGTTTTATAATTTGAACATGTCTGTTCTACTCATTATAGCAGAACAATGAAAGATTACGAAAGACAGAAAATGAAACTGAACTTTTCTTGGTCAACTGTTGTGCAGTGAACTTTCTGTTGACATCACATGCAAATCCATCGCAGTCACTCTTGAATAGTAGCTGTAGGAACACAAGGCTGAGGAGATAATCTTTAAAAAAAAAAAAAAAAAGAATGTATGAGAGGATATAAAATAATTTATCCTACTACTTGAGTAGTAGGTCAGTACCCAGTATGTCACACCACTATCACTCAGGAGTAGTGCTATGTCCAGTACAGTCACAGTGAATATCCAGTGTATATTCAGCTTTATGCAAAGCAGAGGCTATAGAACAATTCACTAGATTGCTTTTTCCCTTCCCCAAGTTCCTAATGATCTCAAGCATTTAAAGACATTTAAATACTTCAGACAAAGAAAAAGTTTAGGCACAGAAGCACAAAGTGTTTTTATAACATTTTTTCTCAAAGCTTTGCATGTAATTTATATATTTGCTTAAAACTGCTCTTCTGCTAATCAGTTGCATCCATAGACAACATTTCCTCTTTCTTTGTTGCAAATGATTTGACTATGAATTACAGCTCTGACACATTCTATTCAATGTGACAACATTCTTAATTCTAGAGACAAGAAGCTCTGGCAGTCTTCTGATGATCTATTCATACGAGGTTCTTTTACATACTTTTTACATTTTTACTCTGAAGAAAAATTAACTCTTTGAATTGGAGTATGAACTCTCACAGAATTTTCTCCTCAAGAGTTAGGTTCCCCAAACTCTGGTTCTTATTCTGGTAATTCTCTTCTTTTGGAAGAATTCCCAATATTTTATAGAAGACACTCCAGTCTGAATGGATATACTGGCATGCAGGAAGCACCATCGTACCCAGAGTCCACTAAATGTGTTCATGGTCGTCATCAGCATCCTGTTATTGGTAAGTAGCTAAATGAGCATCTACTTAGATGCCGTACTTCCCTTGCGATCATCAATGTATTCAACTGGTCCACTTAATTCTGTAGAACAGAAGGAAAAATTTATTTTGTAGTTGACAATTTTGCCTGTTTTTCTAGGGAGAAAACTCCATGTTGATGTTCCCTTAACAACTGCAATATGAGATGGAAATTTTTACTAAAAAGTATGAATTTTTTTCAGGTTTTTATTACTGCTCTTACAGGCTTCACTTTTAGAAAAACAACACAATTTGCTGGTAACAGCTGCCTGAATATGAATCACAAACACTAACCAAATGAAAAAGGCTGTGTAACATTTAGAAGAACCAGCTTTTAGACAATGATTAGTGAACTGTTTCTGCACAGATATGGGATAAATCACGGTGCAACTGCAATGTCTTAGGGCCCCTCATGATGGTGTGTTTTCACATTCAGAAATTTGGTAAAAGCCAATAGTCATTACATATACGCAAGGTGGAAAGAGCTCACAAATTTATGATAGTTCTGCAGTTCCAGAAGCTGATGTTCAAATTGGTAACAGTAATAACTTCTTCACATATTATGTCAACCCAAATATTAATTAATATTCTGCATTTTTCTTGAAAGTTCAACAAACTTACACAACGCAGAAAGACCTAAAATGTTCTCTAAAGCTTCTCTGACTGTCTATTGTCCCATAACTATTTAATGGTTCCACAGGTTAAGTAACATATATGATTCAGCAGTAAAAACTCAGCTTTTCAAGATGATTGTGTATATAAGGTAAAATGAGTGTATAAGGCAAAATCACTTCCGCTTTAAGGGTTGTGAAGAGATGTGATGTCTTGCATTTCACCCACAAAAAAATCAACTTCATATACTGCACAGCACAGAAAAAACCTGTGTTATTCCTCTGTAGCTGGCAGATCATCATGTCAGTTAGCATAGGAGGGATGTGTAGATGACAGTACGTATCTCTGAATGTATAGGAAGGAAACAACACAGATGAGTCCACAACTAAATCATGAAAGTGAACTCACAGCCATCAGTCAACAAGCAAGTATAGCCTGTAGTACCAATATACTCTTAGTGATACTGAGAAGGTGCACAACTCTCACAACAGTTTCCTCAAAGTCAGCAGAACAACTTGTGGATCAAAATAGAATACAATACAAATGTGGGGTGTTAATAAGTTATAAAAAAAAAAAAAATGGTTTTGGCTCAGAAATGAAGGTTTTAGAGTATTATGCAATTTTAATTGAAATATGCTATCACATCCAAGCAAGTATCCTGAAAAGAAATTTCAAAAAATTCTCTCACGTGTTTTCAGTGTCATGATTCAAAGCAATCATCACTTAAAATAAATCAGAAGATAAGTAGGATACTGTCTAGATCAGCAATCACAACTGCCAGAGTCCCAAGGAATGGGAGCTCCCCAATGTGCAGCATATGCTGTGGTCATGAAAGCTTAAGCCTCCTGACCTGCTATGAACACAAGCTGTTCCCAACTAGTGTTCAATAATTTGCTGTATCATTTACAATAAATAGTAAAACCACCAACACAGTATGAAATTGTGTCCACCTGCTTTCTAAGACATATTTGCATATTTGCTAATAGAACAGGCATTAGCAAAGAATCTGTCTGTAACAGATTTTATTGAGAAATTCTAGAAGCATTTAAGCTTAAGAATTAAATTAGAATTTAAAGCTTAAGAAATATATTTTTTGGAAGTGCTAGTCAACCTTTTCTATAAAAATTTTATTTCACATATAAATCATGGAAGTTTTGTCATTGTCTCTAAAAGAAGTAAAATTTCACCCTACTTTAACACCTTCTTAGTTATTAGACCATAGGGAATTCAAAACTGCTTTTCTCCTCATGCATAAAATCTTCAATAATCTATAAAACACTTTTTTTCCTGTCTACTGTAGCCTTTTGACATGAATATCTGTGTTTCAGAAGCACTGATTTCACCAGTTTGGATTGAGCTCTATGCTTCCTTCTGGTGCTTCTAGTTTGTTCCTGACAGGACTAGATCTTAACAAAGTATCTCTAGTGATTCTGACAGGAAAAACATTTTATGTCAAATAGTTAGTGATTTATATAACTGTTTGAATTACCAAAAAGAGGATTTGCATCCACAGACAAGATCTTCACTGAGTCTAATGCAAAAACACATTTGGGGTCAATCCAAAGCTGCATGAAAGCAGGGGTCCCACCCTCTGAAGTGATACAAGATTTACTTGCCATCTGCACTCCTCTTTTTACACTATCTTATTAAAACAGCTATTTTATTGAGCCATTTGTGGCCAGACCATTCTTACCGAGATCCAGAAAGAACCCTGCACCATCTCTCTCTTTCACACACAACCCTTATCTTTGCCTTGGTAGAAAACAACTTCTCAGGCCTATGGCTCATCTGACTTTTATATTTTGCTGTTCCTCAAACAAAAATGGATTTCCAGAATGGTATGAGGATGATTAACCTTTTCCCCCCAAAAAACAGCCAAAATTGCTATAGTTGCAGAGCTTTAGTTCTGAGGTAATTTACTCTGAGAGCGAACAGTTTGAAGACTCTTTTAACTTTTGGTGAAAATAACATTTACTACTTATTACTACTTACTTACTACACTATTGCTGAGGAGCTACTACATATTCTAACCTAACCTGGTTCACTGAGAATCTGCAAAGACAACCTGGTTGAGAAAATGCTCAGTTAACTAGAGAAAGTCTTGACAGCCTAGAAGGTAACACTCTTTTGATAGTCAGTGATCTGATGACAAAAAGATGAGGCACTATTATGGAATTCAGCTTTCAAAATAAACTATTATCTGGTTGTTTTGTTCTTGAAAGGCTCACTTTGAGCAAAGGGAAGATTGCTTAGGTGTCCAGCTTCTGAAATACCATTGCAAAATGTATACCTGACAAAGTTCAGGAAGGCTGGAGAATGAAGACTGCTGAGCAAAATCTAACAGCAGACTCCTTTAGATTAACCTAGAACTCCATTAAGAGGGTTCCTTGGTTGACAAAAAACATTTCAAAAGAATTATTTGGGGAGCTTCACAATCGATCGTGCTGATAGATGGTTTCATTTGTCTGAGAGAGGACTGTTTCAGTACTGTGACAGGGAAAAAAGGAACAACAGCAAATTCGGCTGTGAGCCACTTGGCACAGTGGTTCAGCATATGCTGCTCTGCATCACAGTTTTGGAAGAAGAAAAAGCTCTTAGAAAAGTAAGTGGACAGAATCAATCTCCTATGAGGCAGCCAAAGGCATAAGTGCCATTTTCATCTGAACATTTCTTCATTAAAAAAAACTGATTCTCCCCATTAAGCAGCAGTCTTTGCTAAAAAATGTAGCTCGTTTTGTTCAAGTATTCATGGAGTAATATTGAAGTGGCAGATTTCCTTACTGAGAATGTCCTGAGCAAGTACTGAATTAACTGCACTTACAGACTGGGCCACGAACTCTTGCACATAGAAGGATTCAGAATTAAGCTATAGCTCAACTACACAGTTTCCACTCAGTGCAAATGATAATGGTCTTTAGAGAGCAGATATTCCTCATCTGACAATCTGCTCCATGGCCTCTGTAATGCTAGTGACACTGGGTCTTTAATGAAGCCAGTGCCACTACAGGATTCATCGGAGTCATGAAGGTCAGCTACATCACTCTCAACATGCCTCTTACCAGCACAGGACCCGAAGGGGAAAAACTAATGGCTCATCTGCGGCACAGATGTGCCTGCAGGAAAATGTTCCTCTGGTTATTTATGGTCGGATAAAGTCATTTACGGAGTCTCAGTGGAGCCAAAGGGCCATAACCAGACTTGATAATCTATTTTCTTTTTTAATCTCCACAGGAAGTTCCGTATACTGTAACTACATCGCATTCATGGAATGTTCCCCTCAAAGGAAAAGCTGTTTCATCCAAACCCATTATTTGAAAGAGGTTTCTGGATGGGGTTTTCTACAGGATATTTCCCACTAGAAATTCTGGGTGAAATGATAAATTGGCATGTGTTCAGTGTAATCTACCCATTTAGTTGGGGCAAAAGAAAGCAAGAAGTATCAAAAAGAATGAGATAAAAGAGACAATTACCCAGTGCCTTCAATAGTCATCAGGAATACCTGACAAACAAACAGTTTAATGTTACTCTTACTCAGGAAAAATATTCTAATGTATACAAAGGTATTTTTGAAACAGCTTTCCATCTGAAGAAAGGGGGTTCTGTATTTTCACTTTTGAACAGATTGAGGACAAAAAATCTCAACACTTCCCATGTGACAAAACTCCTTTTACAGATAATTTCTTCCAATGACTGGCAAGGATTTCTCTTTGATGACTGTAAACAGAAGTTAATCAGAAGAAAAGACTGTGTGAACCTTGAGATGGACAAAGCTGAGGTATTTCAGAAGATGCAATGCAGACAGAAACAGAACACAGAAAGAGAAATCACCATACAAATGAAGTTCAGGGTTGGGAAGCAACTGAAAAAGATGGTTAAAGCTTAAGTAAAGTCTTCCTGCTAGTAGTCTCAAGTATTTTTTCTATTTTAACCCTCCAAACATAATTTTTTAAGGATTCTTGTTACAGCTACATGATAGTCCAAAACATGATTTAATAATCTCTAAAAAATTAATTGCTTAACTTTCATGAGGCTTTTTTTCCCACTACTTAAACAGTAGAAAATGATCATTGTTAAGATAGTTTCATATATTTAGGACACTTTCTACACACACATTCATCAACGTTGAATTATTCCAACTATCTTCATTTTGTTTGTCATGCACAAAACAGAACATCACTTATAAATTACCAGATCTGTAAAATATCTGTCTCAAAAGCATTTTACACAAATTTAACCACCCCTGTCATAAAGCGAATCACCATTTCCTTCAGCCACCATATCATAAGATTTATACTAAGTAAAATATTTTTCTGATTTTAGTATTGGTTCTGCATTAGCCTTCTCTAAAACATCAAGATAGATCTTGACACTGATGCCTTTTCCTGGTCTTAAAATTAAGAGAGCAGAACACAGTTAAGAGTGAAAAGGGGTTTTACGTCGGTATTTATTTAAGGATCTTTAGGTGCGCTGAAATGCACATCGAAATGCACCCTGAAATCTCCACTGAAGAAAATGGCCACCCACGATGTGATGTGTATACAATTATATGCCTTGTAAATTAGCATATCTATCAAAGGCTCCCCAATGAGGGACTCGGGTGAGACCCCCATCCAAGGAACCTTCCCCTTGGATGGGCCTATCTTTGTTTACAGAATGTTTTCTGGAGAAGACCTCGGTGTCTGGGGTTTGTAGAATATTTGGTCTCTTGGCTTATTGGAATATTGGGTCTAAGGGAAGTTATCAAACTTAAAGAATTATAACTGTGTAAGCTAAAAGCACTAAGAATTCATAAAAGCTTTATAAAAGAGTGTATAAAAGGGGTAAAAAAGAAAAAGCAAAAAATCATCATGGCATCAACACTTGTGCCATTTTATATAAGGAAAAGATTTTCATCTTATTTCTCAAATTCTGCAATTTAAAACACTGTCCAAATCCTGTGTTATGTTGTTTTAGTTGCTAATCCTTTGTGCTTAACAGAATAATATAAACACATAAATAAAACCATTTTGGTTTTCTACTATATAGTCAATCTATTTAGTCAGAAAGTACTAAGCAGATCTATAGTCACAATGCTCCCCAAAACAAAACAACAGCCAAATAAAACAAACAAAACCAAGCAAACAAACAAAAAGAAACAAAAATTTTCATAAACAGGATAGACGTGTGCATAAAACTGTTGGAGGAACCAACAGTTACTAATCCACATGTAGCACATACGTTCATGACAAACACCTTCATTCTCTACATAATTTCAATAAATCCTGCAGGCTATTGTGATTTTTTCATAACAGTGATTAGATTAACCCACTGCAAAAATCACAAGTAAGTTACAAAAATGTTTTGAACATTTGCATGGAGTTCCAGAATTTATGATTGTGTTTTAATTTATTATTTATTTACTTATGCATTCAAAAATAAAATATGGAAGTTTTTTAGTCGTTAATGATGACAAGAAAAAGTTAAAAAAAGATCTGCATGTCCTCCATCAATGTAAACAGTAAGAAACTTTGACACGATTACAACACTACCCTTAAGTGATGATACTTTTCAGAAGAATGCATATTCATATTAGCAAATAAATTCTGCATTTTGTATCAGATATAGCTTTTCTGACTTAATTTCCTGGTGGAAACCACTGTGGTAAATGACAGAATTTGCAGAGCCATGAAATGGGCAGAAAAGCATGTTGAGCATGTTAAAGAATAAGAGAGTTTTTGTAACCATTCTTTGTGCAATTTATATGATATCATATGGTCTACTACTTCAAAAAAATGAAGGTTCAGTGGCCTACTTTTAAATACAGATTTGAAAATCATAATGCAAAGCATAAAATATTAATTAATATATTTATTTATGGGTTCTTAGAAGCTTGCACAGTGTTACAATTGTTCAGCACATGACATTTTGACATAAAGGCAGGAGGCTCCTCATATCCATAAAATGCAAATGCACTTGCTTAAAGTAGAATACATATTTATACAGAAAGATGAAGAGTCAAAATACAAACTGTGCCTGTTCACCTATCCTTATTTTAGCTCTATCTCAAAATACATGAACAAGTGAAGCAATCCAGCTGCTAATGAACAGCTGTGAGTTCCACAAACTGTCTCTGGACTTACTAAACTGGAATAAAATATTGTCTACACTGCTTCTAAACAAAAATGTAGGGGAGTGCAATTTTAATTTAACAACGCAGCTTTTCTGTAAGCACACTAAAGCATACTCTAGTCACAGAACAACCTTCAATGAAATCAATAAGCATTAAGAATTTAAATAGCTTCCAGGATTGGGGACACAGAATTTACTACAGGGTACCGACAACCTCAATTTGGCAAGGCCAGAGTGCTTTGCTGAATAAGGAGTTCAAGATCTGCATGAAGTTTACCTGTAAAATATTTTAAAAAGTATGGTCCATAATGAAGAATTAAGTGAAAATCAAGAATTTTTCTAATCTATCAAATGTATTTTTTGCTTGAAGTTAATTAAACTTCTTTCACACATGTATTTAATGGCACAGATTTTTTAATTTTATTTCTTCCCTTGCAATCCGTTCAACTATTCAATAGACTAGAGTTTTAATATTTGGTCCATGTCTTTTGAATTGATCTATGAAAAAATCAAAAGTGTTCAAGAGATTAGTTGTAGCCTAAACAAAAGTCAAATATGAGCTCCTGAAGAGCATTAGCAGGGGTTTTCTACAGTATAAATTATAACCTGCGGTACTGAATTCCTTGTAAGAAACATATTGATAAAATCCTTTCACCTTTCAAGTTTCCCTGGACAGTTTTTAGGAAATATAGTTCTTAGTCCACCAAGTCCTTCATCCTTATTTAAAATGAATATGGATTTTAACACATGTTCATAGACAGTTACTTAGAAAACTTTAGCATGCATTGGACATAATTCAAAAAAAGTTATTCTCAGAAGCATTTGCAATTCTTGCTGGATACTGCTTGAGAAGTACACACATAGAAAGGTGAAACGACTAGCCTCTGTCACCACGGATGTGTCAGAGTCTCCATTACCCAGATCAAATTTAGCTATAGTTTGCATAAGGAGGAAGAGTGATTTACCTTGGGTCAAAGATTCAGTGCTCAGTAAAAGGGTAAAATTTTCACTGACCTTATCTATGGCTGTCACTTGTCACTGTAGGGATCAGTTTAACTTTACAGCATCCAAAGCATTTTTATTCCTTTTTGCTGCCACAGCACAACTCAACACGATTCTTTTATTGAGTGCTCTTAGGTCCCCAGTGAGCACTTAAGACTCTCAGGGTAATTGTGTAATAGAATACAGTCTGACTGGCTGCAGCCCACTGGCTTTCTTGCACTTCAGAAGAAAAACCAGATCAAAACAAACCAAACTCCCGGCATTCAAAAGCCTCCTTCACTCTTCTACTCTCCAAAGAGTGATGATAGGGGACTTAGTTTTTATTTTTTTTAAGAGAGGAAAAATAGGGAAGGGGAGGATAATGGGAATATCTAAAGAATGCTAAAAAATTCAGAAAAAGAAAAAATTGGCCACAAGCATTCAGTACAAAATTGAATCCATTGCATGCAGAGTAAAGACTGATTTGAACTCACTCATAAAAGGAGCATTAAGGAGAAATCTGGGCCTTCAGACAAGAAGTTCTGATGTAAGATTAAATGGCTATACAAGGTTATACCATCCAAAGGCTCAGTTTTTAATATATGTTTGTCTTTAGCTCACCTGGTAAATTTGGCAAACAGAATTAGTTATGCACACCATCCACTCAACATCTCCTCAAAGTCAAATAGAATAAGTAGCTACAGCACTTCTTCATTATATCCTTTTTAAAGTTATTTCCTATTTATTATTTTTATTGCATATAGGTGGTTACTGGTATACAAGAGCAAACTGAATGTGTTTTATAAAAACAGTTATAGAACACAAATATTTTTCAGTACTTAATAGCATTGTCATCCACCTTGTTTTCAACTTAAAAAGTCAGATTTCAAGGGGAAGCTGAGGGAGAAATGATAGACCCTTTAGCTCTAAAAAAAAAATCTACATAAGTGTTCCTGTTGTTTCTGCTTTGAAATTAGTTAGAGAGGGGGCTTAACACTAATAAATTATTCAGTAAAATGGGCACAATTAAGTGCTTTTTACAGTATTTTAAACAATAATTTTCAAGTTTTCTTTTAAGGAGGTGTAGTCACAGAAAAACAGGACTAGTGAGCTATTTAATCATATGAACTTTTAATGCTTCAAAATTATTACCTTCAAAGGGAGAGAGTAGCTCTAAATAATATGCTGTTTTATCTGATTTGATTTTAAACCTCAAGGTCTCTATGTTCTCATGTCACACCCAGGAATTTTGCAAATGCAAATTTATTTCCCACATTCAGTGAGGCTGCTCAAGCATTTAACTACATATTTATTTGTTTTTTGAGGAAATAATGTGAATTGTCCATCTACTGATAGGTGACAGGAAAATTAAAGGAAATACTTGCTGGTTTAGTATATATATATATAATTTTTTTTTCTCCTCAACACCAGTTCAGAGACTTAAACCAATTCAAGGACCTAGGTGGGTATGGAAGGTGTGTTGCAGAGACATCTGCTCTCTGAATCAGCAGGCTGCACATCACTGTACTGCAATCTAGATGAATTTTCAAGATTAAGGCATTTCTCTCTTACTAACGAGAATAACTCATGTACTGATTGTGGTGTTTTAAAGTACATAGTCTAGTCTTTAAGTATCTAATTACAGCATATGTTTTGAGATAAATCTGAATGTATAAATAATGGGCTATTTCTATTTAAAGGTCCAGCTTTTCAGTTGGGGCTGAGAATAATCTCCCCTTACAGTAATTATTCGGGCTAAACCCTGTTTAGAGAGATAGATGACCAAGACCACTAAAACTTTTCTTAATCTTAATGGTAGAATAACAGGCAAAATAGTGATTTTTCAATTACAGAGTGTGTATTTCAAAACTGATTATTGAGTGAGTTAGAAAATTGAAGAGAGTTAGAAAATAGAAATTTGAAGCTGCATCTTTTCAGCTTCAAATCACTACAGGTCTGCATGAACCTTTGCCAAATATAAGAAACAGACAAATTTTTCTTATATATATGTTACTTGAAGAATACTGAAAATATGATTTGGTGCGTACACTGTAAAAAAAAATTCATGTTAATTACAGGAGTTCCAAATGGTGTCTGCTTTTCAATTATTAAAATACTAAAACTTCAGTAAGAGTAAATACACAGGCTTGTAAATACAGATTGGTCAATTCCATGTTTTAAAGGAAAAACTTCATCATTTTTTCCTTATTTATTTTTCAAGATGTTTTAAACAAGGAAAATTTTCTAAAAGCAATCATTGTTGTGGCTGTTATGGTTTATCAAATATTCCCCAGAAGACTGTTTTACATGAGAAATATATTAAAAAAATATCAGTTTAGTAAATTCAAGAGCCACCTTGATCAGAAGGCAAGTAAGGAATATGAATGCCGCTGCTAAGGAAACAAAACCTGCTTGGTACTAAATTTATTTCATCCCAACAAAAGAAGTTCAGGAAAACTTCAAAAAGACAAACAAACAAACAAAAACAACTCACAGACTTTAAAAATGTGCAAAAGAGTTCTGTCTCTTCAGAGTATAAAAAGAGCAGCCCATGAATCCTTTACTGGAATTCAGAAACTGCATTTTCCTGCTCCAGCTGCCCTGCAGAGAGGGCAATATAGCCCCATAGCCCACTAAATACAGCATTGCTAAGAATAGGCCATAAGTGTTGTACTGATGTTGCAAGGCCTCAGAACTGAGCTTTGTCAGGATTACTTTGTACTTTTCTTGACCTGCCTGGAACTTTGTTTTAGCTTTTTTAGCTATAACAGCCTAACTAGGTGGCTATGACTAGTTTGTTTTATTTTTGCATAACTTTGTATTGTATAACAGAATTCCTGTAAAAACTCTCGCAACGAGTAGTTATTCTGTGTAGAACACAATATTCATGGCTCTAACATGATGGTGTAATGTAGAGAAACACAGGCTTGGTATGACAGTGGAGGCTTTAAAAGCATGTTGCAAACCTTGCATGCAATGTAGAGGGGCACCGGCATGGGATGGTAAGAGAAGTGACGCAGGGTCGGCTCTAGAGAGCCCAGACCTGTAAACTCAACTATGGACAATTAAAGGAATGCAGGGTAACAAGCAGAACAACAAGAAGTATCCAGTATATGCAAAACACTTCGTATATAGTATATAGAAAATTCAGCTTTAACCTACAGACCTGCAAAGGAAGAGCAAAGTTTGCAGTATGTGTTAGAAGAAGATAAAAATGATCCTAAGCAGCTCCTACAGTGAGGAGGAGGCAATTACCATCGACATCATATTGCCCTCTTCAGTGGTCTCAGGATCCTGAAAACTTGCATGTCCAACTGAAGATGTCAACTGCAAGAGCCCAAGGAGCAGCGGAAGGGTGAACATAAATGCAAGCAAAGAGGTAGATAAAAAGAAGTCCATGTTTAATAATTTTACTTTATTACTATTACTGATTTTTCCACAATACAGGAGGGTTTCTTCATTTGTTTTTTCTTCATTTTTGTGTCACAAATTTGAAGCAATGAATATTCTTTAAATAGCTATTTAAGATTTCAATTACATGAAGAAAAATTATTGGCTTTACACATATAAGATTTGTTTACTTTTTGCCCTTAGGAAGGCAGAAACTCAAATTTAGACTCCTGCAAAATTGTATTGAAAGATTTTTTAGTGTCTCAACACAAGGAGATAACCTTCTAGTTCAGTCAAACTCATGCAACCTGATGTTTGTTTGGAACAGTTTCCCCCACAATCTTCCACAAGCTGTTTTTCCTTCTACATACCCTTTTTTCCTTTTGAATGTACCAACCTTTACATTTAAAAAGAATCCATAGGAGTCTGTAGATTTGTTCAGCCGTCTGAAGAAAAAAGATTTTTATGCTTTTCCGTCTACTTTTAAGATATTTAATCCTAACAGAATATTATTTAAGTAACATTTTTAATTTCAGTTTCAATTAGCATAGAATGGAACAAATACTTGATATAATGCATTTATTTCTATAAAAACCTGCTCTGACAAGTCTGCATTATACTTCAGTCTATCATCTGGAGCATCTATTCACATATCCCTTACACTGTGAAGTGGGCGATGTATCAGCACAAATTGCATGCTAAAACATCAGAGTGATATTGAGATCCTTGAGAAGGATCATGCCTTCTCAACTGAAAATACCTTTAGCCAAATTTTGCTGATGGCCTTTCAAAAAAAAAAAAAAAATTGAGTATATACCCCACACATCACCAGAACATTTGGGCTGCTACCTGCAAAACAGTAACATATAAGTAAAAACATTAGAAGAGATTACATAAAACATGGTTTCCTCATGGAAATATTTCTATGGGACAAGCAGCCTATAGGCAGAGTAGATTGCAGCTATTCTAGCACCAGGTAATGAATATCAAAGCTGAAGGCATCCATAAGGCTACTCATTTTCACTTTTTTGCACACATATTACAGCTACTTCAAGCAGATCTGGAAATCTGAAAGACTATGGAGTTTGATTGAAACAAGTGCTATTTCCTTACTAACTGCGCTAATTCAGCAAAATGTTAAAACTGAGCTGAATCATCATGCAAATCTGTGAGAAGCTGTAAAATACTAGCTGTAAAATGAATACACATTTTATATTTATTCATAAAGCCAAGAGACTAAAAGTCTGAATCTTCCTTATGTCTGCTGAACTTTACAATACACTACAGAGCAAGAGTTCTAATATTAAAAATTTAAAAATAAAACCCAAACCTAGTACGAGGTACAGTCACACCTATTTGGAATAGAATTGGCTTTCATTCATATCATATTATTATAATGCGCAGAGAGCACACATTTCCTGATAGCGCCATTAATAATGTTCACGTTCCAGTATGAAACACATGCACAGGATGTTTCACTAAAAAGTAGCGTGTAAGAGAAACAGGCACACTGCTTGCATCAGAATTCTAGCTGCAGAGGATCTTAAAAATATCTACAATTGCACTTCCAGCTTCACATTCTGTTTTCAAAATGCCTGAATGTTAACATGAAATATTACCCCCATTCTGAAACCCATCAAACACCTTTTCTCACAAGATTATAAATGGCGTAGAAGCTTCACAAACACATTCAAGTGTTGTTCCAAAACAGAGTACTGAATGCAACCAGCAAGCTCCAGAGAAGTTCTGTACCATTCAAAACATGCCAAAAACTGATAAACACCCTCAGCCTTCTAAATGTCAGAGAGCATCCAGGCACAACTCCAGAGACAAGATATCCTTGTTGAAGATAGTGCTTCAGAAAACATTTAAGAGCAGGAGCTTAACCTGTCTTCTTCCTGAAGCTGATCCACAGAATTCCTTCTTCACTAAACGTACAAAGAGATAACCCTTTCATGCCTTTTCTTCTTGGAAGCTATATTTTGCCTGAATAGGATCTGCTTCAGAAGGCAAATATGCCTAGAAGATTCAAGATAAGCATCTTCCATTGCTGCAAATAGTTGGTCTGAAAGCCGTGACTGACCAGAAGGCACTATGGTTACACTCCAACATTTCAGAGGTTGTGCTTGCATACTCAAGTGCTGAGTGGGCTGCAAACAATGAGGCTGCATACATCTGGTCTCAATGGACCCCAAATCCCTTAATCTACTATTTCCTGTCTGCTATAACTCTCACTGAATACTCAAAATGAAGAATCAAGACAGTTCAACATAGGAGGAAGAGAGAAAGAGTACCCAAAAATTTTAAAGGTAAGAAAAAAAATTTAAAGTAAGAACAGTTAGGTGGTCAGTTAACAATTTTTCTGATCAAACTTATGGCAAAGTTCTTATTTTCATTCCAGGAAATGTAATTAAAATGTAGTGAGATTTGATGTAGAGGAGTTGTCATCTACAGGAGGGCTCAGTACTTCAGTAACCCTAAGGACAAGAAGTCTAAGGACACCTATGGATTATATTTCCTGGTAAGTTTATTATATGCATTAAGGAAAAAAAAAGGAAAAAGAAAACGGCTCAGGAAAGTGTAATTCTCCAAAACATATGGAGGACCCTATTCTTTCGAACAAGTGACTTATTTTCTATGTCTGAAGTGTCTTCAGTTCATAATTTATTTTAGGGATTAGAAATTTTTAAAAGTTCAAATGAGTCCCAGTTGTCATGTTATGCCAATGTAATGACATTGTTATGTGTAATATATCATCAAACTGACAATTTTGTAGTACAAAGGGGAATGAAAGATAATGGATTACAATGAAGGACCTTGAAAAGGTAGGTTTCAGAGTTTAATGATTTCAGCTTAGGAAGAAATCCTTTCTCAGAGTTGTTCATCTTATTATTTTATTTTCTCCTTCATTTAGGCTTAAAATGTTGGTAGCTATCTAATCACTACCAAATGTTTCCAACAACTGTGTTTTTAATAGTGGCCTTGCTTCACAGCAATCTGCCAATAGCCTGGCAAAGTCTCTGAAAATTACAGACATTAAAAATGGTCATTGCCTATATATAATGCTCTGGCCATTGTCCATTTTTTTAATACTAAATGAACAAAATCCAATAAATGATTTTTCCTCAGGCTCAAGACAGTCTTTCTCCTTAGAATTTATGAGAAACCAGTATGCATGATAAAGAAGGAAGTAAAATACGTTTTACTGATTGTGGCATGTACCCAAAATCATAACAGAGCACTGGAAATGCATAAATTCTCTAAATACCTTGTGAAAATATGTCTCTCCTTTTATTTGATTACATACATACACAGGCATATATCTTTAATAGAAGTAGAACAGCTACAAAAAGGAAGGAAAGACATAGACTGCAAAATAGCCCATAGCCCTGTAGCAGCTTCCTGCTGCAATTAGAGCTGGGGCTTGTACCAGACTTTCCCACATATCAGCTGCATATTCTAGCAATTCGGAGTTAGCTGCTCAATTTTTCAGTCTGAAAATGCTCCATCTGAAATGCTCATAAAGGAGAAGTTGATTCTTTTTTTAAAACATAATTTTTCTTCATAATTTTGGATATTGGGAGAAGTACTTGGGGGGCAAACTGGGCCATCTCTGAAAACACTGAATCAATCCATAGAATAGCATAAGCTGGTAGAGCTTCACTCAGTTTAAGAAAACCATGTTCACTTTGTGCAGATAAGGACATGAGACTGAGAATACATCCAAAGTTCTTCCCCTTATCATAATTCCATGCAATTTGAAGTCATTGCTCCTCAGGGACCAGTACTGGGACCAATGCTGTTTCATATCTTTTTCAGCAACACGGAGAGTGGGATTGAGTGCAAGTGTGACAATGACACCAAGGTGTGTGGTCTGGTTGACACCAGGAAAGAGATGCCATCCAGATGGACCTTGGCAGGCTTCAGAGGTGGGCCCATGTGAACCGCCTGAAGTTGAACAAAGTCAAGTGCAAGGTGCTGCATCTGGATCAGAGCAATTCCAAGCTCAAATAGAGTCTGGGCAGAGAATGCATTGAGAGAAGCCTAGAGAAGAAGGACTTGTGGGTGTTGGTGGATGAGTAGCTCAATATGAGCTGGCAATGTGTGTTTTCAGCCCAGAAAGCCAACCTTGTCCGGGGCAGCATCAAAAGAAACATGGCTAGCAGAGCGAGGGAGGTGTTCTTCTCCCTCTCCTCTGCTCTCCTGAGACCCCATCTGGAGTGCTGAATCCAGCTCTGGATTCCCCAGCATAGGAGGGATGTGAACCTGCTGAAGCGAGTTCAGAGGTGGGCCACAAAAGATGATCAGAGGGCTGGAACTTCTCATCTATGAGGACAGGCTAAGGGAGATGGGGTTGCTCAGCCTGGAGAAGAGCAGGCTCCAAGGAGACCATATTGCACCTTCCAGTTCCTAAAGGGAACCTACAAGAAGGCTGGAGGGACTTGTCACAAGGACATGTAGTGATAAGACAAAGGGCAATGGCTTTAAACTAAAAGAGGATGGGTTTAGATAGATCTTAGGAGGAAATACTGTGAGGGTACTGGAACAGGTTCTTCAGAAAAGCTGTGGATGCCCCATTCCTGAAAGTGTTCAAGGCCAGGCTGGACAGGAATTTGAGACACCTAGTCTAGTGGAAACTCTCCCTGCCCATGGCAGAGGGGTTGGAAGGAGATGATCTTTAAGGTCCCTTCCAAGCCAAAGCATTCTGTGACTGTGATCAAAGACTTTGCATGTCCAAATTCTAATGGCTGCAAAAAGCCTGAAAAACTAAATATATCTCTGAAATGCCACTTGTATTGTGTGTAGGTCGTAAGATTTTGAGCAACGTGGGGGCTACAGGGATGGCTTCTTTGGCAGGAGATTAGGAGTCTTGTGCAAGACACAGCTGATTTCAGCCTTCTCCACAAAGGACCCACAACTGGACAAAGTGGACATTATCAGCCATTTGTGCAGTTCCTCTGGCACAGCACATTTAAAGAGAGAGGAGAAAGGAGAAAGTGTGAGAAACAATCCTACAAGCAGCAATGTCTGACAAGGAGTGTGAGGATGACATACCTTGCAACCCTTGCTAGAGCAATTTATTTCCCTGCAGCCCATGTACTTGACCACACTGGAATAAATACCCATCTTGGAGCCCTCGAAGGACTCCGCTCTGGAATGTTGTTGTTTATTTCCCTTTAAGATTAAGATGTAAAAGAATGTATATTTTGTGTGTATATTTTCAGGTTCCCAGATCCACTATTTATTAGTCATAGTGCACCACCATGGTCAAGGTTGCTTTCTAATGCAAGCTTCATGATGGCTTTGAGTTAAATTATTGTATTTCCTGGAGTTCTGAGTGCCACAGATCTATAGCACAAGTTTATGAAGATCTACTTGCTATCAAATATCATAATCGAATTCAAAGATTTATAAATTAGGAAATTTGAGGATTGGACTCAAATAAAAAGGAAGTGATAGCACTACTATGTGTATTTTATGAAAAAATATCCTTAGATTTTTCACACTCTTTGCGTGTCTTCTATAACAAATAATTTCTGTATGTAGATGCACAAATGGGAATATGTATAGATACATTAAAAAAATGCTTACATGTTTATATGCATAAAAAATATGCACACATATCTAGCCCTTGAGAGAGCATGACATGCACCTGACTCTCAGAAAACAGGAAACAAGTTACAGTAAACATATTTGATTATTTGCATGTACAAAGCTATATTTGGTAGCACATTTTAACTTATTATAGTTAAATGCGGCTCAGCTGAGAGGTTATTCCGAATGCTAAGATGCCATTGGAGAATGTTAGTTCTCTGACAATAAAGAGATTGACTCTTGATTTGCAGTGCTGCATCATTCACTCTTGTCACTTCTTAGCTAATGGAGTTTACCTGGGAGCTCAAGACTCTTCCCTGAGTCAGATTGTTTCAGCCAGCTCAGTCCACCTCTATTAGTTCCTGTATTAAACAAAACTCTAATTGTATCTGGTCCAAACCAGCAGAACCGATTCAAAGTCAGAAGATTGCTTTATTAGCATACAGGTGTCTTCTTTCTCCCTCTTAGTCTGCCAAATACCTCCACCAAAGAAACTTAACCAATAGCTACCCATTTGATTTTATCAACAACTGATGCACTTCTTGAAGAAAAAGTATATTAGAATCTTTGCCAACCTTCCATTGCCATTTCACCACTACAGTGGAAGAATTGGGATGCAACAAAACTGTGTAGAAAATGTTAACTCTTTAGCAGCTGGTTCTGCTTATCAATTTAAGTTTATGCCACCACATAGAAAATACACACTTGCCAAGAACTCAATATATCTTAGCAAGAATGTGCTTTAAAGGGTATGATTGTATATCACTTTATCATAAGTGGAACAACAAAAAAAGGGAACTGGATTTCCATTTCTCAAAGTTTTAGCTGTCAATAGCAAAACACAATTTCCACAGGAAGAAAAATATGACCACGTTTTTATTGTCACATGAATAAATCATGCCAAAGATTGACATGTTCACAGAAATGTGTGATTTTTTTTGTTTTGTTTTGTTTTGTTTTGGCAGCTGTGCACACTTGTTTATTTCCTGAGGTGAAAATTTGGTCAGGACAGAAGGAATTTGACTAGGGTAAGACAGAAAGGGGGAAAATAACTGAAGAGAAAGAAATAAAAGGCCTATGAAAACATAGAAAGAAAGCAAATAGGGAAAATGGAGGGATGATGGTGTAAAGAGCCTGCAGGAGAGAATGGCACAGAACTGAATCAAGCAGCAAATCAACACCAAAGAACGAATGTCCAGATTAAAAATTCTGAAAGTCACCTGGCATTGATGGCACCCATCTCCATTATAGCTACCATATTCTGCTCACATCAGTTGAATAAAGATAGAGTAACTATTGCAGGGTTCTTGGTATTTGACAGCGAGGAAGGAAACTGAGCTCTAAAGCTGTCCAACAATATTGGTTCAGTCCCATGTTCAGTAACAGTTCAGTCACAATCACAGCCCTATTTTCCTCAAAACATCCTAGTGATTTCCCAACCCAGTATTTGCAGAACCAGGTATTGCTTGTCTGATGAGACCAGATGCAACAATATCTAGGTACTGCTTGTGACAAACTGTTTTTTGGCTACAAACTTTCCCTCTCTTGTTAGTGATTTGAAGAAATTTCTTTTTTTGCATATACATATGGTCATGCAAGTGCATGGGTTTCATTCAACCTGTTTTGTACATGGAATTTCGAGATACTGTACTCAGAGAGGCCAAGCCCTGAGAGTACTTGCACCATTTCTGCTATTACATACCCCATTATATCTGGTCCTGTTTAGCAACAGCCTACCCTGGAGTAAAACTAAATGGTTCTGTTCTAGATAAAATGTGCATTAATGAAAAGATATCCCTCAAGTCCCGATGAAAATTTGATAAATAAGCAATACACCAAAAAAACAAGCAAACTACTTAGTTATTTAATGAAGAAAATAAAATCTATTTAATGAAATTGATAATATTTTCCCACCGCAGTATAATGTGAAGTAACTAGGAGATTTTCACTTAATATAATATGCTACAATAACTATACAGTTCTGATTAAAACCAAACAGGGACCAAATTATGAATGTATTAATAATAATGTTCTCTTCATTAAATCCTATAGAATTTTTTTAGTTCCCTAAGGATGTCCCAGAATACATCAGAACTCCCTAGTTACCCAATGATGTGTAGAGATGATACATTCTGTGTAATTTTTTTTTTAGCAAATTAGTAGTTACTAAAAATGATATGAATGAAACAAAGAATTATAATTTAGGAAAATAGTACTCACTGAATTGGATGCAAAAGGGGAGGATGCCAGGGAGGAAACAACCCTGGGATACGTTTTCTGTCATTTCTTCAGCCATTCAACACATATATTCTGGATCAGTGAAAATGGATAACACCTTTTCACAGATGCATGATAACTTCCTGTTCTCTCTCAAGCTTGTGGTGCACTTTTGCAGGAAGACAGCATGATCAACTGATCAACTGTTTTCCATGCACAGTATATGGTTACTGATATTTTCTCAACTGAGAAGGAAAACAAAGTAAGACTGGCTTGGTAGAACAGCTTTGCACTGACTACTCATTACTCACTAGCATCATTACCAGGGAATAAAAAGTAAATTCAGGGAATGGAAAGTACCACCCAAACCTCTGAGGTCCTGAAAACTCTAATTCTTCCCCTTGGCTGCTAAGAGAGGAAGAGTGCCAAAAGAGAACAAAGCAAGGTCAGCAATTAAATGAAGTATCTGTGCAAGCTCTTGAGAGGTAGCATAGTATAAGGGACAGTTGCAGTCTCACCAATTAAAGATAACTTGAGGTCATACTCACTAAACCATACAAAATGGGCTGAAAGACTAACGACTCAAATCAGCATACACAAACTTAGGTTTTAAAATGGTTGTCTACTGCTGTGACAGCTGCTTTATAGACTATTGCACTGTTAAATGGATCAGTACTTTGATGCTGTGCAAAACTTGACATACACTCATAATCGGAGACTGACTAAGAAAAAATTAAATACAGAACTCATTTAGGAAACTGCTCTTTCTTTAAGGACTTCACTGTGAGCTGGTTAACGTCCAGTCCGATAAGGGAATATAATTATCTGTTACTTTTCTGTGTGAGTTATTTCCTGCTACAGGCATAAAAGAGGCTGGAGAATGTAGATGCAGCAAATCCATTGCTTTCTCCATAACATAAACAATCAGAAAACAGTCAAATGCATAGTAAAAAGGGAGTAGGGAGAGGAAATCTTTTAATCAAAGGGAAAACCCTTTATAAGACCAGTCATTCTTTCAAAGAAACAAACTCAAAGTGGTGATGCAGGCAGGGGAAAAAAGTGTTCTCAGTATTCAAAACTGTTCTCAGTATTCACTGGCAACATGTAGAAGAAGCAGCCTTAAATTACTGTCCAGAAGTTTTAGGACAGACGCAAGAGATACTACTTTTTCAGAGGACATTTCTGCCTTACCGATGTATTTGAGCTCCTTTAACAAGTAAACTAGCATACAACAGTAATTTGGTGAGTTCGGTCAACTTAAATTTCCATAGGGTGTCAAAACCTTTAAAAAATACTAAGCTGTTTCAGGATAACAAACATGTACTCTCTTGAATAAATAACTAGTAGAAGGTGGGCTAACAACATATAGGACTTAAAAGCCAGTTTTCACAAAGCAAGGACTGAAAGCCCACTGAATTCTGCAGTCAAGAATAGTTATAAAATGATGATAAAAATCTGATGAATAGAGAGAGGATTAAACCTGACATGTTATTCAAGGTCATAAAAATAAAGGTTGAAGGTGAAGAGCTCTAGAAAAACCTTTCGAAAATGGGCAATACGATGGCAGATGAAATTCAACAATCGCTGTGTATTTAAAAAACATTAATACATGCAGACTGATTCAGATGCTCCACCCAAACTTTTTTTTTTCTCTTTAGCCCTTGCTGCATCACCATAAAACTAATGTTCTCTGCCAATATCTAAAACATGTAGGTACTTCTGGTAAACAAGAATAGAGATGAGCCTTTAAAACAAGGGTTTTCTTTACTGACACCCTCAGTTTGACAGGCTAACCCCTTTCCTGCTATGAATGCAGCCCAAATCCTTGTACAGACCACTGCCTCTGTAGACAGAGTGACTCCATTTTTATATCATCCTCTCCTTCAATTGCTAGGGCTGAGGGAAGCCAAATATCTATAGTTTATGCATATGTCCTGAAGTATTAGAGAGGATGTTCAGAAAGGAGAAAAAAATTTGCAAAAATAAGGACAAGAAATGTATGCAAACATAAAAGTGTAACTATTTTTCAAAATTGCCTCGTAGTTCAGTTTGGAACACACTATTTAATTACATATAAAAATATTAATTAAATACAAAATATGTTGTGCTTTTCATTACTGAATACTCTTGGAAAAGCAAACTCAGTGTTTAAGTGTAAAAATATAAACATTTAAAAGAATATTCAACAAATTACTCCAAGAAAGGAAACCCCACAATTAAGTTCTTCCTGGTTGAACAGGATAATCTAGCAATGTCAACAGGAAAGAAATGCAGATAGAAAGAAAAACCTAAACCATTTATCTGTACTGGAAAAAAATTTAGTTGATGAAAATGTTTTTTTAAATGAAAGATTTAAGTTTGAAACTATTACCTTTTAAATAACTTTTTCAACTATATCTTGATTTAGGCTTGTACAAAACAGCAAGAATTTGAAGCATTCTGATTTCAATGGTTTGATTTAGGAGGAAACAGTTGCAGTGAATTATTAAAATTTACTGTAAGCACTTGAATAAATTAATATAGATTTGTTTTGATAGAAGCAGTTGAATTTTGGCAGAGATTATAAGGATATGCTGATTTGCTTCTATAAGAGCTAATGCTGATTCATTTGAGATCTTCACAAGACCTTTTATATAATCTTTCTTGAGTATTATATTTTTTCCTCCAATGCAGTATAGTTTATTTTAACTAGGAATGGATGATGCAATCTGATAGGAACATATTCCATATGAAGTCGAACTTTGAGAGCTTTCTCCTTGTATTTTTGCATTACTGACATTATGTCCATGTTCTGCTAGGTTCCCTGTTTCTGTTAGGACAGAAAGGACAACTGTCAAAGATGGTTGTGATGGCACATGCCCCCCACATCCTCTCTTGTTCCACACTATGACTTCAGAAATGCTCATTAGGCCTTGGCCTTGACAAATAGCACCTGGACTAAGCTCCTCTTGAGTCTCTCAGAAACACTGTCTGCTCCCAGGAGTCAGTGCTGTCTAACTGATGCTGTGATGATTTTTTGACTTTTCTTTTATACCCTTTTATATAGCTTTTATGTATTCTTAGTGCTTTTAGCCCACATACTTATAATTCCTTAAGTTTGATAATTTAGCTTAGACCAAACATCCTGGAAGCATCGTAGTTAGGGGTCAGAAAGCCCCAGACACCAAGGTCCTCTCCAGAACACATTCTGTAAACAAAGATAGGCCCATCCAGGGGGAAGGTTCCTCGGGACAAGGGGTTTGCTCGAGCCTCTCACTGGGGAATCTTTGATAGATATGCTAGTTTGCAAGGCCTGAAACTATACATGTGAACTATCGTGTGGGGGCGCGCATTTTCGGGGTGCATTTCAATGTGTATTTCAGCGCACCTAAGGATCATTAAATAAATACCTAGGTAAAAACCCCTTTTTCCCCCTTAACTCTGATTTTAAGACCAGGGAGAGGCAACGTAACAAGCTCCTGTTTTTTAACAAACAGCTTTGGTAACTTAATTTTCTTGCCTGAATAACAACCCAAGTGGAACAACATTTTTGTTAATGAACTTTCCAAGAAAGTTACCCACCCAAATTGCTGCCAGGGTGGAAAATTACTATGACTAAATCCAACATTCTTGCAACCATATGAACAGCAGTTCTAAGTGAGACCCTCTGAGCTCTCCTGGACCCCAGTGGGCTGCAACCAGCAACCTCCCTCTGACTGGAGCCTCTCAGAGACAGCGAACTCTCAGGTTTGCTGTACTCAGAGGACTGAACAGTGCCAACAGAGCCTGAGCTGACACTCCCACTCCTTGAGACTCTACCTTTCACCCATTGTGAAGATGCAAATACGTGAGTACTTCACTGAATTTGAGGGGAATTTTTCACAGGTATGTATCTCATGGATGCTCCTTTAGATCTGTGTGGGTGTGACTGTAAATATGCAATAGAAAATGTATTATGAACATTGCTCTTAGATTCTTAAGTAAGTTAGATTCCTAAGTAAGATAGGCCTATAAACGAGTTACTGTTGTGCTTATAGTGAATTCTATAAAATCTTTTGTTAAATTATTTAAAATAGGTTATAAATGTACTACTTGTTAAGTTGAAGTGCTCTTAACACCTTTCGGCCTAAACCATTGGTCAAGTCCAGGGCTAAGTTTGGCAAGGGGGTCTACTCTAAACCTTGTGACTCAATGGGAGTCTCTCTTTTATTCCTTTTTATCCTTTCCCTTTTCCATCCTTACCCTTTCTACATCCCCAGACTCCGCACAGATAATTTTTGGCTGATTTTAGATTGGTTGATTTTTCTCTGTGTGCTTTAGCCATCTAGTAAGTACTAGAGTGAACTTTTACATCAGATTTTATCACTTTTTCACTTTAATACTAAACCTGGTTTTGCCGATACATTTGCTGATCCTTTGAACAACCTAAGACACTCATTTGCAAAACATGGTCAGAGAGATTATTCTCTCCACTCTAGTGTAAATGTGGAAGTATTGCAAGGAAAGATGAACCTCAAAATTGTGATGGTTTCTCCAACACAAGAATTCCGATATGTCAATATTAATTTAGAATGGAATTTCTTCTACAAGAAATGTGTGACTAGCGTCTTTGGAAACACCAATTTCTTTTCAAAAAAGAAAAGCAGTTTCTAATTGCATGGTACGTGATATAAGAGACAAGAAAACCAAAGCAAAATCATTACCTCACAAGCTGAGCTTTCAGCTTGAGGTGTGAGGCTGAAAGGTGTTCTTTTTCTCTAGTTATTATCAAGGAAAGGTATGGAGGATCTCATCATGACAGAATAATACAAATGTTATCTGCTAAATGACTAACTTTCACACAGTTTCTAAGTTTTGATGTGAATTTATGCAGCCTGTGTGAAGACACCTTAATGAAATATGACCTGAGTGTATCTCTGTACTTTAGCAAGTAATTATATGTGCTAGAGACTGGAGAGCATGCAGCAGACCAGCACTAATCATGACTTTCTTTGGTGTCAAATAATTCCTACACACAAGCACACCATGCACTAAACTTAACATCTATCACAGGAACTGAACTAATGTGAAGACACCAAGAAAGAAGAGAAGATTTGATGATACATTTGATCCCAGAGAGAATGATGCTGTTGGAAAAATCGCAGGCAGAGTAACAGTCATGTTGTACAGACTTCACAGAAAAGAAGTGAATTTCCCCTGGAAAATTATATATAAAACATAATGCCAGTTTATAGTGATGTATAGAGTTTTACAAGGCTGGAACACCGTGATATTTTTCAGAGCTAAGGTTCATGGTTAAGTTTTTATTCCATACTACTGAAAACATTAATTTAACTACTGCATAGAATACATTTATTTCTCAAATTATCATTGTCATTTCAAGTGTCATTTTGACACACACAACAGTTAAACGTTTTTCTGGAAACAGTCAGAATTAGGGAAAAAAGAGGGATTTGGGATGATATCATAGAACCATAGAATACTTTGTATTGGAAGGAACTTTTAAAGGTCATCCAATCCCCATATAATAAGCAAGGGCATCTTCAACTGAATCAAGTTTCTCAGAACCTCACCTACCTTAATCTTGAATGTTTCCAGGGATGGGAAACTCCTTTGGTCAACCTCTTCCAATGTTTCACCACCATCACGATAAAAAATTTCATGTATATTCATACTGATTTGCTGTGATGAAGACTTGAATGTCTTTATGTTTTGAAAAACTAGAAGACCTAATCTCCTTTTAACTGCACAGCGCAACCTTACTGTGGTGTATCCTGCATTTTTTTCTAGAGTCCTTCCACAACCTTCTCTATCTTTACTAAAGAGAAATAATGAATAAAATTCCAAACCAAGAAAAGCAGATAACACCAGCAATTCTGTATAGAAACATAAATTGTTAAAAACATCACTTCAGCACCAAAATGCTGCAATCGATTATGTTTTCAAATAGTTATGGCTTTTTAAATACTATAAATCAGATTAGCTCATGATAATTTGCAGGCTTATCAGGTACACATGGAAACATAAGATGACCTTTAATGTTTATTTCTTTTTCCAGTTTTTCCCAGATTCCAGCAACTTATGCTTTTGAGATGAGTTTTCTCGATTGCCATCGCAACAAAAGGATTCTGTCATTAGCAAGATACCTGTCTGACCTTCAGAGCTGGGTCTGCAGTTTCTTCCTAGCCTCTTGTTGGTCTATTCAGCCTGAAGTCTTTTGGGACAATGATGAGCTACATATTTTTTGAGCAGAAAATAGCAAAATAAGGTGCTGCTCTCAGCTGGAGTCTAAATATAATTGTAATACAACTAATAAAAATAATAAACTCCAACCAATTATATAGACCGTATTAAAGGCTACAAAACTGGGCAAACTTTGACTTGTTCTAATCTTCAATGGCAGATTATTCTATATACCAATCTCTGTAATGTATGCTTTGTCACAGGCTCTCATATGCTTTCCCCTGGATTTATACCTTTTAGCTTTCCAAAGAGAACCTATTAAAGCAACCAGTATGGAAAAAGCAGGATTAATCTTTACCACAATTCTTGCTTGCCATCCTATACTCTAAAAGAAAACATTATGCTGTTTCACAATAATAAATTTTCCTTGAAAATCCTTCTTTATAAATCCAGGACATGCTAAGTTCTCCAAAATGATTGAATCTTGGAGCATGAGCAGCATGAATGAAAATACATGAGAATCCAGACATAAATAGCATGAAATTTTTTTCATTTTTATTTGTTAGAGCAAACAAGAGAGAAGCAACTATTTAAACATTTTTAACTTATCTTAACTTGAATTTCCAGTTTCTTCAAAGGGACAAGGTATGCAGAACAAAAGTAAAGTCTACCTGAAGATGTGTGAAAACAAAAGATTCAGTTTCTCTTGAGTGTCTTAATATTGCTTCAAAATGCCATAGAATAAAATCAAATTATGCTTTGTTGTAGCACTGGTCAAATGAGAAATTAGAAAAAAAAAAAATAAGAAGCATGTATTGTTTTTACTTGACACCGTTAATTGCAGCTTTCCCCAATAACAGATTTTCCTAGATTGCCTTAACCACTGTTTATTTCATAGGTCAAGCAGGGTAGCAATGTTTGTTTTTTTTTTCTCACACACAATTATGCTATGGTTTTCAAACCATACGTATGTTGTCTTGCCTCTCCTTTTTAATTTTCTACTTCTGTCATTATCAATCATTACTTGTTATTTACTTCAATTTTATTCTTAGATTATGCTTAGAATGAAATTTATGTCACCTAAGTTTTGCTAATCAAATGTCCAATCTTATCAACTTTCCCAGTATAATTAGCCAGGAAAAGTCACTTACAATGAGCATTTCATCCCCTGCCAAGATGGGAATCTTCCTCAAGTTTTAATTTGCTCCACTACTTGTGACACTGTGGCTTTGGCTCCTTCACTTCAGGTAATTTACAGTAGCACAGCTGCAATCTTGCCATCACTTCTGCCCGTTCCTCCTATCTCCTCCCTTCAGCAAACAAACGGGTTTGAGGAAACAGATCAGCAGAGAACAAATCAGAAGGCACAGTTGTGGGGGGAATATGGCAGCCTGAGTTTTGCCTAGCTTTTAAAGTACTGATTATTACTTGTAAATTAACTCTAGTTCTTGAAAATCTGTCCAGGCCAGGTCTTGAAAGGACCCAATCTCTTCAGATCTTCAGAAGTAATTATTCCAGGCTGGTAAGCATTCTTTTTGCCAATTTTTTTGAGTGTTCATTTTCTAGACAACTGTGAAATAGTGTCCTGTTGGCCATCCAAGAGTGGCTAACTCCACTTTAATCTGCTCCTGATACTTGTTATGGGCCTCTAGAACTGAAAACACATCCAAAGTGTTAGCATTGATCATTTGCTAAAGTAGAATACCCTTCTAACTGCTTGTAAAAATAATGGTGCTCATACATTGTTTCAGCATACAATTTGTAGCATAAATTGTAGCAAGTTATTTTATTGATATTTATAGACAAATAAGACTATCAGGGGAGTCCAACATTCTACCTTGTTATGCATTGAGATTTCACTACTAATGTTGCAAAATACGTGTTGCTCTATCGATTCTAAGACTTTTTAGCTTCAGAGAAATATTTTTTTAGGCATTTCCGCAAATGTAAGAACAAAGTGGCAGATATGCACACTTAATTTTCAGTGGAATGAAATTATCTACAAAATGAGCAACTTTTACAGTTTCTGTCTCTCCAGAGGCTTGTAATCATAGATAAGATTACTAACATTGGTAGGTACTAATCTCAAATGAAGAAAGGTGTTTTCTCTTTTGGTGATGAAGTCAAGGTAGTGGGGTTTGCAAGACTAACAGCACTAGCAGAGCACGTAGTAACCCTAAAAAGAAGGCAAATTTGTCTACAAATAAGCCCACACATAATAGAACTGCACTTCTCCCCACTCTCCACAATACCCTTACCAGTCAAGACACAGATTTCGATTCCAAAAAATACAGATTTGAGAAGAACTTGAGAACATTGCCTGAACTGATGTTGACTGCTGCAAGATGTGCAGCAATCAATGCTCACATCTGGGTCCCAGATGTGCTAGTTTTGGAGGGGGTACAGCTCATTTTCTTCACAGTGCCTAGCATGGAGCTGTATTTTGGATTTTTGCTGAACAAAATGATGATGATATAAAGATATTTTTCCTATTGCTGAGCAGGGCTTACACAGAGCCACGGTATTTCCCACTTTTTGTACTGTCACACTAGTGAGGAGACTGGGGGTGCATGGGAAATTGCGAGGAGACACAGCTGCGTCAGGTGACCCCAACTGAGCAAAGGGGTATTCCAGACCTTATGACATCATGCTCAGTATATGAAGTGGGGAGAAGAAGGAGAAAGGGGATTGTTTGGAGTGATGGAATTTGTCTCCCCAAGACATTGCTGCATGTGATGGGGCCCTGCTTTTCCGGGGTTGCCAAACACCTGCCTGCCCATGGGAAGTGGTGAATGAATTGTTTGCTTTTCTCTGCTTGTATTCACAGCTTGTGCTTTATCTATTAAACTGTCTTTATCCCAGCCCAGGACTTTTCTAGCTCTTACCCTTCTGACTCTCTCCCCGATCCCACTGGTGAGGGAGTGACAGAACAGCTGCACGAGACTCGATTGCTTGCTGGGATTAGATCGTGACAGTCCTTTTTGGCATCCAGTGCAGGGGCACAAAGTGTTCAAGATAATGGTAGATTTGTAGTATAACTTTCTCTCCAAGACTTAACTACATTCTTAAATTTTTCTTTTCTGCTACCCATGCATGACTGACCTACATGACCCAGAGTCTCATCTCAGAAGCAGATTCTGTCAACTAATAACCTGAAGTCCCTTCTTCAGTTCTTCACTGTGAAAATTAAACCATTAGGACATTAATTGTGCATCTGCATTTGTGAATATGCAGATGCTGGTTAATATGTAAACATTATATTCTCAAGTTTGAATTAGTGATCTTACACCAGCTTTTACCATCCTTAAGAAATGCTCATATAATATTAGAATTTATCTATGGTACAGTTAGATTAACAATTTAACCTCGCATTACTGAAAAAAACAACATTTGGGTAATGCCATTTTCCTTCTTTTCTGAAAATGAAAAAAGTGTGTGGAAAATGAAATTATCTGAAAGGCCCTTACAAAAAAGTACATGGGACAGCATTTTTCTATCGCTCCTCCTTATTGTTCATTACTTTGTCTGCATCATTCGTAATTGTTTAAATGGTAAATGGAATTAACAGTGAGTTCAGAGATGTGTTAAGTAGTCTAAGAATCTTTCTTCTTCTGGTTAGTTTGTCCCTTATATAACCTTTGTAAAGATGAGCAAACACTAGTGTCTTGCTTTCCTAATGGGTAACAGAGATAAATGAAACTCAGAAATGCTGGAGTTTAATGTCATATTCTATGTGCAAACCCTTCACAAAGAAGCTGCAGATGAAATTGTCGTCGGAAACTAAACCTACCCAAGAGCAGGTGGAGTACTATTGAAGCGTATCTCTTATGCAGAATGTGGAAAATATGCAATTATGCTACAATCTCTCCTCACTTGAGGATGTTTCATCAATAAACTTACACATCTTGGTATCTATCCAGAAAGAACTCCAAAAAACCCTTCTATAAGAAGATGCTTTTGTATACTGCCACAGATGGGAGAGAATGTTCTCCACAGTCAAAACACCTCCTACAATCATCTTTTAGCTTGTGAATATAAAAATGGTAGGAGTTGAATGTAGCTTCTAAGAAAGCTAGCAGAAGGAAGAAAATTATCAAATCAGATGTTTATTTTTTGTCATATGTTTATGAATAGGAGAAGTGTGAAAGGAGCAGCTGTAAGTAAAAAGTAAAAATAAGAAGAAGGGAAGATATTTAAAACATTTTAGTTCACATTTATTAAAGAAAAATCTAGTAAAACCTACAGAAAGCTGAAGGTCTATTTTGAAACAGTTTTTTATAAGTATTCTGACAGCAAGGTCTTGTTTTTTTAATCCATCCTGTAAAGACTATTGTGTTTGCTATTTGTGGCTTGGCTTTCCAGGTTGGACATGCACATTTACAAATTTCTGGCTTGTGCATATACATCTTGCTAGCATTTCAGTGAGTGGTATTACAAGGATTAGGTGTGCTGTCAACTTTTTGTGCCCAAGTCAGCATGTCTGGCTTAAAGACATTTGAATATTAACTGAAAAATGACTTTTTGATAACTGAAACACAGAAATATTTATTTAAAAGGAAAATAAAAAAAAAATTGTCTCTTTTCTGGAAGGGGGTGAGAATGATGTCAGATGAAATTAAAAATCCACTAAAAAGTTTAGAGCAACTGTAGGTTGGTCTTGTAACCATGACAAAAGGCTGCAAAGGAGCAGTGAAGAGTCCCCAGGAACAGAATGCTATAAATCCTTATTTATTTGAGAACTAATTGTTCAAAGAGATTCAAGCAGAAACTGTAATAGAGTATAAAGTTAAGCAATAAGTTGGTTATAGCTGGTAGTGTGAAAATATAACCTACAGTTACCTTAGACGATTATAATACTAAAAAACCACAACCTCAGGGAAATTTGTATATGTAAATGGTAACATAATGAACTGGACCAAGGTCAGCATTAGGAATTTTGTCATAGGCATGAGTGATCAAGCATGGCTGTCCTATAACCTGTGTTTGTGAAGGAAGCCTGTTATAAGGACAACTGGAATTTGATGTTGGGGGCTAGACTGAATGAACCACAGCAGTAGATGTGGCTGTAACTGTACTGCCTCAAGAAACCAATTTTGTTTTTGAAAGGCACTTCCTTTTCTCACTTACCATTTTCATATTTCTCCCAGGGGATGAGGCAAAGTGAAAGAGATACTACCACCAGTCTAATATTCCTGAAGGAGCGGTCAGGTGATGTTCCAAACCCCTTATACTTGAATGCTCAAATAACCTGTTTATTTTGTCTTTTAGATTGGCTAGGGAGCTGTTCACTACATCTCCCATCCACTGCAGAAAATCTCCTTATTCCTCCCAAAGCTTTCCCAGTTTGTTTACCACATATCTGTTGCAGTGTGCCCCAGTTCCTGCCACGGAGTCCTGGACCCAGCTGGCCAGGGGGCCCGGTGGTTTGGCCCTTCTGGGTCTCAAGCTGCCTACCCAAACACAGATGCCCTGAGGCAGCCGGGCGGGAAAAACCACTAGCTTTGGTGGGAAAGATATGACACCCTGCACATACACAATGGTCACCACACTCCTCACCTCCCAGTCATGTTATCCTTTACTATTGGCTCACGTTCACCCTCCTCGCCTCCCCCTTCTCCCATTCGTGGCTGTGCAATATTCCCCGCCTCTGTACCTCCCCATAACGGTACCGTTATTGGTTGTTTCATGTCTGCTCCGCCCCTGCCACCGGGGTATAAAACTTCCTGCACACAGAGAGCTGCAGGGCTTTTCCTTGGTCCACTTTCCCGCTGTTGATAAACCCGTTCCTGCTCCCCCAAGAAAAGTCCCTTGCCTCCTTCCTTTCTCCTCTGCTCCCTTTCCACCGGTGGTCGAGGCGAGCCCTGCTAGAGACCTCACCCGCCCTGCCACCAAAGATTAGCCTCCGTCCTCCGCAGCTGTGGGGCAAATTTGCTCGGTGTTCAGTCCAGCCGAGCTAGCCTTTTAGAGAGCACCACAGCACATATCTCTGAGTTTCAGGTTTTTTTCTGCTTTGACTCTCCTAACCATACTAAAGTTACCATTTCCTTTCCCTGCAGTTCTCCCACCTACTCCTTTTTCCCCATTTCCATGTTCCCTAGAACAGATTCTCTGCAACAGCCAAAGCTGCTGAGCTATCCTTGCTTGTTCTGCCTCAGCCACCTCCATTACTGGCAGACCCCATGCCATTACACCTCCACCAGCAGGTACCTATTTTTTCCTGGGCACCACAGCTGGTGCACCCCAACCTTCTTCCAAATTTGAGCCTTAGACTCATGCTCTGATAGGCATAGAAATTTCAGACTGTGGAAACAAACTCCTCAGGTGACATTCTGAGGGCAGAAAGAGTGATACACACAGAAAAAAAGAGGGTGTTTTCTGACCTGCCCTCCTCCCTACTTTATCAGTTAATTGAGGTGCTATACCACTTTGCAACAGTTTCAGGTCCCTCTTGACTCAATGTAGACATATTGGCTATCAGTCTTTGCTCCTTCCTCTTTCCTGCCACTGTTTGGCCACTGCTAAGAAAATAAAAAATAGCAGCTAGACATTTACTGCTTCTATCCTATTTTCTCCTCCTTGTAGAAGGCCGAGCAAGGAAATCACTGATAATTTACTCTCTTCTTAGGATACAGAGGCTGAACCACAGTCTGGCCTGGTACACTTAGTATTGGAGTGTTTCACAAAGGATTTACAACAATACATTTTAATTAATCACTCTCCAGAGTTTCAGCTGGAATTAATACTACACACAGCTATATTTAGAATTATTTTTAAATCAAGTGTGCCAATGTACCATTTTCCCCTCACGCACTCAGTCTTTGAATTTGGCAATAAAGCTGGGTGAATTTTTGCCAAGGTGATTCATTTTATCCAGACCTCTAATTATATTTGGACAATTAAGGAGGGAGATGGGGGCAGTTCAACAAGTCAAGAGCATTTTATAAATAAAAATTTGTCTAGTATAATGGAAAACATTAGCTACTAAGTAAAATGATATAAATAGAGAGCTAATGTTTGCTGAAGAAAAATAAAAACAAAAACTGACCTTCCTGCAATTATGTAGGCTGATTGTCTGGATGAGAAAAATGCAGAATCTGGAATGAAACAGGAATGGGATTCAATAGCCCAATACATACCGAGAGACCACACTGGTCTTTAACTTCAGCTATTTCCCACTATGCTTTTTTACCTGGGTTCTAGTTACATAGTGGACTAGGCTGCATTTGTAAGGGTGATCAAAGACCTTTGATAACCATCATTAGTTGGTTCAAGTCAACAGTGAACTCTAAGCTCCATTTATCTTTACTCTTCTCTTTATTCTACTAATAAAATATCTGTGTTGTGAAAACATTGTGAGTTTTTTACTATATCAAATTTTATCTCTGTTAAGAGTTAATATACAATCCCCATTGCAAGAAATCAGAACAGAACTCTGTACAGACTGAGCCATACATTCTTTAAGAAAGAAAAGATAGTACTGAAAATCAGCAGGTGTTTAGCTTTACAGAGAGTGCACAATTTTATATTTGTCTTTTAAAAGATGAAACATGAATAATCACCACTTGGTTTTCTTTCAAGCACTTACTCCAAACAAGCAATGATAGAATAACAATTCACTTCCTTAACTTTATTGATACAGCACCACAAATCAAGTGTAACATTGTCAAAATGACCTGAGAAAACATTTTTATATTTGTTTTTCTGATGTTGTGAGTGATGATTCTCCACATTTTGCTTGAACCGTTCATTTTCACCAGAAGACATTTGAAGGAAAATCTAATCATTTTCTGAGTCATATTTAAAATAACTGTGAGACTGATTTTCCATTGTCCTGAAGAGTATAGTCATTTCAATGGTGCAGAATGGTCCCACTTCAGCAATCTACTTAAAGTACATGCCTGACTAAGTGCGTGAATCGTCCCACTGATTTCAAAGGGAGTATTTATATCTTTAATGAGAGGCACACTTGGAAAAGAGAGACTGAATCAGAGCTGGAGCAGGGCTCAGTCTCTCTCCAGCTTGCATACTGACACTTCACACCATGCGCCCACCTATTTGTAACACCTGCCTAGGCTGAGTGAAAGGGTGAGCAGGCTGCTGGTTCCAGGTCCCAAACACAATACCCCAATCTACAATGAGCTGCCAGACAGATGCAGTGCTTAGACAGAGAAACACCATTACTCTAACTGGTGGTGTGTATGCTAACTCAGCCCTGTACAACATCATGGTATAAAACCTCTAAATGCACAACGTTATGCAAAACCAGTCAGCTAAATAAATACCAAAATGAAAGAAAAATTGCAATATTTTGCATGTATATTTTACATAATGTAACACAAGAATTATTGGTAAGATGTAGAAACAACTCAAGTATGACTAATCTTAGATTATATCTTTAGAACGCCATTTCCATGTTCAGAGCAGGATTATTCTGTTTCTACAACCAGCGTTCCTGGGGATGCTAAAGCTAACCACCATCATGTACCTTAAACAGACTGAACTGCATATCAGATCATTTTGCATTTCAAATTTGTGTGTAATCAGCTGTGTTCACTAAATTTAGATGCCAGTAATTCTTACATGATATACACAAAGAGTAAAGACAAATAAGGGTTGGTGGATGAAGTAGGTTTAAAGATATTCTAACCACTGAATCTCTAATAAGCCATAATAATAGCATTATACAGTTTTATTTGGTCCATAGTTTAGTTACACTTCTTTTAGTTTCTTGTTATAGGTGCTTTTATTTCATTTCCTATAAAGCAGGACATAGATGGAAAGAGCTGTTCAAACCAAACTATATTAAATTTCTGAGTTTTAAAATTATATATTTTTAATTAACTTTTAAGTACTCCTCTTGTAAACATTTTATAATTCTAGATACACAAATGGTTTCTTAAATAGAAGCTCCATTTACCTCTCCACATCATGAAGTTGCACTAGTGTACACAGATCTAACAAATAGCTTTGACATTCTCAGCTCTTTTAATATTACTCTCCACAATCCTATCTCTCTTTCATCGCTATTTCCACCACGCAAAGATATTTTGCTTCTTTTATGTCATGACCTCAGCCCTGCACAACTGAAAACGGGTACCCATAGGTTGTCTGTGGATTGTCTAGGGAAGGATCTCTGCTTACATCTATTGGTGAACTGCTGGAAGAGAAGAAGAAGGCATTACTCATTTCCCTACTTCCTCTGTTCTCAGTTGGAGGTTTCTGCACAGAAGTCCCCAGGCCCCATATTTACCCTTTTGCTCACACCTGTGCCATAGAAAAATGAAGTGAGACCTTCCTGATGAACTCGTAGTGTTCTCCAGCTGTTATGTCTTCGATCTATCAACCTTATTGTCAGGCAGGCAAAATCAACCAAAGACCATGTCCCATGGCACAGTGCAGTCACCACTATTGCTGAGGGACACCAGCCAGTGTCCCTGGGGCCAAAATCAACACTAAAGGCAACATCACAGCAAGTTACCACACAGAGACAACAGTGCCACTTACAATATGCCTCTAAATGTAGCAGTCTGCTGGCAGACAGACAGAAAGCAATGCCCCACATAGACCTACCCCAAGCAAAGTAACCAAAGATATTTAATATTCCAAATTTTTCAAGTGGGAGCGCAAGTCAGTGCGTTGAATTCAAGAGCTGCTGGAAATTTAATCCTCGCTCTTCTTGTTCAAACCTTACACCACCATAGTACTGGCACATGTGAAATCAGAAGATCAACACTATTTATTTCTTAGTAGTACACATAATCACTACGTTGCCTTTTCTCATATTGACTCTTTTTCCTTGTATTATTGTCTCTTAACATCCACCTTCTTAATATTTGTCTATTAATTTTCTTAAAAAACATCTGTTTTCTATGTCTTTTCTCCATATTCAGATTTATTTATTCCACTTCAATTGCTATTATTCCATCTCCATCAATGTTTCCTTCAATATTGTAACCACTTGCCTATCACTTTATTTTCTCTCTTCATCCTACTGCTGGTATATTTTGTTTTCTTCCTCTTGGCATTCGTTATCTGCTGTTTCAAGAGTGTCCCTTCACACCTTTTCTCCTTTGAATCCCTCCCAATATATCTTCACCTGTTGGGTCACCATGTTTACTTCAAACTGTCACCCACAAGGGCAGTAGAAATCTTTCCATTGCCAGCAAAAGCACTCTCTCAGAAGTCTTCATGTGGTATATGGATCTGTATTCAAGCTAGTAGTACACACTAAATTAGACAGAACATTCCTACCATCTGTTCAGAGTAGCTGTAAAGAGTTGCACAGACGCTGGTTTGACTGCACAGCAACAAATTTTATTGGTCTTGGTAACCCCAGAGATTACACTACACAGTGAGCACCATCTACTGGCATCCAATTATTTATACATGTATGTAGATATAAAGCATTTCTTTATTCTTGAACTGAGAAATATTTCTTTTTTAAAGAGTCATATTTTTTTAGGAGATCTGCAATTAATTTTCTCATCCGATCACTGCATGGTAATAGCTACAATTCTGGCTGGAGGGAAAAAAAACTCTAGATGTTTAAAATACATTATTTTAAATTTATGTAAACACACATGTAATTTAACGCACACAATTTGTAGTTAAATACACATAAAAACACACACATATTAGTGGTAATCTTGGCTTTAAATCATCTCCTCTTTACTTTTATCCTAGTAAGGCTACCTAAAAGAAAAAAAAAAGTGCTTAATACCACAGTAATAACTGCAGATGTTGCAGGATGAATATATTTTATTGATATTCTGAAAATCTCTTAACTACAGAAATACTCTGAAGAGGGAGAGATTTTGAAATACAAATTTAATTTGGACAAGTATTTGGTACATATACATCAAAGGAAGAGCTGGACAGGAGTTTTTTAATCAGAATGATTTTGTAAGAAATGCACTTTTCACAGGCTCAGAATTTTCTGAAGGAAGCTTTGATTTTGTTCTAAGCCTTATACTTTCTGTGAGTAAAAACCAAGAATCTACTGTGAAAAAAGGAATCTATTGTATTTAATTTTCTTCTGATTCAAATAATTTTATTTCATGCCATTCAATTAGCATGGTTTAACATCAAACTGACTTCACCAGTTATACTTCATTACATAATAGGAGTGGTAGAATTTGAATTTGATGATATTTGGGGTCTGTTTATTCTCAGTTGCTATTGTTTCACTCTGCAGATAGTTTGTTTAATTTTTATTTTAACAGCAGGAATATATGAGAGTTTTAGTCCAATGTAACTACGGAAATATAAAGTTTGCACAGAATACAGACTTCCCTTTCAATTTCTTGCATAAGAAGGCTGTCAGGACAATTTCCATACTACGCTAGTTAACTGAGCTTGCCCAGGAACTTTCCTCAAGTACGAGCAGCATGGAGTAGCTTGTTGGATTTATGGTTTTCAAAAATTATGATCAAATTCTATTATTCTCCACCACTGGGATTGCTGCAGGAAGCTGAACATTGGGAACAGCCCTTGGAGTGATATAAACCTCAAGCTGTGCCAAGAAACTATTTAGGATTCACTAATTTATATTTAGGGAATATAGGACTAGTTTGATGGAATATACAATCATATTTCAGTGCCTAGAAATGCTTGCTGATTAATCTACTAGCATAGACACAGCCTTAGAGGTTTGAAAAGTGAAACCAATCCTAGTGACATGCTGATTGAGATGTACTTCCCAAAGCTACAAGTTATGCCACAGGAAACCTGGAACCTCATATAAGGTGCGCTAATTGTCTCATTTAAGGCACAAAGGGGAGACCTACAGGGTTGTTACACAGTGTTAAGGAAAAATTACATCATTCTGCTTGACATCATTGACATGTATGTGCCAACCATCAAATTAATTCAGAGCAGTTACTTTGGATGTTATAAATATGTATCACAAATGAAATAGATTCGAGGATACTCTCCTGATATTCACTACCAGTTAAACTGTGAGTTTCAATCTATTTCAGCATATCATCTAATTTCAAGACATAATAATACATATCAAACCAATTCTGTTAAACTTCTGGTAATAACACACTGGCTTAACTAAGAACTTTTACATGCTTTTAAATGGACGATAGCACTGTAACATACCTAACCTTAAGCTGGACAAAAGAATTCTATGTATTTTAACATAATATCTGATCCATAACAATAAAGGCCACAGTTTGGAAATAAAATCAACACAGCACATAAATATAACCACTGCCTAGCTTTCTCAACATTTGTTTCTGGATGAAGATAATATTTCCAGAGCAAAGATTAGGTTTCCTCCCTAAATGCCAGTTATCTACTGAACCCTAGAAGACTTCTGGGGGACAATATGCACAAGGACATTTGGACTAGCCTTGTGTTACCCTTACAGCTGCAGTCTTACAGCTATTCTTCCCCCCTGAATTGAGATAATGAGTTAAACTTGCATCCTCTCCTGGCATTCTATCCTTACTAAATTTTCCTCCACATAAAATATTCTTTTAAGCAAAATATTTTGTTGGTCTAAAAAGCTATTTAATTATTCTGCATTATACTGCATGAATGCAAATGAATTATCAAAAATGCTACTGAGATTTAGCAGCGAATTTCTGTACAGCTCAATTACTTGTGCCAAAAGTAATGAAGACTTTCCATTTTCAATTTTAAGTTTACAAAGGGAAAACACAAATGGCTATATATATTTCATATCATACCATACCTTTCTCAATTAGCTAGTGAGAATAAGCCTTCCTCAGACTGATAGTTCTGAAGATTCTCTTTCCATGCTTCCACATAAGACTCTATATGTGCTTTTAAATTGATTTGTGCATGCACCTCGAAGCTCTGGCAAGGCACATTTTAAAAATTGCAATAGAATATACATCAATATTTAAACACATTAGATACTCTTGAACTTTTACCTTGAGCAGTTTTTTTCAATTTGCATAAAAATGTATTTCTTTAAAGGCTGAGAAGAGACTGGAACATGAAGATACACACTCTAAAAACAGGCATGCTTAATGCTTACTTTAAGGAACATTTTAGCTAGATAAAAAGTTTCAAGTTCAGGACTTGAACTAAATGGAATATTAAGGGCAAGTGCCTCGGTAAGTGTAATGCATACAAGAAGCAGAAAGCAAGGAGAATTATTTTATGAAATTTTAACCTTCTAAATTTCCTCAAAATATTTTGCAGCATTGCAAAGCTTTTAATTTGAAAACTGCATTTTAAAGTTTTCTTTTAAAGTTTTCTTTCAAAGTTTCTGAATGAAGAAGAAGAGTTTTTGTGAATACGAAAAATTAAAATCAGTTGAGAAGCCCTCCACCTGCACCCCCAGGGCACCATTACCTTAGCTAATAAAGTCTCTTAATACTCATGTATCTTGATGAAATGCCTCAGCATCAAGAGGCTGAATTCTACTTGCAGCCCTACTGCTTGCCAAAATTATGCAGGCTACTCCTGCACCTTCTTTCCATTTCTTAATCTACACCTTGTCATCTCCACTTGGACTGAAGTGGCTCAGCAAATGCTAGATTTCTGTGGAATGACAGTGTATAAACAATTTCTCAGGAATCTTAGACAGAAAAAATAGCCCATTGTTATTACCCATAAGAAGTGACTTCAAACTTCAATATTACTTGATATAAAATAGATATGTATCATCAGGCATATATTGTTAAAAGGGAGAATCTGACTAGTTTTGTAAAACTTTTTACAGCTACCATCATTCCAAATCTCCCCTAATTTTTACTGCCAACACATTCAGCAACAGACTTGTGCTTCCTGTTGATTATCACCACCACAGGTGCTTTTCATACCTCAAGACTGATAGTACAGATTCTAAGTTTCATTTTCAATAAACTAAAGATGGCTGCTGAGTTAACTTGTCCACCTCAGAAACCCACAGAAGACAGTTACTTGTGAGAAGAATTTATTTCACTACTGATACATGCATGCTTCAGATGTAGCTGGAAAATAATCAATAAAGAGCCACAATTAAAAACTCCAGTTATATTACACAAAGTTGTGCTTACAACATGGTTAAGCTGTGCTTAACTCACACTATCTGAGGTTTCTACAAGCTGACAAAAACTGGCAGCTGTTTAGAATAAAGAACTCAAACAATACATGCCAGATGCATCTGAACTGCAGGTCAAGATGTAGTAACAAGATGTACAATGCCTGAGTGCCCCTTATCCTCTCAGGGTAGTGACAGTAGAAATTAACCTATCATCAGCAATCATCTTGAGGCTGTGAGCTGGCTGTGAGCTGTGAGCATTGTATCGTTTTATCTTGATATTGTGCTGTTGGGAGAACAGTGTGATCAGGTAAAGGATTAAAAATTATCTTCTAAATTGCAAAAATGTAAACCTGCCAGAAAAGAGAGATCTTTCTTACCATTCTAATGTATTGCTTAAAATACAGTTATTCTCAGGCTTGTAAATCAAATAGAGGACCCCCAGATTATTTCATGGGAAATCCAGGTCTGTAATCAACAATAAAAATTAGTACGTGAGACTAAAGAACACCCTAAACCCAGATTTTTTTATTCTTATTAATATTAGGCTTAGCGACTAGCCTGACTGTGCATAACATGAAATTCCAACTTACTTCTTTGATCTACAGGTCTTTTATCTCACCATGGAAGCTGGATGCAGAACAACTTTATTGGCTAGTCTGGTCAATTTGTTTGCAGACACAGGGCTGTTCCCCATAGCTTTTCTAACTATTATGCAGCACTTAGGATCCAAATCAAAGGGCTTTCATTATATTCACAATACGCATTATCTCAGCATTACAAATTGTCCCTGATACTCATTGTCTCCTTATTTTCATCTCTCTCCATTTTGTAACAAACTCTGTAGTTAACTTAATTTTCTTTGCTTCAGGGTTTGAAAGCTGTTTAGTATAACTTGGCTGTTCTCAGCCAAATGCTGCTAATATTCTCTGTAACCAAATTTCTCTGCTAAAGTGAGCCTTACACATTTTGGACTGAAATTTGTCATTGTTAGGAGTGAATTTTAAAGTAATTTGAGCCCTTAATACTATTAGAAAATCAGGGCAATTAGAGGTCTAATTAACTTCAATGATTTGTGACTTAGATCTTAGGGATACAACTTTTTCTAAATGGCAAGGATAGGATTTCAAAGCTTTTTTACTGAAGCCTGTCAGAGTCCAGGTGGGCAGATTGAACTTTTTGAGCAACCACAAGTATCCAGCTGTCCGGTAATCTTTTCTTAATGAAACCTTATACATAAAAATAAGTATGAAAATCACTCCTATATTTCAAATTAGAGTGGCAAAACCCCAGAGCATACATTTATAATGTGTGGATTTACTTGAGTGTGAAAGGAAAAATCTGAATTCACGTTCTGGATGTGTTTTCTGAACAGCTTCCTACCATAAATGCAGTTCTTTTTTTAAACACACTAAGTTTTAGTGTGTTTAATAAATATCAAATTGAACTATTTTTTTAGTACATTAACGTACAAGGCTTAAGAGAATGCAGGATTTTTGACAGCACTTTGAAAGAAATTAGAAAATAAGGCTCACTTAAAAGTGACATGGAGGTGTAGGTAGGGTTTAACATTGGTGATGCCAAGCAGAATCTAAAATAACTGAAAATATGTAGGAAGGTCACAAGCAAATGGATGAATCCGGAATAAATTAAAGCATGTTCTAAGCAAAACAGAAGAGATGGAACAAATATTTATATGACTTATCTATCTTTATGATTGAAACTAATTTGCTTACTGTAAATTAGATGATTGAATATAAGAACCTAGGGAAATTTGCTTGAGGAACCTCACATGTAAAGTACATAGCACTAACTAGAATGTAATTGAATCCGTAACACATACCCTGAGAAATCATAACTGCACTACAAAGCACATTTGGAAGCAGTAGCACTCTTTCAAAGAGTGCAAGGGCAACATCAGTATAAGAAAAAAGCAATCAAAGCTCAAAATGCAACTTTTTAGTTCAAAAATCTCTCCTGCTATGTCCTCTTTCCATCTCTGGTGTTGATGGTCAGACCCTGATGCTGTCCTGCTGGACACTGCAGCCTTGGAGGGAAGATCTTTTTAACAGTCAGTTCAGGGATCTTTTTTCAAAGTTGCAGCCACTTGGGATAGTTCATGACATCCCTAGTCTGGTGCTCAGTTCCCAGTCTGCAAAAGTTTCTTGATATCCATGCGCTTCAGGCTTCAAACTGCAAATAGAAATTCTTCTCTAGCCTTACCCTCTCAATTCTTGAGTATTTTGTGTATTGAGCAAGCTCGGTAGCTTCTAAAAGAAGAGCAATTTCCCATCTCCTTCCAGAGGATTTTTAAGGACTCTCTAAAAGAAATAAGAGCAAACAGAATCAAAGACATAATAGGACCATAAGCCACATTTAACATGAGCCCTGGCCCTACATACCCCTGCATAGCATTGATTTGTAATCAAACTGCTTAGCTGGAGCAGTATCTATTACTGGTGGATCTGAACAACTCTTTAGTACTGTATTTTCTTCTTACAATATGGCAAAACAGGATGGACTATGTCATGTAAATTCAGATTCTTCCCCTATTACTCCGTCTCCATCAAGTGTTGAGTACGTCACACTAAGTGGCATTCTTCTCCCACACGACACTGCCAAACATTTTGCATCCACAATTACTACAATCCCATTCTATAGACTGAAAGCCTGTTCACTGGAACACCTTTCCATCCCTCAAGATAAATTTCCTAGTCTTTTACCCCAAACAGGATGCCTTCTTGTCCATGAGTTCCCAAGTGGCTGGCAAGGGATACCATCACAGGTATCTTTTCCAGACAACAGAGGGAGCCTGCATATCAGAGCCTGCACAAATTTCCCCATCTTGCTCAGACTGTATGTAGAAGTACCAGGTAGAAAAGGCTGCCTTGAACATAGCCTAACTTAAGGTCAATGACAGAGCTCTTGCTTAAGCAGGTACAAGTCCAAGCCAGAGGGCAAAGGTGGTGAGTCCTGGTAGTGTGTGCCAGGCAGGAGATGGAGCACACCACCGTGCTCATGGCCCACACAGAGCAGCTCAGCTTCTCAGCACCAAGCAGTGTTGGGATAGAGCAGCATAACACTGCCACTGCTTCCAAATGGGAGGACTGTCTCTCAGCACAAGTTTCCTCCTTCCCCTGGTTCTAACAGGGGAACAGTCTCAGTGATGCGGAGCATAGAGAGGCTGGTGTCTCCTAGGAAAAGAGGAGCATTGCCAGTCAGGCCCTGGCCTCAGCTGGCAGTGCTGCTTCGTTCATGGGTTGAAATGCAATTGCTCCAGCACTGCTCTTCTCTGTTGCTGGGAAAGGTCAAGCTGCAGTCTCAACTAGAGCCCTGCTACTAGCAATCTGTTCCCAAGCCTGGAACAACAACATAGCCCTAGTACACCTCAACTACCACTTGCTTCCCATCTGCGAGGATGCTGGGAATACCTTCTGCTCTGTGTCCAACACCTCTTTGTCCACTCTGCAAATCAGAACAGGAAGGCACACTTCTGACCCTTTCCTTCTTGTGGCAGGCGAGCAGCCACACAAAGCTTAAATGCCCCCTGACTCCAGAGAGGTCTACCTCTGTGTTCCAGGGTAAAGCAATGAAAAAGTCAGTCACCAGAAACTGTAACAGTCTGGCCAGGTCATACCCTGTTTCTGCTCTTCACCCTGAATCTCTGGTCGCTCTTTCACTATGTAGTCAGATAGCACATGTATTTCCAGTAATGATTAAACTTTTTTCATAACGCACCAGTACGACTCACAGTTATAAATCCTATTACAAGGATTGAGTAAGAGATAAAAATCTGTGCACCCACAGCCCCTCTTGAAAATATGCAGCTCTACGCTTATCAAAATGTTACCCACAATACAAGCTTAAATCACAGCAATTCATTTGAAAGGACTGGGTTTGACTGATGACTATTTTACCCACTTGAAGAACTGGCCAAAAAAAAATTTATTTGTTGCTACAAATGCCACTGTGACAAAAATCTTACACACTGTAGAAACATGTAATTCAATAACCAGACAATTCTCCTCCGTAGCTAAAAGGAGGAGGTTAAATTGCATAACTCAATATTGCCTACCAGCTGAGACATGAATAGTGTTTAAGTTTACAACATTGTCCAGAATCAGTAGAATACTACAGAAGATTTGGGAATACCTTACTCCTCTTTCCCTCCAACATTTATTTTTCAATTTAACCACAAAATATTAAAAGTAGTAGTTTTCAGCAAGTTCAACTAAGAAATAAGAATCAGAATTATAAAATTCATAGATTGTATGAGAATTTACGAGAGTTTTCTGTTTCTCCATGGGAAGAATAAAGTGAAGTATGCCATACATGTATTTAATTCATATGGTATGGCTGTATTAGGAAAGAGTGATCTTTCAGACATTGAAGAAATTTATATTTAAACAATAATGCACACAACTAACAACGTAATGAAAGCCTTATAGCAAATTCCAAATCTGTAGCAGATTATTTCATGTCTTTTCCTCTGGCTTTCCCTTATAATTTTAAAAGTTCTCACATTCTCCCAGACTCTCTTACAAGCTTTCTTTAATTGATTTTGTAGGCAATCAAATATTACAGAATTGTTACAGGGAAATTCCTTCTAGAAAAGGTATATATAACCAGGAAAAGTGACTTTGCTGCTTTGATTCAAATTATGTTGTAAGTGCACAGCTATTGCCTCTGGCTAACAAACAGCACGAGCAAAGAAAAAGCATTACATGGTGCCAAAATGTGAATCAGGATCTTTCTAAGAAGTATGACAATATTTTAAGCTCATGATCCAAAAATTCAGTATAACTCTCCTATGAACTTCAACTGCATAAGAAACAATTCCATTATTAGCTAAATCATATTTGTGTCCAATACTTGAGCTGAAAACGTACTTGCCTTCAGCTAATTTAGCTACCAGAACAATACTCTTAATATTCCTCATGAATTGTATAATTGGAGAAACCAAGTGCATTTGTGTTTCAATTTTGAAACTTACATAATAATAAAAACAACCTTTCCATAAATAACATAAATTTTAAAGTCACCTATGCAAAATATTAAAAAAAAAGAAAACTTGTTCTTTTTATTACTGCACTAGTTATCAGAACAATAGCAGACATACAATTTAAGCAATGTAACTGGAAGTATTATGTTGGGGTTTTGAGGGTCAAGCGTACAGAACAAAATTTTCCTTACGAATTTCATGGCAACATTTCATGACAAATCCTGATGAGAAGTAATTGTGACAGAAAGGAAGTATTGAAAGATACTGTTCCACCCTGGCAAGCCAGTAAAAGGGTAGAGATAGCGAATCAACATTTTGGGTTAATCATGTCTAGGACATAATAGATGTAACAGATATGACTATATCATTTTGTACAAGGATAATCAAGAATAACGTCCTAATGTGGTAGTGGGCATCTGATACAGAATTTTAGGGTCAGACCGAAATATGATCTGAGAATGCTTATGCTATCGAAGAGACTAATACTGGAACGGCTTCATTATGAGAGATTAAATTCACAAGTTACTAATGGAATTTCCTCACCAGTTTATCACAGGGCCAAATTCCTGGAAGGATGCAATAACTGATTGTTAATTGCCCTTGAAAATATTTTTATCATGACTTTGACAGATAAATAATGCATGACAGAAGGACAAGTCAAGAGAGTTGACCATGTAGCTGTGACTTCATTCCATGAGAGAAACTTCAATAAATAGAATTAACACTGTAGTCCAGGCTCTCAATTACATCTCACAAGGTGAAAAACTAGGAGACTAAGTCAGTGATGTGAGCTATACAGAGAAAGAAAGGGACTTCAGGAGTCAAGGAACTCAGAGCTGAGAAGCTCTGAGTCTGAGTCTCTGTCTCTTCTCTTAGCTTTTCATTAACAGACAGGAACAAAAATGCTGGATTAGCTTGGATGCTGATGGGGGAGGTGCAAACAATATAAGAACTTCTAGAAACAAACACTTAAACTACACCTAAGCAAAATGTCAACCTGAAAGTCACAAAGGAAAGATGAATTTGCTGAAGTCTGCACCAGCAACTAGAATCACTTCCCAGTACCACTGTGAGATAATAAAAAGCATATCATCACACCTGAACTTGGAGAAGCATAGTTAAAAATGTAATGTGAGATTTTGGAATATTTTGCTTAAATAGTGTGTCCATTAGGCCCACATTTGGGGAATGCTAATATATGAGGAATGCTAATTGAATGAATCATTCTCTGTCTGCGGTCCTCACTGCCCAGTAGTGTCTGAGCAGCAAATTCAGTGACTTCTTGCTGAATCTTTACATATCCAGCCAGTCAGGTGGAACTACTCTTTAACTTTCCACAAGACATCAAGCACTACCCATATATTTTGGGAACAGAAGCTACAGTCTCTACTGGCATCTCTGATGATGAACTTTAAACTGCCCAGCGGTTCTGAAAGGCATAACTTAGTCCATTCCCAGTACAGCTGGTTCATGCGTGCTTGAAATAATTTTATGAAAATATTCTGCAATGTCTAAGATTTCCCTCTGATGTAGTGTGCAACAAGAGTAAAGGGTTCCCTCCCCTGTTTCTTCCAGACTTCATAAGTAGTCTATATATCTAGGCAAAATAGATGAATATTTGATTTTGACTTCTATTTTTTTTCCCTCTCCTTCTTCTGAGGTTATTTTTTTTCCTATTAAAAATTCCAGGAGTCTCAAACTCTGCTAGTCATCTTTGGGTAGTATTTAATTTTTTGAGCATTCACAAGATAACATTTTATTGTTTTGGTTTCACTTTAATTTGTTTCCAACTTGAGGAGGTAGGTTTTTTTTAAATTTTACTTTGCCATCTCATATCTTACCAAAAAAAAAATGCAATGGACCAATAGATGCAATGATGTTGCAGCTACATGTCCCCAGCTTTGGCCAACAGTGAGGATGACAGTAAATATACACAAACTTCCACTTCATGTACTACCCATATGTGGATATATGTACATACTCAGCTGGGAACGCAGCAAATGTTATTTTACCAGAACTCACAGGAAAAGAAAAGTAACACTCCCACAAATGTGAACAGCACAGATGGGCCAGTCCTGTTCCTCCTCTCCATATGTGCAGTACTGAAGTCAGCTACTGAAATACATGCACAAAAGTGAGCAGACAACATGGAACACTCCAATAGCTGGCCTTGGGCACTCAAGTCTATCCAGCAGCTTCCCCCAGATATCTTGAGTCTCCCTGACCACCCACACCAGGACATACAAAAACCTTAGATTTGCAGCCCCACTGCAGCTGATGGTACTTGGATTTCTTCTCATTACACACACATACATACCCAGTACATTTACATTCCCTTCCCTCAACAATTCTCTCCAGCAGGTTGTCCGGACTGATGGTGATTGTCATTGCTGACCTTCAGGTCCCCTTGTCTTTCTGGATGCTGTTTTGGGATTTATAGTCTCTGCAGCAACTAACTCTCACATCTGTCTCTTCATTATTTCACTAGTGCTGCGCAAACACAGAATATTCTGCCCAGGAAAAGAAGAGTAGGCTTTAAAAAGAAGAGAGGACACAGTACAATCACAACCACAGGGCATGAATGGATAAATTTACTTGGTAGCCATCTGCTTACAGTCAACTGGTTGTAACATTTTTTTTTTTTTTTTCCTATCTTTTCATGTGCTTTTTCATGTGCATGTTTTCATGTGCTTGTTCTTTCTTGGTCTACCTTTAGTTGTCCCTTTCCCTGCCTTTATTCCTCCACCTAAGAACCCCATAATCAGTTTCCCACTTAAAATATCCTATAATAAGTTTTACACATTCCCCAAATCTCTTTCTGCCCCATACTGACTACTGTATCAGTAGCTTACTGCAGTCTTCAAGGCATTCCAGGAAAGGAATTTCCTTGATGGAACCCTCTTGGTGGGTCACAGTGGGAAATCGGGCTGACTGTTCTCCTGCAATAGCCTTAGGAGAAAGGTACAAGCATTCCTTCTGATGTGTCTGATCATCTGATCCTCAATGGGTCTTCTTCTTTGTTTATTATGACCAGACACTTGACATACAACCTAATAAAAGATAAAAGCATTTTAAAGTAATTGTACAGTTGGAAATATCTGTCAGAGAATTACTGAGAGAAAGAAAGCCTTTGTCTTCTTCAGAGAGAAGTCAAAATGTAAATACCAGAAAAAATTCTGCTTTCATTTAGTTTTCTCTGACTGAGTATAAGAAGCAAACATTTTCCAGTTTTCCGTGAGCTGTCAAAACCAGGTATTGCCTGGCCTAGATTAAGAAGAAACATAACAAGCAAAACCCATTAGAGTTTGATTTTCTCTCAACAAAAACTTAATTGAGTCTATAATGGGGAAGTTTATTTAAAGGAAATTTACACTCACATCCTTTTCTCTCTTTCAAGGAAGTTCAACATTCAAAAGCAAAAAATGAGTCTACTTGTCCCACAGCAAGAAAATTGCTGGAACAAGCAATAACCAAGCATACACTCTCTATTTTTCACACATATTTTAAAGCCGTTGTCCAGTTAAAAAATAATAAATAAAACATTCTAAGAGGGCAAAATTATCCATGATATAAATTGTCCTAAGTCTTGTGGCATCTGTAGATGAACTGAGTGCCACCTCAGAGGGAAAGGACACACTTCTCTGGTTAGTACTACTTAAGTACGTGGAGGACATAGGGAGAGGCTACTCTTTCCTCAGCCATTTTTACCTTCCTGACAACTTCCCCACTATGTTGTTTTTGTCCCTTCAGATGTAATTCAGCAGCTGGTGCAAGAACTTTAAGCAGCTGATGGAGTCATAAAAGGTTCATCTGAAAAGGGTCTCTGGAGGTCACCTAATTTGATTTCTACTTGAACAGAAAATTTCCACAGCACTAGGTCAGATCAGCCATGGCTTTGCCTATTGAAGTCTTGGAAATCTCCAAGGAGGTTCCATGACACCTCTAGGTAAACTGACAGTACTCCCACCCCCTTCAGCTTGGCTAGTAGAGGATAATATCTAATATGCCAACAGCTATTTCTAAGCTGCAACTAATGGCCATCATTCTATCACTTCTTCTGCCACTACTGAGGAAGATTTGTCCGTGACCTTTGTAACTCCACTTCAAGTAGCTGCCAGTTACCCTGAAATAAAAACTCAATCAGTTAAAAAAAGTCCAGCCTTCTCAGTTTCTTATTCTAGTTCATGTTTTCTTGGTTCTGATTATTTTGATTTTTCCACCACTAGACTTGTTGGTTTTCTCAACAGGTTTTTGGACGGGGAGATTAAAAGGCATAGGAAGTATTGCATATGCAGCCTCAGTGGCACTGAACAAAAAGAGATAATAGCTTCTTTTGATCTGTTAGCCACAGCAGTGTAGCTCAGTATGCAGTCTGCCTTCTCCAATGAACACTGTCCACTCACATTCAGTTCAAACTCCAGTACTTTTCTGTAGGGCTGCTAACTCACCAGTCTGTCCCAGTCTGTGCAGTCGCATGGGGTCATGATGCCACAGGTGTAGAACTTTGCATTTCTCCTTTTTGAGCTACATGAGATTTCCAATGTCCTGATCAACCTGCTGCTGTGCATGTGTTAAGATAAAAGTACATTAGAAAAAAAAAGACCACCAGACCACACACAAAACCACTTCATTTTTTTTCCTTCTCATGCTCAATTCAAAATATCAGGGTAAATTTCTCCTGGTATCTATGCAGAAGAGCTGTGGTGTAGTCAGAGCAGTTGGCCAGGAAGGGTTGCTGTGTAATCACCTTGCAGTCTCGTATCTGGTTGTCTCACATAATGAGCATTGTGCATTGATCTACCATTGCATTTCAATTATTAAATATCTCACTGACTGTATTGGCACATCCCTGATGCCTGTAGCATCTTGCTAGTGGCAAAGTTCTCTGCTATGCACTATACCAGTTCTTTGGGAGGAACAAATTCTAATTTTGGTGCCCACATCTCACTGAAAATCAATGGTGAGCAAACTCTAAATAGAGCATGGTCACTTAAATAACTCTGGCAATTTAGTTCTTATTAAAAGGGTTGTGGTCAACAGCTCCATATCCTGGTAGACATCAGTATCAAGCTGTGAACCTGATGAAGCAAGCCCAGAAGAAGGTAATGGAGATGGTTAGAGGCATGAAACACCTTCCCTATAAGGAAAGGCTGAAAGACTTGGAGTTGTTCAGCCTGGAGAAGACAAGGCTCCAGGGAGACCTTATACCAGACTTCCAGTTCCTAAAGGGAGCCTGTAAGAAAGCCGCGGGCAGACAAACACAACTCAGAAAAATCACAGAATTGCTTGAAACCTTCTGCTGAAGAAGGAAATATTGTCTGTATGCAGGCAGCATCCAACAGAGCCAATTTCAAAGCAAAATGCATTATTATTTTTGTCATGTTGTAGAAAAAAAAAATTAGGATTTTTTCATGTTATTAGGGATAAGTTTTAAGACTTTCCACATCATTTCACTTTAGTATCAGCCTTATTAAAAGTCTCATATCTTCTTGTATTAATTTTAAATCCAATTCAAGTATAGGACTCATGGTATAAATTAACTTTATAGAATGAGAAAGATTTAAACTCATAATATTATTCTCAGATAATTCTTATATCAGCAAAAGTATTTTAATTCCTTTCTCTTCTTGTAACTTCCTTAGAGATTCCACTCATACCCTTAATCTATGAAATAGTACAGTAAAACACCATGATTTTCCTCTTAGAAGACCTATATATTTCCCATTCTTACAGGTTTATAAGTTGTAGCCTCATGATTCTTTATTGAATGTGGATGATTGAATTTTGAGTGCACAAAGAAGTTCAGAGTGACATAAATTGATACCTCATACTTCATGTTTCTCGCAATTTTAACAGCATCTAATGTATCTCTGCTCTGCCCTTCCTTCCAGCTGTGACCTGGCATATCTCTCAATTCATACCTTTAATTATGTGGCTTGCAAGGATGGAAAACCCACTGCTCTGACAGTGCTTCTAAATGATGGGAACCATACAGTCATGTCCTTTAGCACACCACCAGATCCAAAACGTCACTTCTGAACTGCAGCTAAATGAAACAAGTTGCAATTTCTACCTCAGCAATGGTTCAAGTAGGTGAAATGTCGGGACACAAATTCCGCTTAATCTTCTGTTATCGTATCCCCAAGCTTCCTTTAATATGGTTTAGCATTCTTTGGTACTGCACACACTGGAGATTATGGAAAGGGATCAATTAATGATTTGCACAGGGATTACTTAATATTAATGAAATTTGCCAAGATGTATAGATTACAATAATTCAGATGGAGAATAATAGCTTACAGTACATTTTTTCAGAATCTTGCTACCTAGTTTTGATATTGATGATAATCAATATCAAAACAGTGCAAGCCTTAGATGTCAAACCTAGAAAACAGATACTTTTTCAGGTCAACTGTGTCCTAGCTGAGCCACAAATGATGCTTATGCCTTGTCACTGATACCAGCTATGCTAAAGTAAATAAATTTCTGAATATCACCATGCCCCACAAATTTCTTTCTTTCATGGTCTTGTGAACAAGTGAAAGACTACAGATTTCCATAGGGAAATGCAGCCTTTTGGAATGGTAGGATTTATAGTGAAAGCAGACTTAATTCTTGATGAGTCAAATTTGAATTGTATTTATAGGTTAAATAAAAATTTAAAATTCTGTATTGAACTCAAGGAATATTTGTGTTCCTTTTTACTTGAACAGCTGAGAGAAAAATGGTTGAACAGGTTTTTATCTTTCACATTTTGCCTAAATACAACCTGGGAAAAAAAACCCAGGAATTTTGCCACTTTAATACCCCTTCTTAAACAGACCTTAAATGATTTAGTAAAAAGACTTCTATGGTCTCTCCCTTTGCATGCATTATGTTTCAACATAAATGAGACGTCACCTTTAAGGTTCAATTATTGCACTGCGTTACTATAGCAACTCCTAGGAAAAGTCTATTAAACAACCTTCAACAAAAAAACTCTACTTCATTTATAAACACTGCATAAATTAAGCAAAGGTCTTCTTATTTTAGTTGTTAAATACCTTATTCTAACAACTGTATAAAGCAATAAAAGATCTTCGCTTGTGTCATGAAACTAATGCTGCCTGTAGAGCTCAGGGGAAGGACAGCCAAGGTTGGAGTTAGGGCAACATTCAGATGAAAGAATAATTCTTCGTTAAACCTTGTGATTAAAGACCTCTTTGAACTTAACCTATTCTGTAAGTTAAAATGGCCAGATTTCCAGTCATGGAAAACTGACACAGTTTCACTGAATTCAATGAAGCAAAGCCAATTTACACCTGCCGAGGCCCTTCATATTGTATGAGATGAATAGTACATTCGTTCAGGATGAGAGAACTTTTTGATCATACTCTGAAGTGAATGGGCAACTCTGAAAGCAAGAAAATGGCAAATGTTTAAATCAATATTAACCCAAGTAAAATTGAATTTGGTTCATAACATTTTTCCATTGAATTTCAAGCTGAAGTCCCTGTCCTGACATTGATAAATGCACGTCTACGCACTCAGTTTTCAGAGTGTGGTCTAAAATATTTTACCTCAAGGCCTATTGCTGAATACATATTTAAAAACAAACAAACCAACAAACAACTGCTTCTTTTATATTTTATGTGGAATTGATTTTAATTAGCCTGGAACCAACATTCTTTCTAACTGGTATTAGGATATATCTTCATGCCTTGCTGCTAAAAATATCTTTCCTCTGAAAAAAAAAAAATCTGTTTAGGAAGTGGGCTTCAGGATCTGCTATGGATTTTAATTCCAAACACATAGTACTTCAATTACAGATTTGGGATTGGTTTCCAAAATGCTGGCAGTCCAAGTCCAATGCAGAACTTTCCAACACTACCCTCACTGGCCTAGGAAAATAGAAGCCTATACATACCTACAGATGTCAAAAATGATTAGGCCAGATTCTGTGAACCTTTTCTTTTCAATTTTCAGCTTTCTTCCCCTTTTAGAAATAGTGAAATTATATCCCAAGTAAGAAAAAGAGAAGTGGGAGGGTATTGAGGAATCCATCCATTTTCACCTTCTGCCTGAAATTGTTTGCAACATTCATCTCCATTTCTATCATGTTCCTTCTTACCTGTATTGGTTTGATCTAAACGTAGCTGAGAGATGACAACTTGTTTTATTTTTCTCTCAAATACACTTTCGAAGATAAAGAGAGATGGAATCGGTATCATAGCAATTTATTTTCTACTTTAGTGATGTAAAATTTTTGGGCACCAAAATAGGCAGGTGATTGTTACTGGAGTAGCCAGTTGGGAAGAATGTTTTAAATTCACAAGTTTTTATACATTAAGAAATACAAAGGGTCTGATATGAGTTCTTAATAAACATGAAAGCAGAATACAGTGGGGTCAGGAACAGTGAATGGAAAGAACGCTTTCTGAAATTTAGACAGATATGGTGGTTTTCCCAATGTATTACTGGTTTCTCCTAGTATTGTTATTAACTAAAATTCTTCTGGCTGCCATGAAACCTTTAAATCAGACTACACCAATGTCACTGCTGAAACCCTACAGGAGCTTAAAAAATGAAATTCAGCATTAAATGACAGGGATTTTGTTCTGAAAGTTCAGTTGTACACTAGATGAAATTTAAGAACCTAAAGACTCTAAACCATTAAACAGTCTTACAGCTGAGAGCATAGCTCCTTCAAATTCCATCCAATTTTTGTGCTTTCTGAAGTCACTGCAACTGGCAATAATAAAAAGCAAAAAAATTGAACTGAATCAATTAAATAATTCCATGAACCACAAACAAATGAATATTGGCTTTCTCTGTGGCATACAGTTAATCTTCCATATTATTTAATTTTTAGTGAGCTTGTTGTGTAAGCAAGCTTGTCATTTAGTAAGCTCACTCACTTCTCTCCGCATTGCCCCCACCCTGATGGAATGGCAGGGAGAATCAGGGTAAAAAAGTGACATTTGTGCGTTGAGATAAAAGTTCAATAATTGAAATAGGGTAAAATATAATGACAGTGCTAATAATAACAAGTGATGTAGAATACAATTTCTCACCACCCATTGGCCAATGCCCAGCTTGGTCCCAAGAAAAGATCAGCTCCTTCCAGATAAGTCCCCACAGTTTATATTTTGGGCATGGTGTCCTATGCTATTGAATGTTCCTTTGGCTAGTTCAGGTCAGTCTCTTGTGCACCTCCTCGCCGCCAGAGCATGAGACACTGAAAAATCCTTGATTAAGGTAAATTACTGTTCAGCAGCAACTAAAACATCAGTGTGTTATCAACATTTTATTACTAAATCCAAAACACAGCTAGTTAGAAGAAAATTAACTCTATCATGGTTGAAACCAGGATAAAGCACTGAGGTCCTTCAGCAGTATCTTTGTTGAAGCTTCTCTTCTATGACAGCCCCTTACTTTAATAAAATGTGCTGGAACTTAGACTTCAGGACCTTCATCCCTTATTCAATTTCATCCTGAAATACCTGATGAATTCAGAAGTTGCAGAAGAATGGATACAGAAGTGGATACATGAATTCAGAAGTTACAGAAGAATAAGTTCCATGTCACAAAGAGAGTGGAATAAAATTCATTTATCCAGGAAGTTACTAAAAATAGTAACTTCTTTTTCTAGATATGTCTAAATATTTAAAACCATATGGTCATATTTTCATTTTTAAATGCAGAGTCTTCTGGAATTTCACCCCATGGGAAGTTTTCCTTCTGTTTCAAGAGAAAATTTTAAAAGTATTTGCATGTTCAGAACATTTCTAGGGAATATGAATGCCATAGTTTCCACAGTCCTTTCGACAAGAAAGATCCTTCTCTCTTACTACAGCAATTCTTTCATACATTGTTTTACTGAAACTAAATTGTTCATCTTTAAAGTACATCTCCTTAGTCTAAACCTTATTGTTTTATACATAACACAATAACAACATTATCACTATAGCCTTACTATTTCCTGTTAAATTCAAAATAGGAAGCAAAACATTCTGCTGGAGTGAGAGCAATATTCAGATTTATGCTAACCAGGCCAACCACAGTGGAAGCTGCAGGAGAACATCTTTAACCTAAGTGAAAGAAATGAAGAGCCAAGAAACAAAATAAGTGACAAGAAAAAAAGGAAACCAAAATACAAGAGAACTGAAGAATAGGACAACCAGCGGTTTTTCCAAGATGACTGGTAAGCAGATAAAGACTTCAGTGCTGTTTAAAAAAAAAAAAAAACAAAACAGGAGGGGACTAGGACAAAAAAGACAGAGTTCCTCACAAACTATTTACTGAAATTCCAAATCACAGGTGGGATCTCGAGTCTTCATAACCGAAGTGAGTTCTATTATTAACCTATAAAACTCAATTTAAAAAACACAGTGTGCCACAAAGAAACTCCAAACAACAAAAATATCAAAACCCCAAAAAACCCCAAAAATCAAAAACAAAAAAACAACCAAAACTACAAAAACAAACAAGCAAACAAACCCAACCTCCTTCCACCAAATAACAACACTCCCACAAAAACTGATAATCTTATTGCTGCTGTAAAATTAAAGTACTAGAAGCCCAAGTGTTCCTCCATAATCCTCAAGTTGGCACATATGTGAATTTCTGGGGGAATCCTGTCTCATTCGGAAATTTGTCAGAAATTAATAATGTTTAGGTAATTAGAAATTATCACAACACCCATGTGTATATTTTGAAACTGAAAGTCACTCTGGCAATCCTAATTCTTTTATTTTCTACTATGCTTTTAAACTTAATAGATATATATTTCAGTAATTGTTTTTTGATATTTTCCATTGTAGTTGCCAAACAGTCATAAACAAGCAGGACAAGTAAATGGATTTTTAAAAACACACTAGTTATTTATACCTCATGTTTGAAGTGTTTTATAAACATTGCTGTTAGCAGATCTTACCTTTGCCACATGGTGTAATCTATAAAATAAAAACTACACTCCAAAGTACACTTTCTATTCATGTGCTGGCAAGTTAGGAAAATTTTTCAGCATGCAAAACTTGTAGTTCATATCACACTTAAAAGAACTAGTACTTATTTACAACAATCTGTATTTTAAATACTTTCTAATTTTCAAGCTATTCTAATAGGGTCTTTCCCTCTTATATCCAAGGAAATGCATTAAAAAAAATATTACTTTTATATGGCCCGGTAACCATCTTTGAAACAGTTCCTTATTAGGCATAAGATAAATGCATAGCAGATAGTTTATTAAAATTAAATACTTACATTATAAAAAGAAAGTTGCTTAATAGGAGAACAGATGGCTAATGGGCTGTGACTAGCCACAAATGAATTGTGAATATTACAGCAAGAATCTATCAACAGATAGGAAAATGATTCTGGACAAGGACTGATTGCCTGGAGTCAGAACACAATCTAATTTTAAACCCTTCCACTTTGATTTTTTTTTTTTTCAAATAATGCGAACAATATGATGGAGTCACTTTGCTGGAAACAATTGAACAGAACTGACAAATTCATAATGCTTCAGACCATGAAATCCCAATTGGTCCAATCACAGATACATTTATCATGCCTGTAGAGATATTATTATAGCTACAAGTTATAGCCTTTCCCACTGTGATAACTACTGCTTTGAAATTGGCCAGTTTTTCAAAATAATCCACTCAAATTTCTTCAGAAGACCCAGAACAATCATCTTTTTTAATCAGAAAGCTCTTTTGTAATTTAATTTTTCTTCTTAAAAATGCACTTGAGAAGCTCTCTAATTGAGCTTTTAACATAAAACAGTCCACCTAAAGGCTTTGTTCTCTGTGTCTGTTTTGACAGTTTTTTGCACCCAAAGGTCAAAGCAAGTGTAATGACTAAATCCATACATGAGCACTATTTGCATAAAGAGCTTTCTTCTATACAATGAACACCAGTCTGCTTTGTTCCTATAAATTTTTTCAAGGATTTAAAATGTTGGCACAGGAAAACCTTACTACTTTCTTTATTCTTTCTCTCTGTTCTTAGAATCAGCATAAGATATGAAAGCTGTCCAGGAAGCTTATAGTACCAGAAAACCACACTAAGTTAAACAGCTAGATTAATTAGAAATATTTGTATGAATTTTTTTAAGCCCAATTGGACTGAATAATTCTTGGTCCTGTTTCAGAAGCTGCCTTTCACTTTAGAGGTGTAAGAAACTGCTAATACTTTTCTAGTACATGGATAAAGGGAAGAGTATCTGTAACAGAAATAAATCAGAAGTAATTTCTCTTTGAACTAAATACTATATAGCAGAGGAATATCCCATCATCAATTATAGAATTCTAGTGATGGGGAATCCACAAAAAACATACTTAATCAATGATTCACAGTTAAAATGTACCTCATCAGATATATATTTCACTTCTATGTGTCCGACTTCCAAACATGGGCATTCACAATGTTTTATTTCTATCTCAAAGATCAGTTCATTTGTTCACACTGAGCTACCTGTAGACCAATCACCATGCAGTTCTCTCTCAGAAAAAAACAGGCAGTTTGACCTCATCAAGTCGCCTCTTTTTTTTCTTTGTAACTAATACCTCTTCTCTGTACCTTCTAAATTTTCCATACACTTATTTTGAGCACAGACGTAAAAAAATCACAAGCAGGACACACAGAGAACTCAATTTTCTTATGTAACATTCCCTAATATTTATTGGTTTTTTAAAGAAAGAGTTTCATAGCGTAAACTACTGTTCGACTAAACATCTCATTATCTTCAGAGTTGTTTTGTTATTTTTTTTCTGAAGTATTCACTCCTATATTTTGTAAATATGGCCTGTAAAACCTTTTTTAATTCTGTAACTTTATACTAGGGAGTAGTTCCACTGCATCTCATTCTGCACATTACATAGTCCAGAGAAAATATATTAAAACCAATCTTTTTGTTATTTTATCAAATTCTATTCACACCCATTTCCCCATATCTAAAAATTTGGTAACATACAACCACAGATATCTAATGCAAAAAAAGTCCTTGCTTATAACAACATGTATGAGAATTTGAAATTTGAGGTTTAAAAAAATACTGAATTAAAAATTTTTTCTTTAAATTCCTTGCCCTCAAAACTCCAATGTGTCTTGTGTGTCACCAGTGCTACAATGTGAACTGTAAAGATACTGTTTTCTCTTGGTTTAAATCATAGAAGATCACTAATTGCATTAAATGCTGCTAGCCAGCACAATCAGAAAATGGGTGTTAAAATGAAGATGTAATAATGAGGCTTGAGTGCTTGTACCTATCACATCAGCTGCAACTTTTTTCTTCCAGGGTCTGCAAAGTCCAGTCTAGTAATCAGTGTTGAAGTTTTAAAGACTTTCTATTGATTGAAGCACAAAATTATAGTTTGGTAGTTTGCTTGCAGCAAAAAACTGACAAGCAAACAAACAGACAAACCAACCAACAAATTTTGTGAATATCATGTATGTCAATAGTTTAGATCTTTTTTCCCCATCAAAAGGGAAAAATAGTACATCTAATTAAGTAAATGATGATCCAGAAATGTTATGACTTCATTTTAATTTGTGTCCATCTCCCAGTTTGAGGCAAATTTGGAGAAAACATCTCAAAAGAACGTATCCTCTAATAGAAGGCAGATTTCAGCGCCTCTCCCACCAGGTTCGGAAAGAAATTCCTTGGCTAAAAGTGAAAAGAAACGATTTATTTAACAAGCAAAGTGCACACAGGCATGAGAGAGAAGAAAACATTAATAATGTTAAATAATAAAACCTCTCGCTGTGGAGAAAACCTGGTTAGATTCAGAGTCCTTTCTGTAGGTGTGGTTCTGCTCTCTCCGGAGCTGGGGTGTGGCATGGGCCTCTCTGGGCCCGGCGTGGGGCCTCCTGGCGATGTTCTGGTGTTTCTGAACAGTTCCAGAAGAAAAAAGAAGAAGCCAAAGTCCCAGGAAAACTCCTTGCTTCAGCTAACGAACAAGGAGCTGGCTAAAAAGCAAAAGAATGCACCTCTCTGCCCTGCTGCAGAGCTGAGAACTGGGGTGAGAGAGAGTGAGTTATCTGTGTTTTTGAACACAGGCCACTGAAAGAAATCCACCAGCTTCCCATCCACTCCCAGACCTAGCTTTAAAGGCATGGAGCTCATGTCTGGCATAGGGCAGATGATAGGGAATACAGTATCATACAGTCACCCCAGGTCAGTCCACTAGCTGGGATCTTTTATTTTTTAAACTGGTTCTAATTATTCCTTATATTCCTGGGAAAATATTAGATAACCTGCTGTTCAGGTCTGTCAGCAACAAAACAAAATCTCATGAACACAGCAAAATGTATAAATAAGCTCCAAATAAATAATAAATCACACAGTTCTACTCAGTTGAATGATGGATGAAAGTCTTTCGGAAGAAAGAACTTGGGCTGCTTTGAAAGTGTTGATAATTCAAGCCCTCTCATATATACTTGGTACCTGCCTAGTTAATCACAGACAGAATAATATTTCCTATCCACAAAGCAATGCAATCTAGTTTGTATAATTATATTTGTCATTTTAATTTTTATTTCAGGGATACTGCTATTCTATGTCCTTCATCTTAGAACCTTTCTCATTTCAATGAGATTATCATTATCAAGAGGTGCTTTTCCAAATACTTGTTAAATGCAGTTCTCAGGTAGCATTCTCCTATACTTATAAACTTCCAAAAAGTATTATATGGTTTGCCCACAGTTAGCAAAGCTGCAAAGAGAAGATTTCCATGAAGGCCAGCTGACAAACAAGACGTTAAACTTTATTATCCATAATGTTCCAACACGGTCTAAGGAAAAGGAAGATTAGACTAATTGAAGGTAGCACTTAACAATCAAACTGCTTCAAATCTTCAAAAGCGACCTCTGCTTCTTCATGCTTATCCATGGGTTTAAGCTAAAAATTTTTATACCCATTGTGTCAATGATCTCTTTCTTCTAAAGAGTAAAAGCACATTCTCATGAGTGTTGCACAGCTGCTCTCAAATCAGGAGCCTTATGTGAAGTATGGGATGGAGGAGAGAGCATCTCCTTTTGAAGACTTAAGGGTGAATCATGTGCCTTTCTCAGCTCAGTTGTCTGAAGCAGCACAGTGGGAGAGGATTAATAAAACCTAGCTCCTCCAAACTTTCTCTTTGATATTCTAAGCTGCTTACTGTAAGAACCTTAGGAGTGGTCTTGCTCTCCTTGATCTTCTGTACTCTGCCCCCAGATGCACATGGTCAAATAACAGTTAAGCAAAACTTTGGCCATAAAAATACCTCAAACTTGCAACTAACTTGACTTTTCTCACTTAGAACTCCCTCAATAGAGACACAGAGTTCAGATTGGTAGTTGCTTCCAGTCTGCTTTCTTCTATAGTTCCAGGTGATCGCTGTAGCAGAAGCCGAAGAGGATGTCTCCAAGTCATAGAGTAGGACAACTCTGAAACAGAAAAAGCAGACCAAGGGTTGCAAGTAGAAGATTAGCTTCCCTTTGTACACCTGACACTGGCCAGAAATCATGAGAGAATGGATTTCTGCTGTTGACGCTAGGTGCCATTCCCTGCTCAGAATTACTGTAATGAAGAAATACTTCAGACACACAGGGCAGCATAAAGGACAACTGTGATAGTACTATGAGTTTGGTTTTGGTGGGGTTATTATTTGTTTGTTTGTTTTTGGGGTTTTTGGTTTTTGTTTTTTGGTTTTTAATAAAAGCTCTTAAGTCATGTATATTGCTTTCAATATGTAAGAGTGTACCTGGCTAGTTTTTCCGGATTTACTGGTTCCAGACTACTATCTGTGTTTTGCACAGAACACGTCTGCATGAATAAATTTTAGGAGGACTTCAACTCAAATTCTCTGATCCCTATAGGCTGATTTTTGTTCCTACTTCATAAAAAGAAGTAGCACATAGAATGTTGCTCCAGCATTTTCACTTTCCAAACAAGGCAAAATACCTTCCATTGCTTCATGTTTAAAACCTCTCAACACAAAATATTGGCTCCTCTGCACTGTGGACAGAGACCCAAATTAACTGTTTTAAATTAAATTCACGTCATCTGATGCTCCATCTCTCTTCCTTATTCTTTTGTGACCTGTTTTATTCTGCTGACTGAATGCTGAAGCTGGTGCTGGAGGTCTCAGTCTCCTGGAGAAGAAAGAGGACTTCATCATTCTCAGTATTTTGCACCTCAGGGCTCTATGTGATTTTCACTATGTACATCTTTTCAGTTTTATAGCACACTGTGTGATTGCTTTCCAAGGAGCTTCATGTATTAATCACTGTCAACTAGTACAGAAAATCAGGTCATCTCTTCTGTCTAGATGTATTGGATGCACCATAGATTTCTTTTTATTGTAGCTTCACAAGCTGCTTTTGTTATCAAGTCCCACAGAGTCTGTGAAACTTTTGCTAAAGGATAGTCAAGGAAAGTTGGTTTGATAACTGTTTCTCTTCCCATAGTTCCTTGAAAACTAAGAGAATTTTAATTCAGTAAAAATTTTATGAAATCCTTCATTTTAATCACATCACAATAGTTGGTTCTGCATGTGTGTTCACCTATATGAATTTTTTATGCAGAACTCTTGCTCATCTCCTATATAAATTTTAGTAGGCACATTTGTTCCAGTCAATTGATAAATATTTCAACAAATGAATGTCAACACTTTAGCATAAAGGTAGGAAAATTAATTGGAACCTCCCAGGTGGTACAATACTGGTGACAGATGCAAAACTGACATTGAGTAGGAAGGCGATAAAGAAGACAAACACGGCATTTTACGCTGTATGATTTTGTTTTCAGTTTTGATTGCATGTTTCCTGAAAATCCAATAAGCTAATTATATATTGGTGTAATTCAATACAGTTACTTTAATTAGGTCAGCAAAAAAAGTAAATCAGTAAGTGTAGCCAAAGGATCTGTTGTTCAAAAATTTTTATTCTACTCTATGTTTTATTTTTTAGGTTCCGAATTGGTCTCAAATCCATTTTCATCCAGTACCACTTGCAACAATTTTGATTTCTGCATTCTCCAGGTGCAATAACCACTCTTCTCACCATTAGAACATAATCCTGGCTACACTTCTCGTTAGTGATCACACATCATATAAATATCTGATGTCTCTTTCTTATTATATGAAACTATTTGAGATATATATGCTTCATTCTGAAAGGTTTGTTTAACTTGGGGATGCTGTATAGCTTTAATATTCTATGACATCTCTTAAATTAATAGGTCTCTTCTGTGACTATTGCCTTCACCAGTTCATTTCCATTTCCATCTGGTAGAGTTACAAGATAATATCAGACTCCAAAGTAATTTGTTTTTATAGCACAGTGGAAAAAATGTGGTCTGGTTTCTGAGAGCTGTTTTGGGATGGGTTTTTGCTGTTGTTGTTTGGGAGTTTTTCAGTACAAATACTCTGAATAAAGAGGTAAATATTTGAAGCTGTTTTACATGTAGCAGACCATTCAAGATGCTGAGGAGAAGTACTCTTGCATCCCGTATTGAGCGGCTTTTGTTGTCACTGCCTGGGTTCCTCTGATAATTTTTTTTCAGCTCATGGTCCTTTCATGTGCATGTTGTTTCAGAATGGCTTCTCAGATTTTACTTTTTTTTTTTTTTAATTAGAATGGTTGTTCTGTCAAAAGCTATGACTTTGCATAGCTATGACTTGTGTTCTTCTCTTAGGTCAGCCAAGTACTACCTTTTACTAAACATTTTCCTATTACGCTTCAGAAAGAAGAGTCCATTGCCCTACATGAGATGTAAATGTTCGAATCCTTTAATGACAGTCAGATCCATTTTGATTTGGTATATGCATTGCATTAGCACTGGCACTGCAGCTCAGAAGACCTTACTTATAAACAATATTACTTTCAGATTTCAGGATTTAATGATTATTTTTTTCTGTGTCAGTAACTGGCATATATCAAAGTGACAAAATAAAGGATAAAAAAAAGGAATAAAAAGGATAAAGTATGAAAAACAACCTCAGTATTGTTAGCGTAGAAACACATAACCATGGGCAGGTTATATGCCAAGTGCTTTTATTGAGGCGCCGGGGGAGCGGGGTACAGACCCAAATCAATCCCCAGCTTATGGATTTCACATACTCACATTATATACCCTTCCCATTACATCACTATATGTTAATCAGTTACCTAGGCATGATTCGCAAGATCCTCCCCCAATCATCTATTCATCATTGTTTCCACTCAAGCATAAGCCTCAGCCCCTCTTCCCAGGTGCAGTTACACAGTTAGCTCATCTATCTTAGTCTTCTACACAACTTTAAGCTTGCCCCTTACCATCTGGGCAAGTGCACAAGTTCAGGCCTGCCTGAACAGAATGTGCGCCTTGCCCTCAGGGCCTACTCTAGCTACTACAATTTAAAAAACATTTTAACCCTATGCTATCAGTATCATGAAAACTATGGCACATGCTATACAAAATCAAGAATGCTGCAGTTCATGAAAAGCAAGGGAGCTTTTAGCTTAAGAGAAATAAGAGAAATAGTATGGTCATGAACACTTTTCCTTTTGACACATGGAATTAAAAGAACAACAGTGCCGCTGAATTTCAGCTTTAACCTCCAGCTCTAACTTGCAGCTTCTTGGTTCCCACCCCTACCTCTCCACAAATCCACACAACCTTCACTGTGCAAGTCACTTATTCATTTCCACTACCGAAGCACATAAGTGATTAATTTATTTTCACTACCTAGAATCTGGTAAAACAAATTAGACAGCAGCAAAAGTTTCCATTCTTACTTCATCTATGTGTTTTTTTCCTCCCCACGGCCTTTGCTAGAGGCTGCATATGTGAAAATTATCAGCCTGTTACTTTAGAGTTACAGAGTATCCTGCACAGTCCTCTCTCAAGGGAGAGGACTTCGGATTCTTTCGTCAGGCCTTTATTAAAGACATTTCATGTCTGTCAACTTGATACTTCTTCACATGCCTCCAGAATTTCCCGTATCATTGAAGATGAAACTATCTCTACTACAGTCTCTAATCTGTACCTCTGGTGAATGTTTGACTACCCTTTCTGCCAAAATGCAGCTCTAGGTATAAGGTGCAGCAGGATTACTCTGTCTTCCTAAGAAGTTTATTTTGGATGAATAACATTTCAGAATTTATTCCTGCCAAAGGGTTGTCTGTGAATTCTGACTAGCATCCACTCCATACATCATTTGAGTCTGTTACAGTCCTCAACTATTGTAGCTTGACTTCAGTTTTCAATTTTAGTGGCTCCTGGGATTTTTATTTATTAAAAAAAATTACTTTTATTCTCATTACTTACTTACTAATAGCTGTATTTAGTGTAAAACATCTTTGGGGACTAGGGGTATTTTCCGAGTTGCAGCTTGGAAGTTCAACCGTATAGGAGATGAAGATTAGAAGAAGGACCTATATTTGTATTCCATTATCATTTTTCTCTCTATAGTAAAAGTAGAGTAAATAAAATCTGAGTAGCTCCACTTTCTCTAACAAATATGTTTCAAAAAGCTAAAGCATCCTCAGGATAGTACAATATAAGGTTTATAATGAAAGGGCTAAAATAGGCTTCTATGATCTTACCCAAAGTATTATGTTCCAGGAACAATTTTTCCAGCTTTATCCCCCGAATGGAAGCTGTTCTGTTTATATCGTGATGACATTCATACTTGTAGCACAAGGGGCAAACAGATCAGTTTCATAATTTAGATCAGAATGCAAGTCTGTTCATATAAGTGTATTGAAAACACCAGAGGACAAATCACTATCAGGTTTTTTTCTGATGCTGACGGCAAATCAAATGGTGTAGGACAGTTTTTATCCTAACAAGGCTGTTGAAAACAAACACTGATTGACTGACCTACCATTTCTACTTGGAACTCCTTCCAAAAAAGTACACAAGAAGGTTTTGGGAAAATATTATAGTATTATATCAAACAGATGGCACAGTTTTTAAAAATCCCCAAAAATCCAACTCCTGCTAAAAGTCAGTTGAAAAGCTTGTGTAAAGTGTAAGCAAGAACAGGATGAAATCCAAACTGATGACTTAGTTTTCCATACATTTTTAAAATATTTTTTCAGTGTGAAAAGAATTTTTACTAAACTCAAGACATTTAAATCTGGAAACAACAAAAACAACATTACTTAGACTGTGATAAATTGCACAAAGTCCAAATTTGTAGCGACCTGTCTGTTTAGAAGTGCATGTCACAACCTAGTAAATTGTCCTCTAGAAAGGTGCAAATGTGGTCATCTACATACTTATCTCCAAAATCTGGTTCATATTCTGCTATGCATTCCTCTAAAAGGATGTTTAACATTTTCTTAACACTTTTCTAAGTGATAAGTCATACTTTTTTTTCCTCCAATCATTTTTATTACTTATCCTGGTTAAAATGGCAATAGCTCAGATTTAGGGCATATCTAACCTAAGCTTGGCAACACTGGCCTGTTTGGGCTAGATGTTCTGATGGATCTAGGCTTCTGGAATTAGTGCTGTTTTGTTTGGATTCTTTTCTTTTTACCTATGCTATTTACAATCCCAACACTGTCCTCATATTGTGTTAGGCGCTCTAGACAAATGTCTCTAGCTGGGGGCAGATCACCTGGCAACCTAGACCTTACCAAACTTTCTCCTGCACAAAGTTCCACTAAAGAAGGTTGGCAAAGCACATTTCCTGGGGTCATACATTGTAAACTTTAAGTCTTATATTTTCTTCTTACAAAATCCTGATTCTTCCACTCTTTCTGAATCCTATTGAGCATAGGGTCCTGCTTGCTGTATGGCTTAGTGCTCATCTTAAATGTAGGGCTTTTTTCACATTTCTGTACACAAATTACTGCAACTAACATTCCAGTCAGAGGGACTTTCTATCTCTTTCCATGATTTAGTGTAATTTTCAGCTTTTGGAGTTATAATTTTTGATTTTTGAATCTTCACATTGATTGTTATTTTTCTAGGCTTCTGCTAAACACAGACACAGTTTATACCTGAATCTGTTTTGTCTGGATTAGTCACTGAGGCCTGTTAAAAAAATGTATTTCTTGGTCCGTCACTGAATACAATGACATCATTTGACAATTCGTGGAGCTGGCAAGTGCCGACAGTGGAAGAGACCTTTTACTGCCAAATACCACAGGGTGCTGGTAAACTACTTCAGGAGAAGACAGGGACTCCTTGGGTTCTATTAACTGGTTTCTGAGCAGAATCTAGCTTTGTCTCAAAGGCAACAGATCCTATTTCCTTTGGAATTTGTAACCTAGAAAGAGCCACCACACCTAATACTCATGCCCAAGTTACTACAGATCCTAGTGTTGGATGCCTGTTCATTTCCAATGCCTTTCCATTTCCTGCCTTTGGCAATTGCACCATAGGATCCTCTTAAAAGCAAACTGATGCAATACAAACAATTATGACTCTTGAAAGTGCACTATAAAGAATGGCTTTAGCAAAGAAGTGGGAAGAACAAGAAATCCTAGACTGCAAAATACTGAAATCAAGTGCATCTTGAACACAAGTGGCTTTCCAATCCTGATCTGTAGGAGTGTAGTGTAATTGCATCCTCTTAATGTCATCTCAGAACCTGGGCTACGGCAGTTTCTAATATGGGAAAAATAAGCAAATAGTTGGAACAGTGACAGCAGTAGAATAAAAATTCATTCTGCACTACTTTTTAAAACAGAGCCACAGGAAATGTGTCCAAAGGGTAATTAATTACTTTATGAACAAAGCTTAAGTAATGGTTCAGCATGATGCTGAAGCTACCCCCACACTCCTCATACTTAGTGAAACTTGCCACTCTTAGAGGTCATTTAGAGGTGCTGAATAAATATTTGGAGGCACTGAATGCCACCACAGAAGAAATCAACTCAGCAGGAGATAATGCAGGTTTATCCTTGCTCTCATTGAGAGCAGCCCTGCGGAGAAGAAGTTGGAGGTGCTGCTTGATGAGAAGTGAACAAACACCCATTATTCCAAGATGAAGCTAAAGAAAAACAGGGATGTTTTTGAGGGTTGAACACTGACTGGTTTTAGTCACTTACCTTTATACTGGGAATAGGCAGGAACAGGTCTGATTATTTCCGCTTCAAGTAGAATGTGAATGAACCAGGAAATCCCCACTGAATTTAAGAAGTCATCTTTGCAACATCTCTGAGGAATAAAAGACTTCACTTAGGACACTTTCCAGTTAATATTTTTAGTGCTTTCATTAATAAGATACTAGACTTTGTTTTAAAAGAAGTCTGATTGACTCAAATGTGTAATACTCAGAACCAGGCTGGGAAATTAGTGCTTTACTAGTACCAGCACAAGTCGTATATATATCCAAGCATTTAACAAGCTGATAAAGTGCACTGAGATATTGTCATACCCGACCATTAACTTTCTAGTACCTATGATCAAGGAGGGTGTTAAAACTTCCCATGGGTATTTCACCTTATTTAGGCTTGTATATTGTTACAGATGGACAAATCCCATTCTGTCCTGCTCTCAGAGCCAAATTCAATTCTAAACCCTTCCATCTTATCATTCACATCAAAAGTTTATACAGAATGAGGCTGAAGAGCCCTCAGTAACCCTAATCAACACCTGCCTTATATATTCAGGTTAGATATATCATGGAGGACTCTGAACACCTGCTGGCAACAGTGGCTAGTAATACTGTCATGAAACTCATCATTCAGTCAGGAATAAATCAAATAAAAAGTAGAGGGTTTTGTCTACTTAAAATAGTACAGCTAGATTAAATGATTTTAATATTGAGTTGTACGCTACCTATATAAAGACTTTCCTCAGAAGATTAATTTCAAGAAATCCCAGTTCCAATGCACATGTAAATATTTCAGTGATTTGAAACAAATATAATTACTATTGTTTCATTGAAGAATGTGTGGATGATCAGTTTTCCAAGGAATGTCTTGCATTGTTTACCTTCATTTTTAACACATGTAATTCATACATGTGCCAAAAAACTCCACATCTTCATGACCAGAATACTTTCCTGGTATTTTATATAGTTGTTTGTAAAGACAACCTTACATCCAATATTACGTCAAGACACACAAACATCAGGTCAGAGAACTTTTGAATTAATTTCTTCAATTTGTGCAGTTTTTATCACTTTTAATAGTCAAGTCACAAAGAAGGAAAGCTTTGTATTCTGGCTGTACTTTGGTCACACTGTTCAGGTTATTTCTATATATAAAGTCCAGAAAATGTGCCAAGTATCCTTGGGCATGATGTTTTCAAGAAGACATTTATAGTTCCACTAAGGTAATATAGAAAAAGGTATGAGATGTGCTCAAAAATTAGAGCAAGATGGTAAGAGGATAGCAACTTAACAGATGAGAAAAACTTCCAGACAGTTGTTTGCACTTCCATCTTTTCTTTAGATACCATAGTAGAGAATAAAATTATAGAAAACATCACAGGGAAGCCAGCTCTTTCAAAAAGTAGAGATATGAAAAAATGTGTAATGGCAAAATAGCCCACTTGTATTTATCTAACATTTCTTGGTGGCATAACATTAACAGGGTATTTTTAATAGCTTAAAGAATTTAAAAATATCAGTATTAAGAGATGGATTTTGCTCCTAGACAGTATTACTGTGGTATAGAACCTGAATTTTTGTGGATGGCATTCTTGATTATTTAGCCACCATACTGTGTAATATCTTAATTATTTTACAATCTTTTGCTGTGATAGCCTAATCTCTTTGGGAATGGGTTTTCACTTTTTCCTTATATCTCCCAGCTTTTACTTGGGAATTAGTTTATTAGCAAGTAACATAAGAATTTGGGTTCTTACTTGCAGTAATGATGAGTCTTTCCTGTTTAAACTTAGGCTTTAAAGCTTAGAAAGAATTCTTTTATGATTTTGAGGAGACAGGTTTAATAAAACATCACCTCTTCTAGACCTAGTATATTTGATTTGTTATAATGTCCTACAAATAGAAGAATTATTTCTGGTGAATAACACCTAAGCTACAGGTAAAGTGCCAACGAAGTTTCAGGGTTCTAACTTAGACAAATGGAGAGTAAGCCTGCAGATAAATAAATTCTATCATCTACAAAACGTGGGCTCTACTTTAGTCATGATACCACTGAGGTTAACTGGGGAGTCGCTTCTGGAAGAGCATTATCTGACATGCACTTCAAAGATTAATTTTGGAAAAGAGCATCACACTAACATTCTGTTCTGCTGTTCAATAGCCTGTGATATTTTCACATAGTATCTTAGCTTTAGCATCTCTTTCCTGGGTGAGAATCCAGTCCTGATTTAATTTGGTGGATTTAGTTCACAAAGTGCAAATATACAGCTATTTTAAAGAGTTATACAGTTTGACTGCTTGAAAATTTATTTTGAAAGCTTCTGGAATTTATCTGGCTCAAACTCTCAGCACTCCCCTCCAATACCAGAAGGCCAAATAAACGACATGGCCTAACCATATCTTCAGCCTGGTACCCCCAGTTTCTCTCCCCGCTGCCCATCTGGTTTTAGAGTCAAAATTGTGGCCAAGATGCAGCTGAGGCTAACAACATTTAAGAATTTTTCCACAGCTGCTTCCTTAATAAGCACCAGGTAAAATCAACCTTTAGCCTAGTAATTTCTATTCAACTCTTTACCATCTTGTATCTTTTCATCCTACCCATGCCAATAGTCTCTGAAACACACCCTGTAGAGGGATGTTGGAAACATCAGGAAGGCAACAGAGCACCTGGCACTGTAAGATGAGTAAAAGCAAACCCAAGAAAATTAAGAGGACTTATTACTCCAGCCTGTACAGTGAGTCACTTACCATGGCAATATCAGGAAACAAACAAACAAAAAAAATGTACAAGTCATAGAATTCAGGACAACAGTTAAACAAGACAGTTGCAAGATCAAAGTCAAAGCCTTGGGAACACAATCTGGAGACATGATAAAAAGCAAGAGGTAATGACATTTGCTTATATGAGGTCTCAGTAAGGCAACCTACTAGCAGAAATACTAAGCTAGCCCCCCAACTCACTGGCTTGTGGAAACTGCTCAGAGGCAACTGCAGGCTTGCCAAGCCTCATGGTAATTCTGCAACCAGCTCAGATTAACATGAATGCCTTAACACCGATCAGGTTCCTTGGTTTGCCTGACTTCTACTAGTCAGTCCATTAGCCAATGCATTTATACTGTAAACTTGGATAGCCTCTGACAGGGTCTTCTCTGGAAATAAGAGTTGGCTCTTTCCTACTCATTCTCCCACTAACATCTACAGTACTGAAAACCAGCTTTAGCTTGAGTCCATATTTTTTCTGTCTGTGATCTGAGCTCCTGTAGAAAGCTTGATCTTTCGTCCGTATTTTTTTCCTATACCTGGTGATTTCAGAATACCTAGCAGAGCAAGTAGATGCCTTGGAAAGAAATGTCATGTGAAAACAGGTGTTTAAAAAAAAGAAAACAGTGCAAAGTTCCTAATGATGTTTGATTAATGACTTGAATTTTCCATCCACATAAACAACTCCTACTTTTAAGATTGTGAGCTAATACACCCTGTGGTTATGTTTGGCATTACAAATCCTAAAAGAATACATTTACAAGGATTTTTTTTTTTTTTAACTTGAATAAATTTACTAAAACCCCAGTTTTGTACATGGTCTGGATGCAGGAGCCCAGGCCTTGGCAGCGAGGAGCTACAGGGCAGGCCTCTGTAAGGAGAGCTAATTCCAGTCACCTCTGTAACAGAGCCAGTGCAGGACATAACTGAGCCCATCAATGCCAGGTGTTGTGCCTTGGGGAAAATATATGTAAGAAAGGGCAGACAATGCCACATGGTGAGAGGAGGAGAGAACAAAAATAGTGAGCTAACATCCTACAAAGCCCAAAGTCGGAGAATAAGGAGGGACTCCAGGAGACAAAGCTAAGATTGCTTTCCAGTGTGTGGAAAGGACCCCATGATGGGTCCAGTGAACATTTCCTCAGGGAGCTGTGGCCTCTGGAAGGACAGACATTGGAGCAGGAAAAAAGTGTGAAGAATAGGAGTGCCAGAGTGAAGCCGTTATGGATCGAGTGCAGCCCCCTGTGCTTTTCCATGGGCAGAATGGGCAGAGGGGGTAGGAAGAGAGGTTAAGAATGAAGGCATGAACATAAGTCTGGGAGAGAAGGAGGAAAGACATTTTATCTTTGATTCTTACCATCCCCAAACTCTTTTATTTGCCAAAAAGTTAAATTAATTTCCCCCAAGTCAAATCTTCTTTGCCTCTGACCGTAACTAGTAAGCCATCACTCTGATTTTATCTTGAGCCACAAGATTTTTCATCATAGTTTCTCCTCCTGTCCTGTTGAGGAGGGAAGATGAGTGACCTGGTGGGAGTTTGATCTGTAACCAAGGTTAACCCAGCAAGCACATGCATTAAGTTCCCTTTTAGGAAACAGGAAGCTAAATAACTTTTTCTAAATAAAGTTTTCAAGCACCAGATATGTGTTCTAGACTCATTGTGCAAGAAAACTATGCCCAAACAAATTTCTTCCTGCTTTTTGTCAAGAAACTATTTAACAAAGATTATCAGTTCTGTCCCGTAAGTATAAGAAATCTGATAACATCATTTTTGTCTGTTTTTGAGTCTAAGATAAATGGATTATTTTAGTTTCACTCAGTCTAAAATGTATAAGCAAAGTTCCTTTGAACTGTATGGGGGTGCTTTTCTCAATATTGCCTAAAGTTACTTTAGAAAAAAAGTGTTTGAAGTTCCATGGGATTGGATCCAGCAGGTGCTGTCTCTTTTAATGAGCATATATTACCTTACTGAATACTTATTTCTAAAATTTTGCATGAGTTATGATAATGTTTTCTAGCAATTAAAACAAATTATCTTGTTCTCTAGCTTTATTTGCCTTAAAACATGTGCCATTAAAGAAAGCACAACTGTACGTATACAATACTAATTTCTTTTATGAATCGTCTGTCACATGTTGTCAAGGCCAGAGACCTGCTACCTGAAGTATGCTAATTTGACAGAACTATGTCCCTCATTAGCAGCTAAATAAGCTTTTCCTTTAAAGATTTCCAGTTTCATTTCATTATTCACTCAACATGGTTTTTACTTTCCTTGATAAATCTATAAAATCTTAAAAAAATTCTCAGGTAATGTTTGAATTCGCTGAACAAGTGAACCATGGATTGCAGTATGTCATTTTTAGAATGTAATTTAACAGTGAAAATTATAAACAGAGAACTGAATTTTTATAGATGCAGCTCCCCCTATTTTATTCCTTCAGGAGTTTTTTTTATCTTTTGAACTGGTTTATTTTGTCAGACACTCATATTTTCTTTGTTCTGGTTAAGACGTGACGAAACAAGGATCTTTTCTGACAATTGAGATATCTAGCCACAGGATAATATAAACACATATTTAAGGAAACAAAAAGTACTACAGTAAAAGTTACCATTTTAACAGGGGCAGATTTAGATTTTAGAGAAGCATTTTCAATCCTTATTAATAACTATGTGCCTTCCAGCTACAGAAAATAATGATTTTGTTGAGTTTAGAATATAGTTAATTTTTTTTTTTGTCAAGTAGAATTCATTTCTATTTGAGGACCACCGGGAGCCCTAATAGAGGCTAGAACAGTTCCCATCTTTAGACTGTTCTGACCATTACTACAGAAGAACTTAAATGAGTAATTTACATACTTGTCAATATCTGAGAGGTAAACATGCATGCCTGTTTTGGAAACATAACATGGTTCAGAAGGAAGACACAAGTCTGATAGCTTCTAGATCTTAATTCCAGCTTCACTTTTATTAAATGAGATTTAGATTCCACATTACTGACACATTTCAATTGCCTAAATGTTCCTTCATGCAGTTGCTTTATATCATATCATATTTTTATTTTGTTATTTTTCAATAACTATGATGAAAAAGGATATCAGTACATATAGTACTGTGTCTTTATTATCTAATGGACAAAGCTTTAAAAAGACCATTTAAAGTGAAACATTCACAGTCTTGTGAACTTACTTAGATTTCATTTTTACTCCATAAGCTTCAATGAAGTTCATTGAATCTGTCCAGAAATGATTAATGATGACAAAAATTATGATGCTGGAAAGCCATACCTCAGAGAATAATCTATAAGGCATACTTACACAGGCATGTTAGCAGGAGAGCTAAACAAATGGTGAGGCTAGCAAAGCGGTGAAAGGATATCTAGACTTATCTATGGCAATGTCAATGAGGCTGTATCCACATAGCTATTTAGTATTGAGGCTATAGAGGCCCAAATTTTAAGTGTCCCATCATCTTGTGGGGTACTCAAACCAAGCTAAACAACAAATACTGCTCACAACATGGAAAAGCTAATAATAGAGAGCATGTAATGGGTCACAATCCAATCTTACAATACCACCACATCACTGAATTCTTTTGTTATCTGTATTTAAGTTGAATTTTCTTACATACATTGCTCGCTCCTTTATGATGGCTGTTTCAAAACCTCCTTCTTTCTCATTACACTTCCAGCCCAACTACAATAATCGGTGGTTTATACAATTTTGTTCCAACAGCTTTTTTGTTTTAATAGCTATTTTGCATCTTCAGTGTCAAACTCTCTTTCAGCACAGGTTTACAGGAAGCATTAAACTTCTCTCTCAGTGTTTTCATCTCTCTTCAACCTTTGCTTAAACCCACCATTGCTTAAATCTTCAAAAATAGGCTATGTCTGCCTTTTCACAACTACTGGCTCCCCCTTCAGAAAGGATGGTCTGACTTGTTCAAGTGAAGTCTAATCACTGCCTTGCACAGTACTTTTTACAGAGTACATGAAGATCTTCTTTCCACGTGTTTGCAGCTATTTCTTTATATCAGGGAAGCTTACCCATCCCTCAGTATTTCAAACACTGTTGCGTTTCATGTCATTCAGTTCTTCCAATATAATATTCTGAAGGTCTCAGTAATGCCAGTATTACCAAGCTATTTTCTATGGACCGACATCTCCCTTTCTTGCTCTGGAACCAGGACAATCCATTGAAAATAACTGCTTGCATCTGTACTTCATAATGCTGTCTAAAAGACTGACACACATCCAAGAAGGTCCAGCCTCTTGAGAATTAAAACAATGCACCACAGTATGAGTTCTGAATTCAAGCTCTTGCTCCAAGCCTTTTGGAAGGGGAATCAAAGCATACCCTAAAATGGTATCAAACATTTGCCTGATATCTGAGGAAGGCAAGACTTTTTGATCACTTTTCTTAAATTAGCCAGAATGTTAATACTGTTTTCTCCTCTGTACTAAAAATACTCTGTCAATGGTAGAATCTTTTTGGTCTTTTTGTAACACAAGGGAAATATTGTATCAGATATGGCTCTGTGAAATTAAACTCGATAGTTTAATTTCCAGATTTAACCAGTATCTTTGCTTAGTGCTCACTGAATCACATACATAAACCAGCTTGGGCCACCAATAACTTAGTTATCTTTACAGTGCATTCCATTATGAAGTACAGACACATCCAAACAGTTTCTGGATTTAAACCCATATTCCCCTTAAATCAGGTCTAGATTAGAGAAACTGCATGTTTAATACAACTGACAAATTTCAAAGGTTTTACCAAAATATCAGCTTCTTTCACTTCTCCATGATCCTTCTATTTTGATATCAGTCAACTTCCATGTGTATTTAAACATTACACTGACAAAAAGTTATGTGGTTTTGTTCTTAATTCCTCATATTTCTTCAGCAATTTTGATTTGTTATGTTTTTTTTAATTTCCTATATCCTTTCATAATACTTTAATACAACACTTAAAAAAAACCCAGCAAAACCCCCCAAAAAAATTTTAAATAAATGCAGTCAACGTAAAACAACTATCTAATACTTTTAAGACTTTAATAAAACGATTAAACAGCCATCTGTGGGGATGCTCCTCTAATTGCCTCTCCTCCTGTCCATCTTACTTTGTAAAGAGAAAAGACAGCAGAAATGATAAAGTTACATTAAAATTGAGATTACTTTAGTTTCTAGAGTTCTGTCAAGTGGGATGAATTAAAAAAATAAAAATAAAGTGACTATCTCCAGCATGATGAAAAAACCCATTTTCTCAAAATTCAGTTCTTCTCATCTGACTCTCACTGATAAGACAACACCAAAATAAAATTTAATTAAGACCAAAAATGTATACAGTTCATACTACTGTTACTTAATAAAGAGACTCCAAATCTTAAGAGTACCAGAGGAAAAAGCACAAAATATAGTGGCACCTTCATTGTTTTATTTTAATCAGCTTTCAAAATATAAAATTCAGTGTTTTATAGTGATTAACACATTCACACCAATTTTCTGCTTCTTCCCTGCAGATACATTGCAGCAATGAGTCTATTATTGTTCATTTGACTAACTACAGATCCAGCTATTACAGATCACTTTGAAGCTTTCATAAAGTATGAGAGAGAACATTCTTTTAAAGTACTTTCACTGCCTGCCAATTTGATAAATACATGCATTTACTGTCATAAATACAGGCAAGGTTTAGAAAATGAGGGATATTATAAAATGTGTTACTACTTTTTTGCAATTTTTTTTGACAGTTTTACTCAAAGTATATGTATCAGAGTGTAACTGAGGTGTTTTGCACAGAAAATAAGGGATCCTAGAGAAACAATACTTATTAACCTTAAATATTCTCAGAAAAATACAAGTCTATGCTTTTAAGAATGAGATGGAAAATTTGTTTATTTTCTGTAGAATAAAAGTTGATTATACTACTTGGGTTTTCTCTGGTTTAAAAGCAGAAGACATTTCCATCCACTTAATCTCAACTTTGAACTGTCCATTACATTAATGGGCTTGCTTCTTTTTTCACAAGTCACCTTTAGTTCTTTTTCATTCCTCAGCCATACCTGCGTCTTGATATTCAACATGCACTACAAGGCCAATCTCAATTCCCTGGTTCTGAAGAGAGAAAATTAATTCTGTGTTACACACGTGTTTTCTCAATATGATTATTTGCTTTTACCTTTTCACTATTGAAGTGTTGAGGTTTTTTGTCATCTTGTTTTTGCTTCTTCACTTTTCTGGCTTTCTATTTTTTACAAAGGCAAATCTAGTTTCTACCAATTAGAATTTGTATCTAGAATCTAGTTTCTAGCAATTTGGATTTTTTTCTTCCTGATATGAGAGACAGACTGACGAAGTGTAAAGTAAAAAGTTTAAAACCAATTTATGTTATAATATTATTCCCCTTAGAAGATAATCAAACTTTTTAAAAAACCCAAACAATTATTATTTTTACAATTGAGGAGTTCTCCTCATTTTAAAAATTTCAGTGAGAAATTTTCATTACCCTTTGCTGGAAAGATATTTTGTTCTCTCTTACAAATTAGATTGGTCTGAGGACAGTGATTTCAAAAAGTCCTAATGTCCCAGCTGAAAGAATCAAAACCTTTTGTTGCATTTCTCAGCTGAAAATTCTGGGTGTTCTGTGTGAAAACAGGTAAATTCCTTATGGGTCATACAAGCCCTCTGTTACTGGCAAGTATTCGACATCTCTTTGGCTCCTAATACTCTACTGAGAAAGTAATTTCTAGCTTTTTTTCCTTTTATTTTCATATTTCCATAAAAAATTATAGAGACAAATTTTCTTCCTCTGCTTCTCTCGCTGTATTTACATGACAAAACATCCTTTATTTTCTACTGAGTAAATTGTGAAATTTCATGACTGTTCAAATATGTAGTTAATTACAGATAACAATGGCTTAAAAGGACTTTTCCTAATTTACAGTCAGTTCAAACAATTCCTTGATAGATATTTTGTTTACATATACTACCTGCAAATAGGAAATAAACATATTTTTAAAATAAATAAATAAGTTCAGGTCTATACCTAAAATTTACAAAAGCCTTGGGATTATAGTGTCACGGCATCAGTTTGGTCCATAGCCCACACGTGGTGTTTTGATGTCGAAGTGCATGAAGTGAACAGATTAGAAGGAAGATTGCCTACTGTTTGGAGAGTCCTGAAAATATCTGTGCCTGGTAGGAAATGTGAGGGACAAAGTGTTCCTCTTCAGAACAACTTGTCTTGATTTAGTATTTTAAAGTGTAAGCTTTAATTAAAAGAAAAATATCTTCAATGACTAATTGCTATTGACACCTACATTCTTACTTAGTAAATAACTGACTAAAACCAGCTTTTAAAAAACACCTATTTCTTACAGCATTCCAAGGCATTGAATGCATCTCCCAGCAGGAACTGATGTTTTAATGATATAACGCCATACCTCCTATAAAGAAGAGTAATGTCAGGAAGCACTGTAGGAAAAATAATTTATCAACACTTGAAAAGCCCTGTGCCAATAGATTCAGATAAATCTGACTTCCACTTAGGTTTTTAAGGCAAGATTTACTTTCTTCCAGATCAGTTGAGCCTCTCTTAATCACCTTTTTTAGCAAGACAAAATTAGAACCAACTTTTCAATGATACTGTGATTCTAGTTCCATTACTGTGTTCAGATAATACAGAATACACCTCCAACCAAGATTTGCAAATAAAGTGAATTTAGTTATTTATTTTTCATTTATATATAAGTATATATCATTTATAACTGTCCAGTTGCAATAGAATCTTCTTTGATAATTTTTTCAATTTCACTTCATCTTACAGCAGCCAGTGGACATCTTTCTTTATTAAGAAGTTCAAACACTTAAAAATCTTAGTACGTCCACATTTACAATGAACATGCACCTAGGCAAAAATATTGTAGAGGCTGCACACTGTTCCTCTGATCTGCTCCATATATTTGTTATCCAATACCACCTGTTACCAGCATGGCTGTAATTAGTAAACCCCACAAATACAAGTTATCCCACTTTTTGAACATAGCAGTGTTTGAGTGACCCTTGCCTTTATGTAATAATATTTCTCTGTTGTTTTACAAATCTTTTCATGTGCAATATTAAAAGTCCACTCAGTCTGTGAAAGAAAACAGATAAGTAGTTTTCTCTCAGGAAGAAACTATTTAGGTAGATTAAAAGCAGCACCTATACCTGTGTATATGTGAAATAGTAAAGCTACACAGGCTAATAGCCCTTTTTAATAGGTAAAGTTACAGAGAGAAGAACATGAAGCAGGGGAAAAAGGTGGTGAGACACTCAGCACTGTTTAAAACATTGCAGTCCATCTGCAGTGCATTTCCTGTGCAGGCTCAGTAACACAAAACAAAGGAGTGCTCCTTATCAGCATGTGTTGCTTCTTGTGCTTTGGGTGGTGTTCAACTTGCCTTATTCACAAGGTATTAAACAAGCTTGGTGTGCTGTTTTGGCTGGGATAGAGTTAATTTACTTCACAGTGGCTGGTATGGGGCTGTGTTTTGGATTTGTTCTGAGCACAGGGTGGATAATGTAAAGATGTTTTTGTTATTTGTGTAAGCTGAGCAAGGCTTACATAGAGAAAAGGCCTTTTCTGCTTTTCATATGGCCAGACTGGCAAGAAAGTTAGGTGTGCCAGGACAACTGACCCCAACTGATCGAAGGGATATTCCATTCCATAAAATATCATCCTCAGTATATAAAGTGGAGGAAGAAGAAAGAAGTGAGGGGATGTTTGGAGTGATGGCATTTGTCTTTCCAAGTCACCATTACGTGTGATGGCTGGACTCCTGGAGGTGGCTGGACAGCTGCCTGCCCATGGGAAGCAGTGAATTCATTCCTTGTTTTGCTTTACCTGTGTGCGTGGCTTTCATTTTCCCTATGAAACTCTTTATCCCATGAGTTTTCTGTCTTTTACACTCCCAATTCCCTCTTCAATCCTACTGGTGGGGAAGTGACCAAGCAGCTGTGTGGAGCTTAGTTGCTAGCTGAGGTGAAACCACAACACTTGGGCATCTGTGAGCTGGCACCCCTGCTGTGATTTCCATCAGCCCATGACACTCTGTGAAGGCTCAGCAAGTTAAGACTTGCAGGTGCTGGTAGAACTCTCTTGGAGGCTTCTCACTAGCAATGCAGCAGTCTCTCCCCTGCTCCGGTGTGGGGTCCCTCCCATGGGACATGGTCCCATAGGAACTTCTCCAATGCAAGTCCAACCAAAAAGCAACAGTTCTCCACAAAATGCTGCAATGTGGGTCACTCTTCCATGGAGTCCAGTCCTTCAAGAACAGCCTGCTCCAGCATGGGACCCCCACAGGGTCACAAATCCTACCAGGAAACTTGCTCATTTCTCTCTGGGTCTGCGGGTCCCTGCCAGGACCCTTCCCAGCTCTGGTCTCCCACAGGGTCACAACCTCATCTCAGGCATCCACCGCTCTGGTATGGGGCTCCACCCCAGGCTGCAGGGGGATCTCTGCACTCCCATGGAACTCCATGGGTTGCAGGGGTACAGCTGCCTCCTCGTGGTCTGCAGCATGGGCTGCAGGGGAATCTAAGCTCTGGTGCCTGAAGCACTGCCTGCCCCTCCTTCTTCACTGGCCTTGGTATCTGCAGAGGCGTTCCTCTCACATAGTCTCATTTCACTCTTCTCTGGCCACAATTACNTCCCAGCTCTGGTCTCCCACAGGGTCACAACCTCATCTCAGGCATCCACCGCTCTGGTATGGGGCTCCACCCCATGCTGCAGGGGGATCTCTGCACTCCCATGGAACTCCATGGCTTGCAGGGGTACAGCTGCCTCCTCGTGGTCTGCAGCATGGGCTGCAGGGGAATCTAAGCTCTGGTGCCTGAAGCACTGCCTGCCCCTCCTTCTTCACTGGCCTTGGTATCTGCAGAGGCGTTCCTCTCACATAGTCTCATTTCACTCTTCTCTGGCCACAATTACATCTGCAGAATAATTTTTATATTTTCTTTCTTAAGTGTGTTATCACAGAGGTCTTACCACCATTTCTGGTTGGCCCAGCCTTGGCCAGCAGCATGTTTGTCTAGGAGCCAGCTGGCATTGGCTCTGCCAGGCATGGAGGAAGCTTCTGGCAGCTTCTCACAGAATCGACTCCTGTATCACCTCCGCTACCAAAACTGGGCCATGCAAACCCAGCACAGAGGTGCATAAGAAGAGACATGGTATGCTGAAAAGATAAAACCTTCTTTTTCACTTACCAGAACAGAATTAAGACACACCACTTTTTTCCATTGTGCATAGCATTTAGCTGAGATTTATCATGCAAAATTAACCTAGACAGCAATCAAATATTCTTGTATTTCTTAAAAGAATTTTAAAATAAACATACACACTGAATAATTTTAATAATGAACTGTTTTGTTAAACACAGACTCCAGTACTGTAAATTGTGACCTTCAAGGGGAGTGGCCTAAAACTAATTAATTTACACACAGACACTGATATAGCTCATTTCTGAAATAAATATAGTGGAATGTAAATAAGAATTACATTACCTAGCGAGTTCCTTTAACTGTACCAGCTACCTGCTTCCCACATTCTGTCTCCAGCCTCCTCTAGTGTTTGCTTGATCATGGCACTGTTGTCAGCATGACAGCAAAGAAAGTTGACCTCTTTTCAGAAGGCAAATTGGTTATGTTCCAACAGCAAACAATGAGAGGGTGGCCATTTTTATGAGTGGCTAATCTTCACAGGCTTTGGGGTTTTTTTCTGTGAAAGACTTTGCTGGCACAAAAAAATTCTAATTGTCATAAGCAATGGCTCCCTAGCTAGCTATGTTTTGATTTAAGAAGCAGTGCTCTGAGCCTTCTTTCTCACAAGTTTTGTACAGACATGTATTTTTAAAAATAAATGCAAAAATGCAAAGAAAATTCTAAGTACATATAAAAGCATGCAAAATTTCACAGTGAAGGGCTATGATTTTAAGGAAAATAAGTAATTTTATGCTTAAAGTAAGATGAATCAAGAATTAGGATTATCCATGCAGTTATAAAAAGAGCTTACTTAATAGAAACAATTTCAGGGGCTGTATCTTATCAGACAGTACAAGTTAAAATTGTTTAGGATGCCTGTTTCCTGTAAAAGCACAAGTTAAAATGGGATGTCTTTTAAAAATTAATTGTATGTAAACAGGTTAACTTTAAATATTTGTCAAATAGTTTGTGAAAATTAATTTGCACTTTGAACATGTACTGAGCTTTCTGCTATTCAAAGAAAACTTTCCTTTTGTTTACATTTCTGAAACTCTCACAACTTATCAAAAGGCAAATTTACAGTAAAATAACTTAAAGCTTTAGACATCTTGGCAGTTTATAAAGTCAGCACAGATGACAGAGTAATGAGCTTTTAAGAACTTAATCTGAGGCAGGGGGAAGATTCATCATTTATCTTAAACTTTTGAGAGTGATTCTTCACTGATATCTCTTCTGATTAAAAAAGTTGTGCTGTTGAAGAGTAAGAAAAATTTTGTGTCCTTGCTTTCTTTTTTATTTTTCTGTAAGACATTGATTCATCAATTACTTTGGAAAAAAATTGCTCAAGGCACCCACCAGCTCTTACATTTCCCACTCTGACACATAAATTATATAAAAGCTGTTCTCACAAGTACTAAAGCTTGGCCCCCTTTCCTCTACAATATCTCAGAATTGCTTTATTGAGAAGAAATAGGAGATGAAGCTTAAAGAGACTTTGTTTACAAAGCAAACTGATGAGTTTTCTTCCAGAAGCAAGGAAGATCTTGGGTTCACTAAGAAGTCAAGGCAAGCAGCAGCAGTGGTCCTCTGCTATCAGAAAGCCCTGTGACACTTGTAGTACAGCAGCTCTCCAAGTCTCCCATCCTGTTTGAAGACAAATAAACATTGTAGAAATCATTACCCAGCTCTACAATTATTTAAGAACAGGATAACATCTGTTTTGATGATTCAGATGCCATTGACTGATGAGAAACTGAGGAAGAACAATAGATCAGAGAGGAGTTTCTCAGGAAGCAAGAGATTTAGATTATGAACTACTGTAGAAAACAGTCAAATACAGAATAGGAGAGGGAAGGCACTTTTTTCTGATATCTTAGGTTTTCTTTCTTCACTATTTTCTTTAAAAAGAAACCATAGTGGAGGTCATGGAACCAAAGGAGAAATGTGACTGATATGAGAGACAAGTTAGATATAGACAGTGCAGTTTGGAAAGAATGGCAATTACCAGGAAAAAATGCTTTGCTGGTTTTAACTGTTTTGGAGTTAATTTTTTTTATATTTCTTCACTAGAAAGACCACCTACCTTGAGGGCAAGATTTCTGTTGCTACATTTCATTTTTACTAGGCAAGTTTTAATCACATGTATCAGTTTCTTATTTTTGTGGCTGACAAAAAAATCATTTATGATACTATTACACATTGGAACTTCTAACACCATACAGAAGCAGCAAGGGAATACATTCCATACACTAACATCTAAATAACTAACCATGAGCCATAAGGATGCAGTCACAGAGCTTTAACTTCTCGCTGCAAGAAACTTATAAATTCAATAGGATTTTTTTTAAAGAAGATAGCTATAGGTAAAAGACAGGAAAAAACAAAGAAAAGAAAGGAAGGAAATTATTTGCATCTTATTAAGGGGTAGATTTGGCATGCAGTATACTATTTTTTTCTGATACACCCTCATTTTGAGGTATGGCATGATAAGAAAGACAAACCTTCATTCTTCTTTGAATAGTAAAGGTATTCTACCATTATTTTTTTCTTTCTTTTCCATAATTCTATGGAAATTAGAGTTCAAATATTGGTAAGCAAGTTGTTGCCTGAAACAAAACGTGTATCAAATGTATTTTATGTTCAGAAGATGTCATGTGGTTTAAATCTTAAAGCTATTTTTTTCCTGGTAACTATAAGCTTATATAATATTTTATAATATTTAACATTTTTGTGTCATTCAACTCCATCTGTTCCTAGTTTGCCTCTCACAGTTTACCAGGCACATGTTTCAGAAGACAGTACGAATATTCAATGACTAACAACTAACATGTCCAGTCCAAGATAAAATTTTCTCTCTCAGTGGTTTAAATTGCCAACAGAACTCTCATTTAAACAAATGAAAAACTGTAATATGGAATAATCAAATACTTCATAGTTCATCAGAATTATAAATTGCTTTACCAAAGCGTAAAATAAATTTCAGCAAACTGTCCATAAAATTAAGTTGTGCTTCACTTAAAAATAATCTGTAACCTGACAGGAACAAAATTCATATTATCTACCTTTTCCTGCCTGTCAGCCTAGGGCATAGACCACAAATCCAAGTAGCATGAGATAATCAACACCAGGGTGATGTATCTGGCAGCAGTGAATATCTGGTGTGTTAACTCATTTTTCAGATTAAAAGATAAATGTTTTCTAAAGTTTTAGTTAAGGCTAGAAATCTTTCTCATTGTTTCTATATACCTCTTGCCTTTGGATTTCTCCCTTTTCAAATATATGAAAATGTAATTTTTTTTCTTGATGATCCATTTCCAGGCTTGTGCTACTTCTCTTTTGTGCTTCAAGAAGACAGAAGTAAATCCCACTTTCAGGGCACCTTAACTCTGAATTACATTCTTGGGCCAAATGATCTTTGCAACTCTTACTTATGGAACCATTATATTAACTGCACGTTAAGAGTGGAGTGTTCCCCGTTCTCCTTCTGTGTATACTATTTTGGATACACAGGGCCTTGCAGAAATACACACTGATAATAATTATTTGTTTCCATATTCATTAGGATAGAACTACTGTAGGTATTAGCTGGATAGAATAGTCACTACTGCTGACAGATAGTTTTAAATTAGCTATTTAACTCTACTGATCTCAATCTGATACCAATGCCCTCTACTTTACACATATCTCCTGGAGAAATAGTTGTGATGAGCTACTTTATTTTAGCTCTCAAACCCATTTTTCTATTATTTTCGTCAATTAATAAACATCCTTAATTTTCCACAGAAACTTAGGCTTTTGGGTTTCCCGATTTCATTGGATGAAACTCCTCTGAAAATCTGATAAATATTCAGCCTGAATACTCTGGTCAATCATGTTAACATTTTGTGACACAAAAAATCCCACATTATGCTTAAAGGGAGTTTGAAAAAAAATTCCAGTAGCTTTATTTCAGTGTTATGAAACTGGCTATCCTTTAAACCTACACACACCTGAAAGATATGTCGTGAGGCAGTAAGGGCTATATTTTGACATTTTTTATTACTAAATAAATTAGTAATAAGCACAGGGACATCAGAACAGGTACTGATTTAAATGCTAGTTAACACAAAGACTAGTAAAAATTTAAACATCACACATTAACAGTCACATTTTTTGTATTATATGAAAATACCAACATAAATAGAAAGCTCTGGCAAATTAATTGAGACTTGTTACTGATTTATGGCCAATGAGAGGTCTGCATAAAATAGCAATGAAGAGTTCAGGGTGCTAGTCTAGTTCAGGAGGAAAAAAATCCCATTCATAACACAAAGACAAAAACCTTTTGTTGCAAACTTACTATTTTGCTAAAGAATGTGCGTATTTGTGTCTGAAGGTATTAGAGATTTTTCGCTACTAAAAGCAGCTCTGAGGAAGGTCCATGACTGCACAGTAAACACACAAATAGTTCAAAAGATGTGATGAATGAAATTTTATTACAACTGTGATTTATCATAAAGATAGCATCGCAGAATACACGATAGTAGTGATGTCCTCTCAACAGACAAGAGTTCAGCTGCAAAATCATGTGATGGACTCTGTTTGCTTTGGCCTTGTAGTGACTGACAGTATAAACCTCTGTATCTACACAACTCATACTCTTGTCCTCCACTGCAATCTGATGCTGGCTTAATCCAGTAAGACACTCTGTTGTCTTCTCCCAGATATCTATTATCCTGCAGTTTTTCCCTACACGTCAGATATGCTGTCCTCCAGCTCCAGCCATCAGCTTTCACACACAAATAACACTGCACCTCCTTTCACATTTCCAGTTTCATTCACCCACCATCATGTAACTGAACAGTCAAATTTTCACTGTTAACTTTGTACTTGTCAAGTCTTAAAGGAACCCTCAGCAACTGGACCCAAGAGAATCTTCCTTCAGTTAAGGCAAGTGAAACATAATCATTTCATGAAGCTTATTTTCCTTTACTCAAACTACACACTTGGATATTTCTAGCTGCAATTGAAACAATGCCACTGTCCTGGAGACTAAAATGACTACTGGTTCAGGGCTGATTTGTGTTTGGTTTCTATCTTATAAGGTCAAATCCAGGGGAAACTTCCAACTGTTGAAAGACAGAAGATTTATCATGTAACTGTGTAGGAGTTTCAACACAGACACTTGGCAGATCATGGCAGTGACGAAGCAGTGAGTAGAAGTGTGAGAAACAAAAGTTCATAACTTCTGCTGTCAAAGAAGTGGTTATAATTCATAATCATAGACAATTCTTGCTAAACATTCATGTTTTAGGTAGCTTTGAAATAAAATTTAGAATAAAAAATCAACAGCAAAACAACCAAAACCCCCACATTCCCCACCTCTCCCCTCTTTTTTTTTTTTTTTTAATTTTTCAGTAGCCATTTTAGATTTGTATATCTCCAGAAGAAAACTAATAGGTGAGAGTATTTCCCTGGCCTGGCACATTTACTATTTTGAATATTTAGCAGAGCTGGAATAACAGAATAGGGTTATTATTAAATTGACTTCCTAGCTAATCCTTAATCCCTTTCTTTCTTCCAGGTCACAACATTTTGTAAATAGCAGATTTTAATCCAGTATGGCCCTTGTTTGAAATTGAAATTACTAGATACTATATAAATCCTAATATCAGAGCTTTTTTTTGTGCCATTTTTATAACAGTTGTGAATCCCATGACACAGCTCTATAATAAACATTTGTGTATTTTAAATGGCAATTTAACAAATTTTTGCAGCATCAGCTGCCCTTTTCTCCCCTCTGCTTCTCAGTGTTTTGCTACCACTCTCCAGCATGGAGTCCAAATGAAGTAACAGCCTCTTCCTATTTGAAACTCACCCTACAACATACACGCTGCCACCGATATTCAGGTGATTACCTAGTTCTGCATAGAAAATTAGGCCCAATTTAATCTAATTCAGTTATTGTTCCTACTGCTTAAAAGCTATACTTTAATACATTCAAGAGAAAAAACATCATCTTTAGGAACTAATTCAGTTTTCTGCTAATGTAGCAACACACTACTATCAAAACTCTTATGGGTAAGGTTGCAAAACAGTAGTTAAATAACTAATTTCCACAACAGGCTTATTTCTGTGGGGACATTTGTTTGTTCTGACTGAGCATGAATTAACCTTTGAGTTGTGATGGCATAAAGGAAAAAAATGAAACTATTAATCCCATAGCTCAAACTAATCAGAGTTAATATTCAGTCTGGGAAGTATCCTATCTCTAATTAACATGAAAATAAATATTTTAGCTTATTTTTGATTCTCTAGGCACATCTCAATTCTAATATATTTGAGTCAAACTCTTTTCCTTTACCCTTTAGACCTATATTCTTGTGAGCTAATTTCTTTGGTATTTTCAATGCTAGACAAGAAATCACTGCAGTTAGTTTTAAATAAGACTGCATAAAGGAAAAGATAAATGGTTCTGGACAGCCATACTGCTTTGTGAAGTACTGAACTGTGCTATAGGTTGACATATCCTTAAAACTGCTGCTAAATCATGAAGGCTCAAAAGTCAGAACAGATTACTGAAATGTTCTTAAGTGGATTTTTGATACCATTTTTACTTGAGCTATGAGAATATACTACAGCATACGGTGACGTTCAGAAGTGGTTTTTGACATGAAATACATTACTACTTGTCAGAGTATGCCATGGAGATCATAGTGTGTATAGACTTTTCATATATTACATGATAGATAATGGATTCTTTGAAAGCATTTTATGATGTAGTACATTAACCTATAAAGTAAAATATGACTATATGCATTTTTTAAATTTATTGCATCCTTCATTAATAAATTATTAAATATTTTGAACTATTGAGATGACATGCAGATTTCTATCTAATTTTCTAACAGTAAGGCAAATAATTTCTTTGTTTTACTGATTAAATAGCCTCGAAGTAGCTGAAAAATAATGTTTTTTCATTCCATTCCTCTAGTCCTGAATTTTCAGTAGCCATTCCATATTCTGCTTTGTGACCTGTGCATATGTGTTTCACAGTTTACTGAAATAATGATTATATAAGTTGGCCACAGTCCTTATCCTAACATGCAATGCCCTGAGCCACTGCAACATTTCAAAAAAAACCCACATTTTCCTTCCAGTTGGTGTTAGACTAAGTACTCCATTCTCATTTCTTCAGAGTGGATTGTATATAGTTTTCTAACCCGGTTGGAGGAGACAGGCCACTGTACATCCCTGACCCTTTTTTCCCTTTGTTTCTATGTATCATTGATAGCAGAAGTCTACAGAGGTTAAAATCCAAACTAAGCTTCTGTTTAATCATTTAAGCCACATTAACAGAACTGAGACAAATATCTGCAATCATAAAATCTACAGGTAGGAGAAAGCTTTCTTGAGCAGCCAAACTGAATCGTTAGAGGCTTCAGAGGGTTTTGAAGAGCAATTTGCTGCTAGCTAGGTCTTTTCAAGGCACTTCTCACTAGCACCAATTGAAATCTGAGCCACTAAAATTATTACTTTTAAAAGGTGGGGATTTTTTTTTCTCGTTAGCAACAGTTCTTTTAAATAGACAAAAGTTAATTCCCTTGAGCTTGCTGATCAACACACATTTTTTTTAATAAAAAATAAATATACACCTTATTTTAAACAGTTGTTGCCTTAACATGCCCAAGACTTCTGTTTCTGCCGAAGTCATACTGTAATTTCTTTTGATTTACACAATACGTGTCCAATTTATTTTCAATAAAGTTGAACTTACTATCACAGCTTCATTTATTTAACTTGTGCTGGTATGATCTCTACTCAGTAATATCTTTCCTTCAGGAAAATATGCTTCCATGCAATATATGTAACATATCTGAATTTAGAAACACATTATAATTAACAGAAGAAGGACAGAACTGTAACTGATGAAGCTCATGTTATAAGTGATCGTAAATATAGGTAAAAATCTTATCGTGGCATTGCCCACATAGTGCAGTTGAGGATATTTAACAGCAAAAGATAATGGAACTCATAACCTTTAATCTTAGAAGAAATTTATTTTATGATGATGAAATGCTAATAACAACTCAATGACTTCAAACACATGATAGAACCAAGCAAGTCTATTTAAATCCTGTTTTGACAGATTTTTTTGATGCTAAACACCCATTAAACACCAATAGCATTAGAGCATTTTACACTTTGCAACTCCTTTGAAAATCCCTACTGCTCTCACAGTACATAACTTGTGATGTACTACAGGCAGTGCAAATTTAAGATTTTATTCTTTCAAATGGTGAGTTAATGGGAGTCGAATGAGCAAATATACTTCAAAGGACAACTTTAGTTTACTTCACTCCTCAGAAGTAAACAGGTATCTCATACAGAGGATGAATTAGTACCGAGCACAATGTGTGAAGGATCTTCACTGAAGAATTTTGAAGAGGAATTTCCAGAGGAGAACTGGGATTGATAGAGTGACTGAACAAGTTTGATAGAGTGACTGAACAGGTACTTCCTTTGCATTCAAGTATTCCAGATACCCTCTAGACAAATAGCATGACCCTTAGCTGTTATTCCAGAAAGACACACATCTTCTGCCAGCCCTGAGATGACCTTTCAAATCATCTGCTGTGAGAGTACACGGGAAAGAGCTGCTGCCATCGCCTGCCATCTTTGACAAAACTTGGCCGGGCAAGAGCCTGAGTCAAGAAAAGTGAGAAATGAAGAGCTGGAGGTCATGGTCACACTGGGGGTGGAGGTTTGAAAAACTGTTCTTGCTTCATTTGCAGATCTGCAGTTTCAGAAAAGGTTCATTTCCCTGGGTGCTGGTGAGGACAAACAAGACCTGTAAGGGGGTTTATCAGAGCTGACTGACCCCAAAGTTTTTGTCTACACAAAAGAGAAGAGGCAAGTTATAGTTACTGAAGACTCCCACCTGTGGAGACCAAGGCACCAGTCAAGTGGCTTGACCCAAGCTAGCATCTCAGGTTCATTTCTTTGCCAGGGCTAAGTTCCAGGGTGCTGCAGAGCGACTGCTGAGGCTTGTCTGTCTCCTTGATGTATTGCTTTTCCATTTGAGCACTGTTGGTACTGCTGGGAGTAATGCAAAGCATATTGAGAGCAACCACAAGTCTCTGAGGGCAAAGATAAAAGGCATGAGGGGGCCACGTTGTGTCTGTTCAAGCCTGCCACTGAGGCAAAAGACTAGAGCAGAATTGGTCTCATCTAGCAGGTCAGCAGCTGTCTGTGTGTGCCTGGTGTCACAGTCAGAGCTTTGGCTGTGGGAATCTTTCTGTACCTTTGCAGCGAACACCAACTACTAGGCTCTTCGTAATGTTTCACACTAGTAGGATGAGAGGCAAAGAGCACAAGTTCAAACATCAGAAATTCTGATTAGGTATTAGAAAAAAATTGTGTTATGCTGATGAAGTACTGGAACACATTGCTTAGAGCAGTGGTGGAATCTCAGTTCTTGAAGACTGGTCTGTGCACAGCCTTGAGCAATCTTATCTAATTAGATCTGTTCTGAGCAGAGTATTTGAGTTATGAAGGGTCTTTCCAATCTCCATGATTCTAAATGAAGAATGATGGGCACCAGATCTGCACACCAAAATTACTAGCTTTCCCTACTGGTTATTTAAAGGGATCTCAGAAGACTTGCTCAGATGCTTTTATTATGGATACCTAGGACAAGGTTAGATGAATATGAACCCTAATTTCTATTTTGCTGCAGTTTCAAACCCATAGGAACTTAGGCACCTGAAAGCCTTAATTTGCCTTTGATATTTTACAAGTTCAAATCTTATTGAAAATAATTTCTGAGACAGAAAGCTTCTCTTTATAGTCCTCACAGTATTTCATAAGTATAAAAATTTTTTTTTACACTGTCACTGTACAAATTATTCACCATTTCACTGATGAATGAGAAAGACAGCTTTCACCTGAGTCTTAGGAACAGTTACACCCCAATATCTGTGAGGTTGTATCACTCACTTATAGAAACAATTACAGAACCAATTCCTCTTGAAGCAGAACATCTCTGTGTTAAAGCCCTCACTGGAATACTTAAATTCTTATTTTGTGCACTTGTCTCCCAATGCTTATTCATATGAATAAAATCAGTGATTCAGTTAACTTTTTTGAATTTGTGACTTATTACTGTGCTGGAATTCTTGAGTAGTATAATGGCTACTTTATATGATAACCTTTACAATATCCTTTTGAGATTTTTGATGCTGGTATAATTCTTCTCAGTTGCTTTAAGTACAGAATAACTGAAAGAAAAATGTGAGCAGAAAAGCATAAGACAACAGAGGAAGGGGTGACTGTCTTTTTCCTAAAAGCAAGATAAAAAGTTCATAAGAATTGAACTGACATTTACAGAAACACACCTTTTGGCAGTATTACCTGACCAAAATTGTTCAACGTTATATTTCAAAAATCATCTTTCAGTTGCACGCTACATCCCTTTTTCAATTATATAATTCTTTGAATTATTATGCATTTCTAGTAAAAAAATATAGATACTAAACTAAGAGTGACACTGTTGATGACTAAATAAAGTAGAAGAATACTGTTCCTAATTCCTGTTTTATTGCTGAAACTAGTAAGAATTTAGGCATCTATTCCTCACAGGAATCTGAGGTCTGGTTCTACCTGATGTAAAATCTAGAGGCCTAATGAAAGTCCCTAGAGTAACCACTTCCAAAAATGAAACCAAGTTAAAAAAAATTTGTTAGCAAGAGACCTGTTGCTCCAGCTTGTAAGCATGAGCCTAAATCTGCATTTGTTAAAAGTTCTTTGTACGAGATGTGAAGAAAATCTATTTTGGCAAAGAAATTAATGTTAATGTTTTCACCTCAGCATTTCTTATCACTCTAATAGCCAGGCTTCATATGCTCTATCACTCCAGAGTCCACAAATGTACTCCAAGGTTAAATAAAGAGGTCCCTTACAAAATTCATTCACAGGTGGGGTCTGGTTGCACATGGGCACTGCAAGGAAGTGTCCATGTCACCACATTTTATGCCAATAGCTGAAACGAGGGAAGAGAGCAGAAAAGATACACTGATAGAAAAACAGTAGGAGAACTGGGAAGTAGAATCAGAGATGGAATCAGAAGGCTCGATCTAAAAATCAAGAAGTTGAACTAAGATAAAAGAGACAAAGGTGAACATGAAAGACTGAAGAAGAGGGCTCATCAATGATGCTGAAACACAGACTCAGGGAGGCGAAAAGCTGTCTCCATGGAAACTGCGGGCAAAACCTCTAGAGGCTGGTAGAGATCAAGGCCAAACCAACTAAAAAGGAGCCCAGACTTAAGGCTGTTTATGGAGAATATGAAGTACTACAGATCATGAGAGTAGGTCTGTAGGTAGGTGAGAACATGAAGAACCAGTCTAGGAAAAGGCTGTGGAAAATGAACCTGAGCAGCTATAAATAAGGAATGTATCTGGGAAAAGATGACGGAGTCTTTTGTCAAGAAATCCCTTTTAAAAGATGTCTGCTAGTGATTCATTCTTCTTTTACTGAGTGCCTGGTTTTTATATATGGAGGATTATCTACTATTAAGTGTTCTGAAGAAAATGACCCTCACCTCAGGTTTGTCACTAATAATCCTGAAATGTCTCACAAAATATTTGTAGATTTTTCTCATTAGTAACTCTGAGCTTCAATTAATACTCTCTAGGAACTGGTTTAAAAACCAGCACACCTCAGACTAGCAGCAGCATAAATTCTTTAGTGGTAGTAAGTAAAAGCAAGAAAAACAAGAAAAAAAAAGAGAGGAAAAACAAAAAAAAAGGAAAGAAAAAAGGGAAAAGAGGAAACGGGAGGGAAGGGGAGGAGAATAGAAAGGAAAGGGGAAGGGAAAGGGAAAGGGAAAGGGGAAGGGANAGGGAAAGGGAAAGGGAAGAGGAAAGGGAAAGGGAAAGGGAAAGGGAAAGGGAAAGGGAAAAGGAAAGGGAAGATGACTGGTGAAAATATTATTGTGAGGCATAACACCCCAACACACAATTACAGATTCTTTTTCAAAGTTCTGTTTGAATAGCAGGGGAACTGAAGAAAAACAGTGTTGAATAGCTACTCTACTAAGTGAGCCTATTGTATCCTATGTTATCAGACAGATTTTCTGTAGACAAATATACTCTATAGCCACGTAATTAAAACCTATTTAATATTGTACAATGTATTTAAAAGACCACATTAAGTTTGCACAAGAAAACTTAATCCTCACATGTTCTAGAGCATGAAATCAGCTTTAACAATTTTCTTTATATGTTTTGTGTGTGCAGAAGACATAAAAAACATGTTCCATTTTATTTCATTTAAACTTGAGTCACTCCAAGTAGAATTCTATGCACGAAGCTTCCTGTTATGCTACTTAAAATAGAAGATTTTAATGAAATATTTGCTTTGAATCTCAGTGAAATACATTTTTGAATTACCTAATATTCTCCAGGCAAATAGGTTTTTTTACAAGCAAACAAAAGAAACTGAGCTCCGTCTTGAAAAGGTTCAGCATCGGTTATTTTCCTCTTGGAAGACATCCCCAAACCTTTGCTATTTAGATCACAGAAACGGTCTCTAATTTTTCAGAATTACTTTTTTCTCATCCATCTGTTGTGATGCTGACCATCTTCTTGTTCAATTAATTTTCTCTCTTTCTAAGGCTGAATTCTACCCTGTATATGTATGGATAGCAACTTTATTCTTCTATACCTTCATTTAGATACTTTCAATACACCAAGTTCCTTTAGACCTATCATAAAAACTATCATAAAAGCCTCTCCACAGTGTAATCCTTATCCCTCATACTCACTATTTGACCATTTCCCTGTCTGAATAAAGATATTCAAACCTAGGTCTCGAGTAAATACAAGAGTAAATATAAATGTTATATTCCTGCTTTGTGGCGGCACAGCTGCAATGAGAAACAGAGATGATGTCCTCCCCCAGAGCAAAAGGTTTTATACTTACTGTGAGAGACAATGTCTTGAGTCTGCAGGTTTCTCTTGGTCTAAGTGTTTTGCACTCACCACAAATCCCCTTCTCTCTGCTCTGGCCCCTGACAGATTTTTCCATAAAGACCTACACAAAAGAATAAACAGTTTAAAAAGAAAGTGACTACTACTGTGCTTCACCTGTGTCCCAGATCCAATGCTATTTGTATGAGACAGATTTGCTTTAAGATCCTAGGCCAGATCAGGCCCATTAATGGTCCAAAAATAAAAAGAGACAAACAAAAAAATAAAAGTGCTAAATAGCAAACAGAAGTTCCAAGAGCTCTTCTTTCTTTATGTGCTCAGGGGGAGGACTGTGAGTATCCAGAGAGCATTGCCATCAAATGAAGGGTGCTCAGTGAACAGAGATTGAATCTGATCATTTATGAAATGCAGTTTTGGCACTTCAATTCTGCCTGAGTGACTGATTTCCATGTTAATTGAAGCTGAATTCTATATTTTTTCATGTTGCATTTCAAAGACCTGGATGCAGAATTTGGGCCCTTAAAGCACAGTACATTATGAGCATTTCAGCCTCGGGTAATTACTTGAGCTGTGGGATAACTCTCATTTTTTACAGCATGTTATAAACTAGACTTTGCGCTATTGTCAGGGGAATTCACTACTTGCCAAGATACAATCTTTTCTGAGCATCTGGAGTGGGCGGGGTGTTTTGTTGATTTTTTTGTTTGTTTGGGTTTTTTTGGTGTTTTGGTTGGTTACTTTGTTTGTGTCTTTTTTGATTGGACAAACACAGATATTAATCTATTGGCAAGCTAGTCTGTTTGGAGAAAGATTCAAAATCTTGATTTACTTTTTACAAAGTGGTTGAAAAACCAAATGACAGTTCTGGAACCAGGAGTGTTATCAGGTGGAAAAAATTATCAGATTCTATCTTCCATAGGTTATTGACTAGAAAGTATCTAAACTATCTGGTCTCACCTCACTGATAAAGAGAAAACCACATAATAACAGCAAAAGCATTACATATAACCTTTAGGGTCATTATAAACATATACCTGTATACAGACAGAGACAGACACACTTAGTTTTGTAACATCCTGCCCAAACACTCAAAGATGAGCTTGAATCACCATATTCTCCAGCACACAAAGGAGAGAAAAAATTACTTTTAAGACCTCTGCCCAAATACTCTGCATAAAAGAATGTGGGCACGATTTTTGTGGACCAACTGCTTTCATTCTCTTCAGTCATGCAAAAGCAGCTGTAAAATCAGTCTGACTAACTGGTTAGCCGTCTTTACTGCTCTACTGTGACACTGAGGTGCTGTAAAGCAGCTGGAATTTACTGAACGTGAATAGGGCTTTGTATTTCCAGGAGTCACATCCAAGTTAATCAGTAACAGGTGATGTCTTTACTTAAAAAAAAAAAAAAAAAAAGACACACACACACAAAAAAAGCTAACCCTAAATACAAATTGACACTGATATTCTAAGTAGCTGTAACAAGATCACTCTTCTAAAAAGTTACGTTTTAAGTTAAAACAAACAAACAAACAAACAAAATCAGAAAAAAAGTGAGGGGTAGCAAGAGAGTTTTGTGTGATTCTGACCCCTCTAGTCCTCCAAAGTAATGTAAAACAAGTCCATCCACAACAATGATCAGGTCTAACAAATAGATAACTATGAGAAAAACTACAGTATTCCATGCACATTTGAGAAAAAAGTAATGTGAAGAAATGTGTGAGCTTAGAAAAATGTGATTATACGAATCCTTGGTTAGGACAATGAATTCCATGGTATGAAAGACTTGATATCAAATTATATTTATATTACTTTTGGCTGTTTCAGCAATTTACAGAGAGTGCTTATAGAAACTGAGGGTTAAAAACCTTGCAATATCCTACCCACAGACAAATTCTTCATGCTTTTTATGATGATAAGAAATCCTTTGGTTACTCATTCTCTTTTCATGTATGTGCATTTCTTCTGGTGCATGTATAAGAAAATCAAATGAATAATGGATTTATCAGCAGAATTTTGACCCAGACCTAAAAATAACAATTTAATGTGTTTTTTTGTGCTCTAGCAACTGAGGACCCTGCTATGGGATATGGATTCCTGTGTATTAGGCACTACAGAAGTAGACATCAGGGGGCAAGGGTAGCTGTATATCAGCTGTATATCAGTGTGATGAAATTTCACATCAGCAAGACAGAGAAGAAGCCACTAAACAGTGAAACACTTGTACAGATATACACAAAACAATGCACAGGATAAACAGCCTATGTATTTGGTGTCACTTATTGCCATAAACTTACATGTCTTTTATTGATTCACATAGGAAGCCTGTCTGATAGTCTGAAAAAGAAGGCTGATTCATCTGGAGCTCCTCAAGCCTCTTCATATCATCCAGTTACTAGAAAAAATGTTTGACTGATGAAGGACCTTCACCTTCCAGGTAGACCTCATTGAATATTCATGCTGATAAATGGTGCAAAGTAGATTCTTTAAATATCCTCAAGATGTAAGAAAATTAAAGAAAGACAGAATTATACATTTTCTTGGTGTCAGCTCTGTCAGAGTAGATAATTTTAACTAGACTAGTAAGGTTTTCTTCCATTAGTCCCTTAGCAAATTACATTGAAGACAGAGATGCCAATCTGTAAGAACATCCATGCAGTACATCACAGATGATGATGTATCAGCCGTCTGCAGCAAGAGGTAATCATTGCACAGTGATTAGAAAACAGAATAATGATCCTGTTCATAATGGTGCCTCAGTCATAAGGGATGACAACCATTAGGTTCCGTGGTGCTACAGGACATTTGGCAGTAATGACTGAACAGAACATCAGTAAGAGATCAGCTGCATGAATGAGTGGTTGTGTCAGTGCTTGATTTATTCTTTTTTAAACACTCTTGCATGGCAGCACAGGAATGCCTGAAGAAACAAGTGTCAGGAGGAAGGGGTGATAAATAAGGAACCCAGAAACAATAGAAGTACAGTCTTGAAGAGATTAATCAAGCTAGATATGTAAACACCTCAAAGATGCAGAGGTCACTGAAGTGCAGAAGCCTAGGAAGAAGTGCACTAACAGCTTAAGGGGAAGTCACTGTGTTTTTTGAAGCCAATCAAAATTATTGCCAAACATCTGACAGCTGATGGCAGCTTAAACTTCACCCAGTAGCTATGTCCATGAAATCAGCTCAAAAAAGAACAACCTGGAAAAAGAGGAAATAAAAAAAGGAACAGATAAACTGAGTCTGCAGGACTCAGAAGCATGCTGGTTGCTCCTGGTTGAAATATTTCCTTACAGTGTATATGCTGCATATTTAAACTGTGACCCTGGCCCGGAGATATTGTTTGTTTCCCAGACCCTACTGGACTGCAGAGACATGACATTTTCACCCCTGGGGAAAGTAAAGCAGCTGAGCTGGTTTCTTGCTTGTTTTGTTTTGTTCTTCATTTGCATTTCACATAATAAAAAATACAAACTGCTCCCTTTCCAGAAATACTATGGGTCATATTAAGCTCAGCCTATCTGGTTTTTTTTTGAGACTGACTGACTGCTTTTAAACTTCTGTATCTGCGTGGTAGTTTTCTCCTTTATTGGAACTTTTTTTTTCTTCTTTTATTTTGCATTTTAATTTCCAAAGCACTCCCTTATTATGATCCAACAAAGTCTAGTATTTCTGGTTAAAAGTAGTTTATGACCAGACCCATTGCTGGCTGGTGATATACTTCAAGTGTCTCTTCTGTAAATAAGTGGGGCAGTTGAAAAGATAAACAAAGCAATTTGATAGACATTTGTTGTAATTTGGCTGGTATTCTGAGGAGTGCAAACAAGTCTACTCGCTTCAAAGTACAAAATGTCAATATATCACACCAAAACCAAAACAAAACAAAAACCTGAAACCTATTAAATATAATTATCTTTTTTTCTAAGAAGTCTAAATGGACAAGTCAGTTTTTCACTAATTTTGTGACCGAGGATTATTTATTTTCTTATAAGTACCGGAAGGCTGTACCTAAATGGAATTTTTTTTTTTGAGTAATTGTTCTGGGGGAAAAAAATATCATTGTTAGAATGGGGAGAAGCTTCTTACATAGCTTTTACACTGGTACTGTCATTTATCATTAGTACAGTCCCTAAATTCACTTAATTCACAACCTTTGCTACTTCAGCTGTACTTGAGGTTGTGGAGATCTACTGATCAGGAGGAACCTTGCTAGTATTAAACATATCTGTTCAGAGAGGTTTAAATAAGATATGATGTTCAAGTAAAAAGAATGCTGAGGGTTTGAAAAATCCAAAGCATGAAAATACTACTTAATTTTTAATCACTGATTGCTAAGTTTCATTCATGACTGAGTGGCCATTGACTTAATTGCAACATTATAAGTGGTTCCTGTTCAGAAAAAGCTCTGGGATATGCCCTGAAGAATGTGTTGCTAAACATAAGATTAGCTAGCCTGTGAAACCTCAGCAGAAAAGCCATTAATTTGTGAAAATGGGGCTCAGATTGCAATTATTTTCTGTCTGTCTTGATAAAGGTGACTGCCCTGAGACTCCTCTATCTTCATAATGTGCCTCAATCCAGTCATTATAATAATGCGTTTTCAAATTGAAAGGATGTTGAATTCTCAACAAAGCTCCTGCATTTGTAATCAAATATATTATTATCACTGACTTAAGAGCATTTTGCTTGGATGCTGAGTAGATGCACAATCAGAAGGAAGAAGTAGATGCACAAGAAGAAAATTCTGTGAGTGTGTTATAAGTTTAGGAAAAAAATGTCTATTTTTTTGTGTTCAGGATATAATGTAGTGTGTTTGTGTAGTCATATGAAACTGAAATTCTTCTGCATCTCCTTAAAGGAGAAAAGGATGTCTTGTAAAGAGCATTATAATGCAATCTCTATCTGTTTTCCTATTGAAATATATTAATTTAAAATAGTGTGAATTACATTGTTAAATATACATTTGAAGATTGTTTGAAGATACTGTTTTGGCTGCAGCAAACTTGCCAATCTGATTTCAAAAACCATAGAACCATATTTCTAGCCTCAGAAGATAGTTCACATTGCTCAGGCAAAATAAATTCAGCTTCAGATAGATTTTTCAACAACCTTCTTTCATCTTAGTCTAAGAACATTCAAAACCTACTAAGCCCAGTTCACACCAGAAAAAAAGCAGGAATCAATTTTCTTTCTGCAACATAAAAAGAAAATTTCTTGAAGCACATATACAGAGAAATCGCCATTTCAGAGGTGCTTAAGAGGATTTCACTTGAGTAAGAGACAACATGGGGAGCACATGGCTGGTATGTGTATACCACAAAAAAGAGTCATTTTGTTTGCAAGCATAAGTCAAAAACAAGACTATGTTTTGCAACCATTCTTCATTTTTTTACCCCTGCTAATGTGCCCCACATGTTTCTTACTCCTGAGGAGAAATGCAAGCTTTACCCTCCACTGCCATCTGTAGCCTTGAAACGAAATGAGGGGAGGTAGGGATGTGGATGGAGCAATTCTGTTTGGTTGGTTCTCCACTACATGAGATTTTGTGCCAGACATTACAGTTAACTCTTGAAATATCACCCTCCGTAGCCTTGTCTACTTTTCTATTTTTATAATGCTCTCCACATTTCCTCACCAGCATCACAACTGAACACAGAGAAGTGAAATTACAGCTCCAAGGTTTGCTAAGAAATGGTAGGAAACAAGTTAACAGCATGAGCAGCCACTGAAACTTGAAAAAAAAAAGAGAAAAACTTGAAAAAAAGAAAAAGCTTGCTTCATCTCGCACAAAGCTATAGATAATAGTTATTTACTGGAAGAGTAAGGGATGTATTGGACATTTCTATTGTAGCTAAAAATAAAATTGCAGAACCTATGATAAAACAAGAAATAAATTCTATGACAAATAATTAAGTTAATCCATGAAATGCACTTATTGAATCAGTTTGTCACTGATTAGTTAGAAGATACTGAATATTAATTCAGGGATTAATGAAAGAGGAGAAAAACCATAGAGTTGTCAGTCAGATATTTACAAGGCTGGCATGTTGGTTATTCAGACTGAACCATTTCTGTAAAATAGGTTGTAAGTGGTTTCCAAAATTTACACCAGATTGCCAAATACTGATAAGTGGGGTTAGCCATCTTGTATTTCAAAACAACCTGCGTATAAATTCTCCTTTAAAACAAAGAAGCAAGACAGGGCAGAGGATAGTTGCTTAGGGCAAGATAGCAGACATTTGAACAGGAAAATGTTAGGGAAAAAAGCATAGCAGTGTCTTGGCAACACTCCTAGTTCTAAGCCTAAATGAAAATTCACTCAAAATGCCATGGTTATTAAAACAATACTAAAGCAGTTTAACTGATGTGAATAAGTGAGAAACAAGATCGTTGTCACTAAGTATTTTGCTTGTGCCTCTATCTGTCCCATCATGTCAAAAGGGTTGTAAGCAAAACTAATGATTGCCTTTCTTTCTAAAATATTCAGTCCTACTGCAATTAATACACAGAGAGCTCCTCATAATAACTTAACATGGGTGTGTGTGGTGGAGGATAACATTGGGCATCATCTCCGTGTTATCTAAATACAGGGTTAGGTCCTTCTAGGAACTCATTACCTGCTGCTCTTGTTACAAGTGAAATAAGACCCCCTCTCATAATGCTATACCACCAGAATCAAGAAACAAGACATGCAAACAGAACATCCTTAAAGTTATTCTGAGAAACCCAGTTCCATTGCTGTCTACTGAATAGCAATGGACAAACACTTCAGAAAAGGAGTGGTCATTTCAGGCTGGAAGATGATGCTTGCAGAAGAACCAGTGGTGTTGATCTGGCCATACCTTACTTTAGAGTGAAAGTCAATCCAGACCAAACAGACCTAGGTGTGCTTCCTGATTGAAAGTCCAACAGTCCAAAGATAAATCCACACCACCTGCACCATTTGAAGCACAGCCAAAATTAATTGTATCACAACTGCATACCACCCAGCATTTCTGATCCCAGAATCACAGGGATGGTGGAAAGGGTCTTTGCTAAAAGTGGAAAGTGGGAAACCATTGTTTAAAGGCTTCGTGGGGCTGATTTAGTTTTAAGGACAGATTTGAAGAACTCTCTCCCAGACTTACCAAGAAAATTAATCTGAATTTCTTTTTCTTAACCAAGAAAAGTAATCTGAATTTCAATGAAAGAAAGCAATCAAGAAGAACAGTTGGAAGGTTGAAAACCCAAATGTTCAGAATAATTTTTACTCTGGTAATATTTGAAACAGTATATGTATATAGATAGATAGATAGATAGATAGATAGATAGATAGATAGATAGATAGATAATATTGAAAATTTATTCAAGAATCAAGAAAACATGTTCATTGAATGAGTTTCTGAAAAAGCATACATTTCTGAGAGATTAATTTGGACTCACTGAATAAAAATTTCTCAAGTTGCACGCATTACTAGGAATAAAACAAACTCCCTAACCTCTACAGAGTATGGTCCAAATATGGTCCACTAAAATTCATAAAACTTATCTATTATTTCTTCTTCTTCTTCTTC
>VXBT01001849.1:260-49971 GCA_013400235.1 Oriolus oriolus
CTGCTCCCCATTGGTCTGTGCTGTACTCCCCTCCCCATTTTGCCGTCCCTTAAAACAACCATGCATACCCTGGCCCGTGGATTTTTCCTTTCCTCCACGATCCTGCAATAAAAACCCTCCTGTGGTCATCGAAGGGGAAACTATCCCTCCCATTCATCCTTTGCCTCTGAGGTTCGCGGGGCGCAGCGCCGCTGAGAGGAGCACGTGCTACTCCGGCTCTCGATCTCACGCGGTACCACGCCGCCGCCACCGGTATCTTGCCCGACTCGTTTCCAAGGTCGTGTCTGCAGGCTGGTCGCGGAGCCGACGTGTATGGGGTTCGCGGAGCCCTGACATGAGAGCCCGGGACCGCAGCTACATATTCTGTTTTTATTTTTCCCACCTTTAGCATCATTCATTTCTTCCCCAAAGGTAGAAAAGCTGCTCTGAACTGATGTTGGCCTTGGCCCCAATCCAGAGTCATCACTCCACTTCCTCAACTTTCTCCCTGCTCATCCCCACCCATGACTGGCTGCAAGTTCCTTGCCTAAATCATCTCCTTAAGTAATCTTCCCCAGCCCATTAACTGACCTTCAACACTGGTACTCCAATACCAGGCTTTTATCTATCTGACAACTCTTCTACCATATTATGACTATTAGCAAAAGCAAATATACATAAAAGTACAGGTCATTTGTGTTATTTTGCATTCACCAGTGTTCTCACAGAGAAGGTGTGAATTCAACTATTCTAACACTCATTCATGACCTGCCAGCTCTTTGCTTTTCTAAGAACACAAGCTATGAGTACATACTGCATCTGCAGTGTCAACAAGGAGATGCAACAGAATAATACTAAACATGTGAAAAGGATATGCCAGACATGGCTCTCAACAGGAAGTTATATTAATTTCTTAACTAAAGGTAATTTCTGTACTGCTCTGAATACTGCTGACTCTCTGTGCCAGAGTTCATTTCATACTTCTAAAAACTCTTCTGATTACCCATTATTTTTTAGGGAATTTTTGATTAAAATCACCAGTGAAAGGCACTGAAACTTTACTGAGGAATTATTAAAATAATCTGCATATTTTTAAAAGGGAAAAACCTCAAGGTGCTAGAAAATACATTTGCCAGCAGTTTATATTTCTCTTTCCTTAGCTGTACTTAAATTAAAGGTCTTTTTTAATTGTTGTTGTTTAGATTGAAAAAAATCCTCCTCGCAAATCTTGGCTACTGGTGCATACATTCTGGAACTGATGAGAAAATGTCCTGGAAGCCTTGCTAATACGTTGGCAGAACACTCCTGTTTCGAAGACGTTGATGTCCTGGGTTACAATGTAAGATGTAACCAAAAGTATGTATTCTATTATCATCTTCACAAGCTGTTACAGCAGGTGGGGCAATGTTCGTTATCTCCCACCATGACTCATATCTGATAACACCCTCCGGGGGCTATCTCTGTTTAATGGGCCATCAAGAACCCATCGCATGACTCACAGAATTACTTCATCCCATTGTGAGATGCTCTGCCCAGCGGGGAGGAGCCAAGCATTCCCACCTGGATATAATCTGGGCTTTTGGAACAGCAGATCAGCCCTTACCTACTGGATTCCCAGAGGACAAGAGCTACTGTTTGGACCTTCAGGTGAAGACCAGACCCTTCTTTTTCTATAGGATCACTGCTTCAACAGGACCATTTCATCCAGACTGCTGCCACCACCCTGACCAACAGGGTGTCAGGTTGTATTCTGACTGTTGGTGCTCTTGTACTATTGCATTAATTTTCTTTTTAATTTTTATATTAAATTAGAATTCTGACTTGCGATCTCCCACTGGTTTTTTTTCAAACTAGTACAGTTGAAAATTTACTTAACTTGTTAGGATCTTTTCTTGTGATGCTGCTTGTTTTCCAAAGGATACAAAAGCAGAATGACAAGAGTGAGTACTGAGGAACCCTGCATTTGTTGTCAGAGCACACACTCTTGTTACTGCTTTCCTTGTTGTTACTAGTTTTCTTGTTCTATGATGCCTGTCTATCAACCAGTGCACTCGACACCACAGAGGATCATGAACAGTATCCTCATCCAAGAAGTCTTAAAACAAATATCCTAAGAAAATATCACAAGGGAAGGCTACTTAACACAGTCCACCTCATGCTACACTAAGTCTCAAAAGTTATGTACTATGCATCTACCTATTATATCCTCTCTGGCATATAGACTTTTTAACTATCCCCACTAGCTGTTTGGAAATTCTCTGACCTGCACCAAAGGTAGAGGCTTACACTAGGCACTTGGAACATTTGCTAAATTTGTACAGTTTTTTATCCTCATCATGGACCCTGACTAAAAGGCATACTTATACCTCAGTATTTTCAATGTGAACTTTTTGTGACAAGGGACACTTTCCCAAATGAGAGTTTAGATGAACACCTGGATGTTTTGTTCCACACAACAAGACAATTATATAGACTTGACCTGCATTTTAAGAGCTTCTTACTTTTGGGAGATATCACAAAACATATGTCTGTTCACAGCTGGTAATCTGCTTCCTACAAACATGGCTTGCAAAACTGGGTAGAACAAACATGTCAGGAACCTAAAACAAAGGCTCATCTCTTTGATGATGTTTGGAAATGGCTCCTTCAAATCACTCTTCATGATCTTGGTCTAAGCTCTACAGTTGTGCTATCAACAACTCATGGGTTTCTCCAGGGTTTGGAAAGCAAAATTTCTGTTTTGCTCCTACTTACCTCTCCCTGCCTTGCAAATCTCTAAATGTCTTCACTGAGGCTTCAAAGATATAAAGATGTACCAATTAATTTAACAGCCACCTCCTGAACATACTAATGTACTTTCTTTCCACAGCAACTGAGGTACAAAAGAATGTGGGTCATAGTTACCCACATATGTAGTGCAATTACAGATGCCTGAGCTCATAAAAGGTTAGGGATATTTTTCAAATAAAAAGTCTGGCTCTGACTGAGTTTCCTTATGACCGACAGCAAGTATAGCTCAGAGTAATTTAATCTTGGAGGCCCCCTCATGTGCATTCATCTTAGTTGTTCTAACACAAAATTCCACAGATACCACACTTTCCTCCAAAATAGTGCTTCATAGAGTATTTTAAAACTGCAAGAACACAAAGAGGATTAGTGGTATTACTGACTGGGAACTGACTGGCACTATACAATAATTCAAGTTAAGATCATCTGAAATTACTGATCTACCTCAGACACTTCTTGAAAGATGCTCTGATTATCATCCTCAAAAGCCCTTTAAGCCTCTCTTTTCTTCAGATAACTAGCAGTCTGATGTCTGCTTTGTGTCTTTGTCAGCAGTACTCTCTGGTAACTCAGCAGACAATATTTCCTCCGTGTTTCTGGGCTGGACCTTGCCAGGCACAGACCTCCCCAACTCCATCAGTCCACAGCTAATGCCAAAGGCATCAGGAATTCCCTTTCACTTGGAAATCTCAGTATCTCACAAAATGAGCCTGCAGTTTTGGGGTTTGGTTTTTCTTCTTTTGCTCATCTGTTTCACAAGTTCCAAATGCACAAAGCCTTTAAACACCCACTGCCATCAGTATCCAACTCTCTCAATACTGCACAACCCAGGGACTGGACAGGGGGGAAGCACAGGGAGAGTTGTGCATGGTGTTGGGATGCACTGCTTCTCTGAGGCCAGTTTCCTAGGCAGTAGTGATGGCACTCAGTGGTGGCACCAAGCCACCTGGGAAGGCTACAGTGCTTCTCACGAGCTGTGAGTATACATTGCAAGCTGGGGAAAAAATTACCCTGTTACTGGCAGTAACTCTGAAGATAGACTGCAATAGTCAGCACAGGTGGCCATAGCTTATAAAGCAATCATGGGTCCAGGAAATATTTTCCTGTGCATTTCAAGGAGTTTCTCCTCTCAGACTAAAAATCCCATGAGTTTTGTTCCACTTTTTGGAAACACAGTTTACTTGGCAACTTCAAGCAAGCACCTTGTGGTCAGAAACTCTTCTGTGTACAGTTCTCCACTTGCCAAAGCAAAGTGGGTGATGGAATCACTCATAAGGAAGAAAAAGATGTTCACAATGGAAAGAAATTAAGATGGCTCTTTTAACATAACAGTACTGGATCTTGAGCTTCAAATATTTATTCTCTTGTAAGTAAACACCAGGAATGCAAGTAACAATGTAAATAACATGAATGCCAAGTCAATGATAAATCAGCATCAATAGCAACTATAATGTGAAAATTACTGTTAAGCATTACCTGCTAGAAAAAATATTACAGAGAGGGAGTTATAGACTCAATACAGACCTGCTCATCTAGATATTGTCATGAAATTAGCATTTACCTAACCTCTGGAATGCAATGATTGTAGAATATTGGGTATCAAATCAAATTATAAAATGGAATAAAAGGATTTTGTGTGTGTACCACAAAGGTCTGTTTTAAAGATGTCACAGGGACTGAAAGTTTTCCTTTATTTTCAACACATAGATATTCCCCTAACAAACCACATCAAGAAATATGAATGTCACACGTCATAAATTCTTTGAACTGCTGTTTCACCAATTGACCATCCCAGTGCTTAACAAGTAAGCAAAACTACATACCTGAGTATGCTGACATGCACACAGCCAAATGCACATATGAAGACGTGGGGCATCTGGACCTGTATTCTGATAATAAATCAATCCTTTGATTCATTATCAGAAAATAAATTTGAAAGGGGGTTGGGGAACTTCAACAGCTGTTTGATAAAAAGAACTAGAGAGAAAAAAGAAGTTTCCTTTGGCATTAGGGAGAAATTTCCTGTCCTATTCCATGATCTCACTAGTAAATGCTGTAGGCACACCCCACCTCAAAACCCAGCAAGCCTGGCTTCAAACATCTTGGATTTGCTCCTTAGTTTGAAAAAATGACTATTTCTGTATGATTAATTAAAGCCTCTCACCTCTTCTGTCTCCTCCCTGGATGGAACCTAATTTACAGGTAGCTTACTGATCCCAGCCAACACAGCAAAAAGGGAAAGACAATTTTTTTTTTTTTACTGGATATTCCCAACTCTGTCTCTCACAGAAACTTTTATCTTAACTGGTGAAAAGCTATTGCAGCAAATTTTAAAGCACAGCACCTCAGAAGCTGAAGAGGTAGCAGAAATTGTTCATTCAGCTCAAGTGAGTAAGCCCCAAAACAATCTTCAGAACCAGTCAACAAAATGAATCATTTTTTTGCTTCTCCCACCCTTTAAGGGACGCGCAGGGCAGGTGGTGAAACTACAAGGAGAAAGGGGGATCTGGTGCCACCCTGAGAAGTTCCACCTCCTTTGCTGCCACACTCTCATTTTAACAGACCAATTAGACTTACACTGACTTTCACTGTACTACGCTAGCTAAATATTTCTTTTCCCTGCTTGCTGAGAACTGCTGAACTTAATTTTTTCAAGAAAACAATACAGGAAACATCACCAAGATACACTGTCCCCATAGAGCTGCTAGGTCAGCTGACCCTCATTCATTGTGAGGATGGCCGCATTTCAACTATGCTGTTTGGCCAGGCTTGACTCTATGACTCTTTCCCATATGTGTTAATGTACAGCTACACATTTCTCCAATATAGAAAGTACTTAGAATCATAGAATCATTAAGGTTGGAAAAGACATCATCAAGTCCAACCTTTGGCCGAAAACCACCTGGTCGACTAGACCATGGCACTAAGTGCCACATCCAGTTGTTTCTTGAACATCTCCAGGGATGGTCATTTCACCACCTCCCTCAGCAGTACATTCTAATGTTTAGCAGCTGAGAAGAAATTCTTCCTGATGTCCAGCCTGAACTTTCCCTGGCACAGCTTGAGGCCATTTCCTCCTGTCCTGTTGCTGGTTTCCTGGGAGAAGAGGCCAACCCCCACCTTACTACAGCCTCCTTCCAGGTAGTTGAGAGAGTGTTAGGGTCACCCCTGAGACTCCTTTTCTCCAGACTAAACAACCACAGCTCCCTCAGCCACCCCTCATAAGACTTGTGCTCCTTCAGACAGCTCTGTTGCCCTTCTCTGGACATGCTCCAGCACAGAGCACACTCTGGACATGCTTTTTCTTGTAATGAGGGGCCCAGAAATCGACACACAATTTGAGATGTGGCCTCAGCAGTGCTGAGTAGAGGGGGACAATCACTTTCCTGGGTCCTGCTGGCCACACTATTCCCAACATAGGTCAGGATGCCATTGGCTTTCTTGGCCACCTGAGCACACACTGGCCCATATTCAGCTGCTGTCAAACCAGTACCCACAGCTCATTTCCTGCTAGGCAGTTTTCCAGCCACTCTTCCCCCAGCCTGTAGTGATGCATGGGGTTGTTGTGACCCAATTGCAGGACTCGGATCTTGGCCTCTCAGTCCATCGATCCAGCCTGTCCAGAATCCTATGCAAAGCCTTCCTACTGTCCAGCAGATCAACACTCCCTTGCAATTTGGTGGCATCCACAAACTTACTGAGGGTGCACTCGATCCCCTTGTCCAGATCATCATACTGAACACGACTGATTCCAATACTGACACCTGGGGAACACCACTAGTGACTGGCCACCAAGTGGATGTGCCACCATTCACCGCCAAAAAAATAGATACTTAGGTACAGAATGGGAAAAATCCATGATTCCCATAAACCAAAGCATGACAAAAAGTTGCCTACTTAGTAATGCACTATCACTTTGCTAATCAAGACAAAACCTTTGCTCATAAAAATCTGAAGACATATCTTTTGAAAACATTGCACTGGCTAGCAAATATACCAATATACTACCAAGCATAAGGCAGCTCCTACGTACTTAATGAACCATGTCCTCCAAGTTCCACATACAAAAACATAGTAAAATCACAAGGAAAATGAAAACTAAGGGAAAAATCAGTTTCTGACTCCACAGTGATATATTTAAAAAGCAATCACAAGAACTATTACACAAAGTATCTCTAACACACATTTAGCTAAATTCAGCAGTAATTTAGATTGTGCTATTCTCACAAAAAGGCTTTTCTCTATAAAACTGCAGAAACTTTGTTTGATTAAATGCCTGTCCAGACATAATGCAATTATCTAGAAAAAAAAAAATTCAGTCTTAAGACTCAAGAAAAAGCATGTGCAGACTTATACACTGTTTCTATATTCTTCATACCCTGACATGTATACCCAAAACACATATACTGTTGCAATCTGTCAGTGTATTACATTTGATTATACCTTTATTTAAAAGAAAATGTGGATGAACACGTATTTTTTTAATCTTTATTATTCCCTCATTATCAGTGCATAGGAATATTACGATAAGCTAAATAACAACAGTGCATCCTTGTGTGTATGAGTCCATGCTCTCCAAAAACCCAGGGAAGAATCAGAGACAAGGAAATCACTGGGACAAGAAAGGGCTCTGGAGTAAGCCTTCCTTCATCTCACTTCACATGTAGATATACATTTACATGTGCTCTCACACATATGTATTTTACACTAATAAATTGTGGTTGCATGCACTATTAACACAGATATTGTTTTTTAATTATTACAGAGAAATACTCTGGTGGTTTGATCCTGGCTGGATGCCATGTGCTCACCAAAAACACTATATCACTACCCTTCTCAACTGGGCAAGGGAGAGAAAATACAACATAAGGTTCATGAGTTGAATAAGGACTGGGAGAGTTCACTCATCTATCACCATCACCGGCAAAACAGTCTCAGCTGTGGGGAAATGAATTTAATCTATCACCAATCAAAATCAGAGCAGGTTAATGAGAAGTAAAACAAATATTAAAAAAACCCATCCCTCTGCCCCTCCCTCCTTCTTGGGCTCTACCTCCTGCTCTCTGAGTGCCACAGGGAGATGGGGAATGGCAGTTATGGTCAGCTCATCATATGCTGTTCCTGCTGTTGTGCCCTGCTCAGGGAGAGGAGTCCTTCCCCTGCTGCAGCATGGGATCTCTCCCACAGGAGACAGTTCTCCATGAACTTCTCCAACATGAGTCCTTCTCATGGGCTTCAGTTCTTCATGAACTTCTCCAGCATAGGTCCCTTCCACTGTGTGCTGTCATTCAAACCATCTGCTATAATTGTGGGTCCCCCACAGGGTCACAAGTCCTACCAGGAATCCTGCTCTAGTGTGNTTCTCCATGAACTTCTCCAACATGAGTCCTTCTCATGGGCTACAGTTCTTCATGAACTGCTCCAGCATAGGTCCCTTCCACTGTGTGCTGTCATTCAAACCATCTGCTATAATTGTGGGTCCCCCACAGGGTCACAAGTCCTACCAGGAATCCTGCTCTAGTGTGGCCTCCTTTCTCCATGCAGATCTCTGGCAGGAGACTGCCCCAGCATGTGCTTCCCATGGGGTCTCAGCCTTTTGGGCATCCACCTGCTCGCTCCAGCATGGGTCTCCTCCATGGGCTGCAGGGGCACAGCTGCTTCACCATGGTCTGCACCATGGGCTGCAGGGAAATCTCATCTCTGGCACCTGAAGCACTTCTTGCCCCTCCTTCTCCACCCACCTTCGTACCTGCAGAGTTGTTCCTCTCACGTGTTCTCACTCTTCTATGGCCACAATTATTTCTGCAAGATAACTTTTTTCCTGCTTAAATGTTATCACAGAGGCGTTACCACCATCTATGACTGCCTCAGCCTTGGCCAGCAGCAGGTCTGTCTTGGAGCTGACTGACTTTGGACATGGGGGAAGCTTCCAGCAGCTTCTCTGAGAAGCCACTCCTATAGCCCTCCCTGCTACCATGCAAACCCAATAGTTATACACATTTTTAGTCTACAACAAAAACATATCTTTAAAACATGCTGCTCCAAAAATTAGAAGCAGGAAACAAAAGGTAGAAATCAAACAAATTAGCCAATATTCATTTTCTAGTGGTACTTCTGAAAGCATGGATAATACACACTCAGAGATACTGTAATACAACCTTCTAGGCGTAAGGCTTCAATTATAATGAATATTGGTATATTCAACTGCAACACAGCTATTCACTCTTAGTGTTACAATGAAATCCTTAAATTCATAACTGTTGGCAATTGAAACATGGACCCAGCCCAGCAGGGAGACCAAATCTCTTTATTTGCAGAAACAAGCTGGTTTTATACACTTACATGACCTATCACACGCTGCCATGTCAGCAGCACACCCTCTGAATGTCTCTGTATTGGGTGACCTGTCTGTCAGCTCCCGGCAGGTTCCTCCTCCCACGGTCTGTGGAGACAAGCCTCTCTCAGCTACCATGTGCTCCTTTGTGCTGCCGTGTGCTTCTGCAGGCACATCCCACAGCCTGCAGCCCAACTCCATATCATCTCCCTCACACATAACAACTTCAGAAAATGAATTCAAGTGTCATCAACTACACTGTTGTAATGTATTTGAAACCTGTTGGTGTGCCCCAGCCAAACCAGCTTTAGTTATTCTTATCAGAGCCCTCAGGAATTCATCCTGAAAGGTGTGGGGATACAAGAATGGGCAGCAGGCAGCCTCAACTTTGGTAAGTTACAGCTGTATCCCTCAGAAGAAAGAGAAACAACTTGGAATGCAGGTGTGTGTTGATTTCTGTAACAAGAAGCATGTGAGTGACATAAGAGAGAGGGATAAAAGGTTGTGCTGTAAGATAATAAATGGCTTCTGCAAAATCATATTGATTTGTTGTTTGGAAGTCTTGAGCTCCCACACTACACAAAGTTTGAAAAAGTAAACTAAAACCCTCACAAACAGTTGCACATGCACCCCCAAACTCACAATTAAAACCAAGTACATAATGAGGAAATACAACCAATAAAATCAAACCTTACCCCACCCTTCTATCCTTTCCATCCTTCACTAGTAATAATTTTCAAGTATAAAGAATAACATTAAGGCAATAACAATGATAATGAGCTTGACACTGGACATTTTCCTGGAATTAATAAATCTTAGCTCAACATAAAATCCCCCAACAACCAAAGCCAAATCTGAAACCCCAGGAAATGCCTCCTTGAAACACATACAGGTTCGGGGATTTTGGTCTTTCTCTTCCAGAAACTCAAACACTATTTGCACTGGGATATCTTCCCTGAAAAACCTTATAACATCATAAATACCTCATAACCTAGGGACAATGCTGAAATGCAAAGGTATAACCCATTACCTACTGCACTGGGATATTGAAATAGGCTTATTTAATATATATATATTTCCTTTATTTAGAAGAAAAGCTTAGCAGATCACTTGTAAGGCTTTAAGAAGTACCATTCTACTTTATAGAGCAGTTTTTTAGTGCACTCCTCCTTTTCCCTTGCTAAGTGGAATTCACTGTCTGCAGATTGTTGTGGCCAAAAGTCAAGTGCAGGTTTTCTGGCCTCCTCCCAAAGGTAGGCTGCAAAAGCACTGCCGTCTGGAAATGTGCCTGGCTCAGCATCCCCTGCAGCCTGCCTGGGTGGGGGGTCTACAATGAAGAGGAGGTCCCCTGCTCATCCCCAGAGCCTGCAACAAAGCCAGCTGAAATACTTCTCATTCTGCCTCCCTGCTGTGTTCAATGCCTCTGGTTTTGATGAAACGCCACAGGAAGCTCCCTCTCAAAAAAACCCAAACAAAAACCACAAACCGAAACTAGATTTGGGGCCTCCTCCAGATGAGGTTTAGCATGCCTGCTTCTGCTAACAGGAACACAGACTGATATAAAACCCATGGAAAGGAAAGTTTGTGATTTCTTAAGCAGTACTGACCCCTCCTTTGATTTTCAGCTAAATACTTTTCGCAACCTTACTTGTGTTTTTGACTGTGCAGTGTTTTTGACTGGTCTTTATTAATCTTTCTACATTTCTAAATTGTCATTGACTTCAGAGAGGCTATACCTGAAGTATGCCACATGATCATGTCTTGTGCTTAGTAAGATTAAAGAGGGTTTGGGTTTTATCCTATCAGCTTCACAGAAGAAAACTAAACAACTAGGTGAAAGAGAACAATTGGCACTACTTCTAGCCACAGAAGACCATGCCTACAGCATTCTAAAGGACTAAGCAATGCAAATATATATATACATACACGTGCATATTATCTGTATAATATACATGTTTATATATACTGTAAAGACAGATAGATATATTTGTTTACAATTCTATTGGATTTTACTCCAGGGGTGTAATTTATCTTCTGACAGCATCTTGAGGTGCCTATTTAAAAAGTAATCAAGAGAAACTCCCGCCAAAACAGAACTAACCTTCCATACCAGAAACTCAATAAACTTTAAGCTTCAAGTAACAACAAAAATAACCCTCCATTTCTTGCTGTAATGAAAGCCACTGAAAGCAGTGCAAATCAATTCTTATTTAGGTCTTTTACAGAGGATGTCAAAGTTCAGACAATTTTAAGCCTCATCCTAGGAACACAAGAGATGAACCCTGTCCCACAGATTTCTCATCTCAAACATTGGCAAGTCTTTGTCCACTGAGTTTAAGAGCAAAACACAGGAAAGTCAGTGGTGATTTTTGAGATCCATAGGGACAGCATAACCTTTAAATAAGCATATCCAAGATAAGTATATTCAGTTCACTATATACTGGGCTCTATCCTTAAAGGGTTTTTACCTTTCTCCTACGAATGTAGTTTATCAAAATAATAGTCTAGATTGGGGTGGCTGGATCTCAGCAACAGAGGCAGCTAATTCCCCTTGCCAAAGCCCTCTCCCATGACTTGGTACTGCTGTCTCCCAGCTCTGTGCAGCTCCTGAAAATGTGCAGGGAGAAGCAGTTTGGCTGGTGAGCTATGGGCCACTCAGAGACCTAAACAGGGTGAAACAGCTACTGCCTGCAGTTCATGGAGCCCTTCTCCACCTCCTTGAAGAAGTCTCATAAGTTAAGTGCTTTGGATCTCCTTTTCCATCCCTCCTCATCTGGATGGAAACCTGGACCTCTGCTGATGCCCAGACATGGAGAAATGCCACACTGGGTGGCACACCAGCAGGTAGGCCAGGATTCGCTGTAAATGGTCTTTGCTATAGCACAGGCTGCCTTCTAAACCCCTACAAAAAGTACATCTCACATGACTGTATTCATCCACATAGCTGTTCTTCCTTTAGGAAACCATTCCTCTGGCAGACCTGTGAGAACGGCAGAACCAGGCAGTCACGTAAAACCTCCCTAAATAATCCCAGCCACACAAAGCATCCCAGGATCTTCCTCAAAACCACTGTATATTTATAGGATCAAAGAATCATCGAAGTTGGAAAAGATGTTCAAGATAAATAGTCAAATTAAAAATCATTATGAGCTACTTCCAGGACAAACATTTTCCACACCGTAACCCAAAGCACAGCCCCACATGGCCAGCATAAAACTTCTCAATGTATATAACAATCAAACTCACACAGGTTCTTTCAACACTGAGCAGAAAAAGATTTAATGTCCTGCAAAATCACAGCTTCTAAACCATTTCCAGTCAGGATTATCCCAAAAGACTTGAGGATTTTTCATTCTATTCATTCAGTTATTTTGTATGTATGTGTGTATGTATGTATGTATGTGTGTGTGTGTGTGTATAAATAAATAAATAAATGAATAAACAAACAAACAAACAAACAAACAATCTCTCAGATCTACATGATAAATTGCTCAAATGGCTCCTAACGATACAAACCTGATGATAGGAATGATACACGAATCCCAAGTGGAAAGTTTGGATCAACAGTCTAGCCTTCAATTCCTGCCCGCTGTGAGCAGGGGGATATTACAAAACTGTTACAGCCCCTGACCTGAAAAAGCACTGCTCCTTACTTATCTCTAGGGGAGCAGAAAAGTTGTGGGTTTCATTGAGCATTCACAGAAAAAGAAAACTAAAATAAACAGTGAAGTCGGATAGCTTGAGCTGCATACCTTTTTCCTTCCCAGTTAAGAAAGTGGACAATTTTATCCCAGGGATACAAAACATTTTTGGCGCACTCCAGAGCAATAGCTGACCATCATATTTGCAAAAACAGAGAGGCAACATATGGCATGGCTACTGTCACACTACTCATACTCCCAAGCAAAAAAAGCTTTTGCTTTCCCAGCAAAAGGTTCAAATCTCTTCATGTAAGTGATATATGGCTTGGGCAATCTTCCAGATGCACTTGTGCAAGGGGTCAAAGCTTGCACACTGCTTGGCAACACTCTCCTCTGACCCTCTATCAGAGTGGTTTACAAGAGCTAGTCCAACATACTACATGCAAAATCAGCTGGATTAAATCAAAACATTAATTTACAAGATTTATGCTAGCAAGCTTTAAAAGGTTTCTGCTAACAAGCTGGATATGAATCAAGATCGATCATGTTAAGTTGTCTGCCAGGGGACCCTGATGCCAAACTGATTTTTGCTTTTATATATTCTTCACATATACTTGTAGCTCTGTAGCCTATTTCTGTATAACTAAATAGATTCGTAACTAGCATTTTACCTACTCGGTTAGACAGAAAGTCAAAACACATTCCTAGGTCCCAATCCTAATCTTGCTTCTTCTGAGAAGCAAGGTCGAGCGCCACTTTCCCATAAACAACTAAGGAAGAGTGACTTTAAAAGAGGGTCAAACCAAAAGGGGGAATTGCCTCATCACTTGTGTCTCTAACTGGGAATTCTTGTCAATTATGCTAATTTGCTAACTTATAAAACTGTACTCACTTTATGTCACGTGTGCATCTTCAGTGCATTTAGGCATCTTGTGCACCTGAGGGGACCTTTATAAAGTTAGCCACATTTTATCACCTAACCATGATTTTAGGGCTCAGAAACAGGCATCAACCCAAAGGGGCAGCAACTAGAAAAAGTGAGATAATGAATACCCAGGATCTAAATTTTCTTCCAATGGCCCAAAAGGGAGCATGTGTCTTTGATTTCTGTATCCTATCCTCTCCCTGCCAGACTTAAGACTCTGAGATAGTTTGACCAGTGTGGGAATCTGGTGCAAGAGAAAAACAATTTGGAAAAAGTTAAACTCTGCCTCCATCTGCAGCCCTCCTGGGCAATCCTAGTCAAGAGATGTCAGCAAGAGCTCTGGGAGTGAGGAAGCTGAGTGAGTTCATATCCAAATTGCATAACCTCCCTGCTAACACAAAGAGTATCGCACTACTCATCAGAAGTAAAACCCCAGGGTCCATAAGCAGCATGACTCTGGTTAGCAACAATATTCATACTCCACACCAGTGTTTCAGGTACACGCTCATGAAGGAATCATGGGCAACTACTGCATCCAAAGAAACCATAACCTCGCTGTTAACCTTGCCCTGGTCTGGCCCTGCCAACTTCACTCACCTATTGCTTGGCAAAAGCTGTTGCGAGAAGCAGCAGGAATGTTACACACAGCTGGCTTTGGATTTCAGACTGGAAGCCTGTCTGAAATGTAGGAACAATCTACAGCTGGAAATTATGTTCAGCATTGGAATCTCCTGACTTACTCTCTCCAAAACCAGTGCTGGGTTAGCTGAGAGATTCTTAACAGCCCTTGCAGAACAGGGAGAGATTAATGCTATACATTATCACTCTTTCACTGTTATTATGGTAAATATGCTGGGTTTATACTATTGCTATAAAATCTCATGCCATAGCTGAGCTCATTTATATGAGATATGGCTCTGCCCTACACCACATTTACTGCCACTACCAGCAAGCTTACAGTGCTATTTCTGCAACTGTACTGAAAATATCCCTCTGCACTGAGCAGCAGCTAACAAAAGTTAGCAAAGTGCCTATCGCTGACATGCATCTTCAGCAAAACAACACAAGCCAGGAGGTAATTCCAGTGGAAGTAAAACGGTGTAGAAATTAGTAGCAATAGCTTTTTATTCTTTTTCCAGACTGCTGACACTGCAACACTGCATTCTTTGATAGGAAAGTGGTATCAGCTCTGTTAAGCAGAGTTTTCAGACTCTGAAATAGAAAGCTTTCCTAAAGCTGAATTAAAATTAAGGAACAATATTTTCAGATTAAAAAAAATATTTTAGAATCTACTCTACACAGAAGACAGGACCAAGATTTCTTTGCCAACACAGTAAAGAAAAAAATCTAAGCACACAGGTGAAGTGTCTTTCTCCCTCTCTCTATTTTTTTTCAAGAACATGTATTTCAAAAGTACTACTTTTCTCAGTGGACACATTTTGAAATTCACTGCAGTGCAGTACTCCATGCACCTGTAAAACAACCGTGTCTCATACAGTGAGATCTTGAAATGTTGCACAGGAATTGTATCCATAGGACCACAGAGGAATGAGAAGTCAGCCTATGCCACATACTGTGCCTCTTCAGAGAAGAACTGTCTGTCAGGAGTGATGTAAAGAAAAGGCTGGGTGCAGCATAATAGGAAAATCAGACAGTGGAATAGGTGGAGTCTCCCAAATATCAATCAGCAAATGCTTTTTCAACTTGCAGAGATGCAGCAAAGCCTGGAATATCAGGTTGGAAGGGACCTCAAGGATCATTTGGGCCAACCTTTCTTGGCAAAAGCACAGTCTAGACAAGATGGCCCAGCACCCTGTCCAGTTGAATCTTAAAAGTGTCCAGCACTGGGGAATCTACCACTTCCCTGGTGAAATTATTCCAGTGGACAACTGATCTCTAGGTGGTGTCTCTATTTACAAAGTCTCATGATATCTCCATCTTCAGGAAGGAAAGAGGGGCTAGCTTCACTCAGACCTTTTAGGGAACAGTACCATCATCATCCCTGAACTAGGCCACCACTGCTTTTCAAACACAAGATGTGGCATTTTGTCTCAGGAACTCTGCTGAAAAAAAGCAGCATTAAACATTTGCACTACTGGGTCTCATTGTAACCAATCCATAGAAAGAAACAAAACTGCACTGAATTCACTAGAAATGTCTCCAGTGGGGTAACAGGAAAAACACACAGGAGACTTAGAGCATCCTGAACGGACTCAAGAGATGGGTTAAAAAAGCCTACCATGTGACCATTGTTCTCAGAGTCACCTCGCAGAGAAACAATCAAGCAACCACATGGAAGATCTCATTCAATTTCACTTTGGCACTTTTCATTAAAAGGCAATTGATACTTAATGCTTCCCACCACACAAAGCTCTTTTGATTCCAAAATTGTTCCACTAAGGAAAAACTCTAGGTGCTGTCTTTTATATTCTGGCTTTATGTTCTGGATATTTGCTTGGACAATATTCAACAAGGAACAAAATTCGCATAAATGTCAAAGGATGGGAGTAGGTTATGAGACATGGAAACTGTGATATTTTATCAAAAGAAACACCCACATTGTCAAAGAGCATATAACACTGTAATTGAGGCTATGAGGTCATTATCCAGTTTCCCACCTGCAAAAAATGATGAGTCTAATGATATATTAGCTTGACCTAAAGCCAAAGCTGAATGAGAGAAAGTAAAATAGCCTAACATAATCCTGTAACTTGGTTTTCCAAAACTGTTACTGAAATAATGAAAGAATTATCAGAAAAAACCCCCAAACCCTATGAAATTAATCTTAAGAACATTGGAACAGCAGGAATAATAGCAGACTATACTTCGATGCTTGAGGTTTGCAAGACCTGAGGAAGATGTGTGCAGTACTTTTTCTTAAGAAATACTAGCTTCTCTTAGAAGAAGATACGCTGAGTAGTGAGATACTAGAATGTCAGCTGCTTCCAGAAACTGGTTCTTCTACGCAGCACTCATCACAGATGTTTTCAAGTTTGCTATAGACCCAAGCTCAAGGTAAAATATCAGGAGGAACAGCATATCAGCTTTTCCTCATGGTGTTGGCCAAGGAAAACGATGACGGCAATTGGTGTTCCAGTTAACTGGTGTTCCAGTTAATTGGTGTGTGTAAAATATTAAAAATGTTAACAAAAAGATAAAAAATGACCACAACAATATTTTTTGAAAGAATATGCATCAAACTTTGTTTCTTTTCCAGTGGAAAGGAATGGAAACCCCTCCCACTGACTGCAACGAGAACTGGGCCAGACCCTGAAAGTCTTCCCATAAAACTTTCACTATGGAGAAGTTGTATATTGGCATAGGCATTTCTGTTTTATCCCCTGCCTTTTTCCTCCAAATAAATTGCACACTTGCAGCACATAATGTCTGAAAAATAAGTTTATAATAAAAAGACAATTCACTGAGGCTTGCAACTGTGTAGTCAAAACTGAGCACTAAAAGAATCAACATGCATAAGAAATTATGGTTTTTTATTATGCAGTGAGTTAATTTAAGAGGTTTATAATAATTTAAACCTATCATAAAACCGGAAAAATAATGGCAAAATTTCATTGGTTCGGTGGACCAAGTTAATCCTGAACTTTGCAACAGCTGTCTTACTGTTTTTAATATTGCTCTTACAGCTTGCAAAGCAAAGCAAAGCAAAGCTCTAGAAGAGAGACAAACAACTGTGAAAAGCAGGAACAAACAGAGAATGCTGTCACAATTATACAGCTCCCATTTTGCACAATTATTTTCACATTACTCACACTCAAAAAGCTTTCACGGCCATCAGTTTGCAAAAAGCTCGATTCAGTGTTTGCATGACACCACCTTTATTTCTAAATGAACACCTGCTAATGAAAACATCCAAGTGTATCTATCTAAATGAAAAGAGACTAAAACTCAAAATATTCACCTGACTCCATGTGGATGAAATTAAAAGCCCTCTTGACCTCTTGGATCTGGTGATGTGCCCTGGCCACCACCCAAAGAACAAACCCTGTATCTTGGTTTCAACAAGGAGAAAGTCTAGAAGCCCAGGTCCAGAGACAACCAGGACTGCTGAGTGCAGTGTGGCACCACTCAAACAAGAGGTACACTTTGTATTTCAGTGCCACTTGGTACCTTACCAGTTTGCAACCAGTCTCCCTTTGCCTCTTAATACCTCAAACAAACTGTCTTCCTTTTTCATTAGTGCACCACAAATAACAGGCATGTGTCTTCTACAGAAATACAAAGAGTGTAATCTATACACACCCAATCCATAACAGAAAAAAAAATCTCATTAAAGAGCCTGAAAGAAATTAAAGTCCAGCATAACCAAAAACAACTTCCATCTGACTCAGCAGTGTGGACTAGGCCATCCCCCATACCTGCATCTTGTCATTAAACTGGCTTAAAGTTAAGAGACTTGCTGGCAGTGAGATTAGCCTTTCTTACCTTTTGCCACATTTTGATGAAGAAGAGCTCTCCAGAAAAATTGAAGAAAACATTAGTGTCGTAGGCATCATCACCAATGTTGGAGATGAAAATGTTAAGTGAGATGTTCCTCACTGCTCCCAGGGCCAGGTAGGCAGTCCTGTCACCAACACTGTAGGCAGAAACAGTTACATTGGTAACTCTGGTCAACTTTCACACTCTGATCCTGCTTTCCTCCTGCTACTGAAGTGTCACAACTCAACTGTTTAAAAGCTCAGCAGTCAGAAGTTCAGGAATGTGCTGTACTGCATAGTGCAGAGGGCCATACTAGGAATGAACAGCTCCTGACTCAGGGTTCTGACACTGTTTTTTGGGACTGTAGGAAAACCCCACGTGATCCCCAAGTGAAACTATTCCACACGACATACTTTTTGTGATAATAAATTAGTTGAAAACTGTAAAGCAATTGGACAGGGAAAGTTTAACAACTGCAAGATATTATGCCTGCATTCAAATACACAAGCTATTTCAGTTTGTCTCTCAATAATTCAGACTTATTCTAGAAACTCTGAAAAATCTTCTTAGAGTTATGCTGTGGATAGAAAAAATCTAAAACAGGCTCAAATAAAATCCAGAAATTGGTGTAAATGAAAAAAATGTGTGGAAATTGCAACAAATTACCACTGAATGGGACTAATCTTTCTTCAGATGTTCATGCTGGACCTAACATGGTGGAGTCACCTTCTATAAGTGGAAAACCAAGGGTAACAGCTATATATCACGAATCAACACATTGTTGCAATATGGCATCACAGATTACATACAAACACAGACATACACACATAGAGGTAAATATAGAGATTCATGCACACACGTTTATTATTTGGTATTTAATCCTTCTAGACTGTTCAGAAAACGAGCTAACAAGTAGGAATAAAGGCTAAAGATAAATCACAAGAAAATGTAGTATCAATGCACACATCTGCAGGTCTTAGAAGTAACAGTAAAAGATAATATGGAATATACCAGGTATTAATTTAAAAATTAGCAAAAATAGCAACATTTTAAATTTGGTAGTTATCATAACTGGACTCTTAAGACCATTCATAAATCCTGAAGAAACAGAGGCAGTGCCACAGAGAACACACTGAGTAGCTGCTCAGAAAAGGACAAAGAACTCCAGCCATACATGCTGGATTGGATGCTCGCAATTATTTCCTCTAGGGTACAGCCAGCCCAAAAGTAAGAAGGAACCACTTTTCGTTCACCCAATTTCCATAAAGGAACAGCTGTTCCAGTGACATACACGTTGGCATACACCGCTCTTCTGCTTATCAACAATTCTCTGAAGATGGCTGGTGTGCAGGCCATGAGCTGTGTTTAAAGGCAGCCTGACCCTCCATTGCTACCAGCCCTCCTCTAACAGCCTCCTTCATGTTACTGCAGCCAGGGCATTTGCTTAAAAGTGGAGTTTCTGGAAATGGAGTGTTTATAAACTGTTCAGCATCTTCTGCCAATCATAGCTGTACCAAACATCTAAAGGCAGAGCTTGCCAGACTCCATCTGCTTGTGTTTAACAAGGAGTTTCTAAATGTGGGTTTCTGATGATACGTACCAAATCAGCCAGGGGCTCTAGTGAATGAGAAACTTGGAAGAAGATGGTCTAGACTCAGGCTTTAAAGCTGATGGCTGTAGATTGTGAGTGTAACTTTACCATGTAATGTGAACATTATTTGTAGCATATTTGTTTCCTGTACTTACTTCATTTATGATGATCTTCACTGATTAAGCCCAAAGTTATGGCTTACAGTTCAATGATAGCTAATTATGAGGAAGATACAAGTATCCAGGAAATGTGTCTGCTTTCTCACACTTAAAATCAACTGCAGACACTGACCAATCCTACTGATAAATGGACATTTTGCTTTCAAAGTATTAGTTTATTCTCATAGTCAATTATCAGTGCAAATAAAGATTTGCGAAAGTGTATGCAGTACAGGATTGACTGTGTCATAGGTTGAACCTGAGTTGAGTGACAAAGTTCTAAGCCAATCGCTTCCCACAATTTTGCACATAAAAAGCAGCACAGGTGCGGGAAATTCCAGGGCTCTCTTCTGGTTTTTTGACTGGAGGGGTGGAGGGTGAGCCGGGCCAAGCCCCCGCTGGGCCGGGCCGGGCCGGGCCAGGGCGGGCCCCCCGGCACCCCCTCCCCGGTGCTGAGGCGCTGCAGGAGAACCCCCTCAGAACCACGGGCAGCTGGGAGACATCAAACTGCTGCATGGCCGAGACCACCTGGAGCAGTTTCTGCTTTAAAGAGCTGGTGAGCTCCCCTCCTCCCTTCCATGCGGCCCCACGGTGAGACCTGGCTGCGGGAGCATGGGACCCTTGAACAACGAACCAATTTGATTATGCAGGAATCCATTTATTGTTTACATTACTCCATTCTTATGCATTTCTGCAGCTGTAGTTCATGCGATCACACACAGCCCGACTGGATCTTCTGCACTGTCCACGTGCCCTGCATGCACCTTTCAGGATACCTGATTGGTTCTAGTTCAGGATGGTACAGTCCCTCTTTATCTGCTTTCTCGCTGTCTTGTTATTCTGTCTTCCAACATCTTTCCCAATTTAGCACTGCTTGCATTCCTCAGGCCCTGATAAGGGTAACTGAAGATAACTTGGCTGGGGCACCCTGACAGGATTCTCATGCCTTACAACACCTGGCAGGGAGCCGATACCCAGAAAAAATTGAACCAGCTAGCAGCATAAAGGAAATGAGGCTTTTCTTCAATGTAAAAGCCCGAGAAAAAGATCAGCTCTTCAAACATGGAGACTTCAAGGTCAGAAAGAGAAACTGCGTCACGTGAGGTGAAGCCAAAGATGGTGACTGATAAAAGAGGGCGGCGGCATTTTTCTCACGCGTAGCTTAAAATGATTTCTTGCATGCCGTGGTAGAGACTGTAATTTCACAGACTGTTCTATATCTCTCTAAGACGTGGGGGGAAGAAAATTTTATGTGCAGCCTGCAGAAAAAGAGATGTGGCCACGCCAAGCCTCCTAGAGCTGTGAAAGACTTTAAAAAAATTTTTTTTTATGAAGCCGTTCCTTTTCAGGCTGGAATTTGCTTATCCTTAAAATGAAAATACCCCATGTGTGGCTCCTGATAGCAGTGTGAAAAGACTGCAATATTCAAGAAAGAGAGAGATATTACACAGTGGCAGAGTATTTTTCTCTGGGCAGGATTTTGTTGCTGGTAGCAGTTTGGAAACCATGGAAAGCAGAAAAAGACCACTTTTACTTCAAATATGAAAGAGACTTTTAAGACTGCATCTGACTGAGATCATAAGTTGTTGTCCTTTGTGCAAATTAAGTAAAGTGGGAGGTACTGGAGGGAGAAAAAGGGGGGTTTTGTTTTAATTTCTTATTATTTCTTTTTACTTTTAATCCTGTTAGTAATAAAATTCTTTATATTCTGTAAGATTTGTGCCTGCTTTCCCTACTTCTTATCTCACAAAAAAGTTAAAAGATGCAACAAAAACCACTACACTTAATTTGGTGTTTCTGCCCGGTTAAGAACTAAACCCGCTACAGACTGCAAAACTAATTTGAGTTGTTTCTCCTTATATACCAAATTAATGGCTCATCTATATGAGAATACTTGAAAGCATTTAACATTGTGGCACCAATTTCAACAAACAGACAAATGACGAAGATGATAAACAATCTGCTGGGATTTTCTAAAAATCAAAAGTGCATACTTGGAAGCAAAAAAACCCTGCAAACATTTCATACTGTGCATTATTTCTCATGAACTTTATAATCTCACTTCTTGCAAACACTTCAAAACTTAATCAGCATCTGTTGTACTCATTAGCAGAATCCGGAAGTATCACTCTAGTAAGCAAAGGAACATTGCAAGCTCTTCACCTTATGTAGAGTTGATATTAAATGCAATGCATGCTGCAGACAGCTCTCTGAATTGGTAATAACAGAACTTCAAGATTTAACATAAAGTGAAGACAACTGAGAATACTCTCCTTCCTAATGAATAACTAAAAATTCTCATAATAAAATCGTTCTTAAAAATGACCTCACAAAAAATAATGCAAAAATTAACACCAGTGGGTTGTGTCGCTCCTTTCTAAAGCTACCACTCTGTTGTTAAAAGTGTATCATACCAAAACGACATTTTTCTCAGCAGAGAAAGAAAACCCACTTTTAAAAGCACACTGTAAATGCTCCTATACAAAATTCACACACTAATAAACTCCAAAAAATCTCACTGATTTTAGGCTGGCAGGTGAGTTCAGTTCCCCCTCTGAAAGGCCGTAAGTCCCATAAGACTATGCTGTAAGTCCCATTTTACAAGAGCAGCTTTCTGAGTCATTGAATCTGCATACATCTGGAATGAGTCAGGTTCACTTGTAGTGAGAAGAGGACTAGGAATCTTCCCATTTACAGGGGAGCTGCCAAGCCCTGTTTGCTGCTCGAGAGAGTAATGTCATGTGTGCAGAAGCCTGCTGTGGTGCTGGAACAGCTCTGTTGCCAAGCTGGGACCATCCTCCTCCAGCACCTGCCACACATTAAGCACCCTAGCTGCCAAGTCAAAATATGTCAACTAAAGAATAGTTGCCACCCTTCAGAAACAAGAAAACAAACGAAAGCCACCCCTTCATCTCAACGAAGTTTGTCAAACAGTTTAAGAAACGTAATCAAGCAGTGACTTTTTGTTGATATTTTCATGTATGAGAACTACAAAGCTGCCAACATTCTCAACATGACCCTTGTAACCTTGCTCACATAAAGGAAGAAAGGCTAAAACAAACAAAAAGCCTCAAAAAGGAAAAAGAAAACTAAAGAAAGAAAATAAGAGGGAAAATATCAAGAAATAATAAGTTAATTGGACAGAATACTGCCATCTTGTTACATTAGGTACTACACCCAAAAAATGAACTGAGTAAAAGTTCTGGGTAGACTGTAGACGTATGTAAAGGCAAACACATTTGTATACACATACAGACACCTGAAGGATGTCAACTTATCAATGTTTGCATGGAAAGAAATAAAAAGTTTTAAATTCAGAAATACTAAGTACTTCCAGCTTTTATTCACATGACCTAAACTTGCAAGTAACAAGCAATTCTAAAAATCAGGCTCCAAATTTCTGACATAGTTTTGAATTCACTGACAATGGTAGTACACATTGAATGGAAAGAGAAATATTTAATGTTTACTTCTTAAGTGATTAAGAACAGGAAAGCAAACTCCAGGATAAGACAAATATCTTTTTTGCATGCTTTAATGCTCTAGTTGTCCACATCACATCATTGCATTACGGTCAGTGAGGGAAGAAAGACCATCTGAGGAAGACAAACTGAAAAGATCTGCAATCTTCATTTCTCCACCCCTCAAGATGCTGCTTTTTATTAACATGGGTCAGTGGAGGCATAATCTGCATTCCAAATGGTGTGCAAGGACATTTTCTCTATTTCATATTTCATTCCTCTGTTTTGTCAGGGTGAATTTTTTTAAATAGTGAGAAGGCATTCAGCACTTCCTCTCTGATTGTGCAGATCATACATAGGGCAAGGAATGTGGCAGGGTCACACTTACCCTATTATCTGGGTCACTGACTTTCCCTTTTGTATTAGGAACCTTTCTTTCCTTACAGCAAATTAGCAACTACATGGATAAATCGCCACTACTGCTCAACAGACAGTGGAAGTTACAACTGTGATCAATTCGACTACAAATGGGTAAAAATGTTTCAAACAACTAAAGTCTGATCTGTCCTCCAACTCCACCAGATGAAATTAAAGAACTCCGCCTTTTGCTTTTAAATCAATAAAAGGTGTAAACCAACAAATGCTGGTGCTGTGACAGATCCAAGCAGATTTCTACCTTCACCAATCAGCACTGCAGTTGGTCTTTATAGCTACTAGGACACTTAAACATTAATTTTGTCTCCACAGACTCTTTACATCGACTCTGAATACCTTTCTTCTGTTGGGGTTTTTTATTGCAGGCTTCAGGGTTAGTTGAACCTGAGGAGGAGTTTTTGCAAATACTTAAACCTCAAGGGCCATTGAAATGCTGAAACCCTCAGTCGATCTGGGAATTCACTTGATATCTCAGTGCAAAACTGAGAGGTAGCAGCCCCATAAACAAATATAAACCAAATAACATTTTTAAACAACCCCACAGGGAGCAAAGCTATTGGATTTTACATTGCTTGGTTATATTGTCTTCTAATTGCATGTGCATTCCAAAGGATTGCATTGCAATTCTCTCTGGAAAGTTCACAGCCAATTTAGGCCAAGGACTGGGCCAAATGTTCAAGATACCATGGCTAATTCTGCATTAACTGAACTTCTGCCTTCCCCTTCTCACACTGAAGTCTATGCTAGCAGAGGCACAAAGAGACCTTACACAGCTGATGACCAGAGCCTTTCTGAGGTACATTAAGCCAGCTATGGCAAACTAACACTGAGGCCATCAGATCATTTCATTCATGATCTTTTCCTGTATTTCTCAATCTGGTTCTCAAGCAGAGACTTTGCAGTGTGCCCTGAGTAGCAGATAACATGAGATGAAAGGAAAAACATAATGGAGAATTCAGTGAGTGGTCAGCCAAGGTTCTGTGTCAGAAGAGCACAGTTTAAGAGCAGTACCATAACAACATTGCTCTTAATGGAGACTGAATAACAATGTTCCAGTGCTTTCCCTTAGGAAGGAACTAAATGTGCCATATGAAAAGAAGTGCTTATGGTGGTAAGCCCAGGGCCACAGCCATGGAGCTGCTTGTGCCAGCACCTTTTCGGCACAGGGCTGCTGTCTCTAGTGCTTCAGTTCCCATATATATTACAATTCAGGAATACGGCAGTGACCTTACCTTTTCCATCTTTCCTACACTTTAATGTTAAAAATGAATGCATTTGAGTAGTAAACAAGAGGCAGAGAACGCAGGGGAATTGGAGGTGGGGGAAGACACACATCACACACCACTCTTTATTATGGTATAGAAACAACAGCGATTTCTAATTATGGCTAGTTACCATATAGTCAAAGCTTCTCTGGAAATTGTCCTCTTTTCCCCAACTGTAGTTTCTTTCCCTTAAGTACAAAACAGATATAAATCCCAGCCATGTGCACCTTTGAACTTTTAAATAAAATAGAACAGGGCGTAACATGCACATAAAAATACCCCTTATCTCCCTACAGAAATCTGCTGCCCTTTTATTATTATCAGTAATTTCAACTACACCCAGATGTCCACAACCCTTTATAAACAGAACTGAAGAATCAATGGGGAATGAGCTGCCTCCGTTTTCACACAATGTTTACTCCAGGGAGCAGCTTTTGGCTTGAATCAAGCTGCTCTGGTTTATGAAACTGTGACATGAAAGCAAGATGAGGTACAAAACCTACAGAAGGTCTGATCTAATCTTTCACCCTTGCGGTTACATATATAAACTAACATCTTTACAAGCTATCCTTGAAATCAATGTTACTGTGTTTCTGGGCCAAACTTACCCCTCCATGCGTGTGAAAGACAGCATCCTAAGGTTGCAATGCAGACAAAAACTAGTTACTAGTAGCAGAAAGAAATGCAAAAGATAAATGGTTTCAGGCACATAGGTGAAGCTGCACGCACCAGCCTGACATGAAAAAACCCCACCTCTATATTTTCCCTATTTGTTAAAATATTTGAAGAGCTTTGTTAAAGTACTTGATTGTTGACCATAGATCTGAAATTTGAAGCCAAATCAATAGCAGTTTATACCACACTGTTTCTAGAAATTAGATAATTAATGAAGCCATCATGCAAACCTATGTGTTTACCATAAAAATTATGCCTTCAGAAATAGATTTCTTGCTATTAGATAGCTTCAATTGCTTCTCCTATTCCTGGAATGCTGGGGTGCAATATGCAATTTAAAAACCATACTCAGCTAAGCATTGATGAGAGAGGAACTGTGCCCTATCCAGCAATCACTTTCAGAGGTTAATAAAAGGCAGTTAAACAGAGAGAAAACATTAGAAACAGTACTGCTTTGTTACTTAAGGCAATTTGTTTTGCAGTAGCAGGTATTATACTCCAAGATTAAGCTATGTCTAAATGTCAAACGTGATAAGCAACATATCCCCATATCAGCACATTTCCCCTGCAGCTCATGCAAAACCAGCAAGAGGATTTACCTGGTGACCTATGAAGAACCTCGGGCTTACCAGATTTTGCAATTCCAAGACATAATACAGAAAAAGTTCACGTAGCTGCATCACAAAAGACGATGTATATATGTATGTATATATACATATACGTGCACATCTGTACCAGCCAAGATGTACACTACAAATGCAAAACAGAAGTGCATCTGCTTCTTATTGTCGTCTGTATATTATCAAGAATTTCCACCTCTTGAGGCAGCTGATACATGACAGTGCTTCCAGAGGTTAAGCTTTTGTTGCATTAGCTTTATGCTTCGGTTGCTAGAGCAACAGTGACTTTAACAATCTTAGGCCCATAAAATACTCAGTGATGTTGAGATGTTCACAAGAAGGGCCGGGTTACACAGTAGCCCAGCAATGAATTCAAATTACATGAAAGAACATCTCTTCAGAGTCCGGTTTAAAATAAAAAAACAACAAAATCCTAATCCAGTAGATAGAGATAAATGATTCTTACAGAACAAAACCAGTGTTTAAGAAGGGACAAGACTGGCTTGTACAATATTCTTGACTGATCATCAGTGACCTGTTACTAGAAAATAGAGACTGGGAATATGTGTTCTTCTACAAGATATATGGACTACTCTGGTTTGTTAGCACTTATCACTTGATAGCTCTATTACCATCCATATGGGTTCTGTCACTCTATTTTCGAAAGGAAGAGGACTGTCCACTGTTATCAAGCTGGATTTATTTATTTTGGGAAAGATTTATGAAGCTCTGAGCACAACAAACCAGATGGGAACTGAAAAACCATTTCTTCATCCCCACTTATCCTCAAAAACAGAAAACATTCACTTACGCTTTGAGATGATGCTCCCACTGCAATTTGTACTACATCCTGATTAATTATGGGCTCTGCCCTTTCAGGAAACTGCAAATCCAACCCCAGATGAGTTACAACAGAGTTTTCCATGTGCCTCACAAACGCAGTATTCAATACACTAAAAACTGTCTGTAGGTAAAAGATACTTAAAAGATAAATAAATTAGAAATCAGAATTCTGCTTCATAGCTTCACCAAAAAAAGCCAAATTCCCAACAATTACAAATATACTAACATACATGAAATGGTAGTACATAGTTTTTCATTACACCCTTCGCAGTGCAGCAAATCACTTTTAAGTAACATTAAAGCATGCTAAAATTTATGAAAGCACTTAAATTACAGCATGAAACTTGGGATGACTTTTTGAGGGGAAAAAACCCAATCTACTCATGTCCATTTTACCAATGTTTCATCATTCTTTTCTCCTTAGAACATTTTTGGTAGTTTAAAAGTTCATGAGCTAGGACAGCACTGGGTATGACCAAATAACCAGTGGGCAGCACATGACTGCAGTCATGGCTCTGTATTTGTGCCCTGAGAGTTGGGAATATCATCATTGGCACACGCAGCTTTGTACACATAGGGCCTTGACTGTAAAGACCACTTCTCTGGTACTAGAAATGCTAAACCATAACATTTGCTAATTTCAATTTGGTTGTTTTTTGTAAAGCAGATATGAGTTTCATCTGAGCAGCTCTGCTACTTAGCGTAGACTGTCTAGGGTAAACAGAACGTCAGAAATATTATTGAAAGAAGTGTTTATTCAATGAAAGATAAAATAAGTGAAAACAAATTCTTCATCTGTTATGACTGAAGAGGAAGGGAAAACCAGATATTACCAGAGCAAATAATTAAGCTCCACATAAAAGGATATTATGTTTCCTCACCATGACTGTTTTGTTAAGATGCACTTCAAGGGCATAAAACCTCAATGGGCATACTATGAAATGTGATGCTCCTCTGGAAACAAATCTCCATTGTATGATCAAACGAGGGTAAGTGCTGAGGTGTGAGCCTGGTCAAATTTATCAAAGAGCTTTGCTTCCCACACTAAACCACAGGCTTGCAGCTTTTCTTCACGGCTTTGCAAAAGTCTCTGATCAGTGAAAACCTTTACTAACTTTTTTTAATAAACATTACTATATTTATGAGATATACTCAAAAAGCTTTGAACTTTCTTATCAAAATTTTGATATTGTTCCTTCCTTCAGAACACACTGATTTTCCGCACTGTTACAACACTAACTCATGTTCTACAGCCATTACATCTCGTGCTGGTGAAAAGCAAATCGGACAAAACTGTCATAACATATGTTCTTACCTATGATTTCTGGATTCTCTCAGCTCAGGTTCTGTAATAATTTGACAAGTCAATATGAAACTTCTGAGGTTCATTTTTCAAATCAGGTACCTAATATCTGATAATGTGCCTACTGAACCAGAGGGAGTCCTTCCACTGATTTTAATAGGTTCATGAGCATATTCATCCTTGTATCTATACACAGCACTTGCAAACAGTCAGTTTTGCAGTTGCATAGATAGTTCCTATGCAGAATTATTCACTCTTCAATAATACAAATAATATGCTTAAAAACTTCAGAGTTGTAAGCTCAAAGTCTGGAAGTAATGCACACTTTCCTTTGTCTTTTCAGAGAGGCTTGGGTTAAGTACTTCAATATTACATCCTAAAACATCACATCAAATCATTTACCTGCTTATCATATACAGAGCCACGCATAAGACAAAAGAGGTCACAAAAATGAAAGAAGTGTTGGCATAAAAAATGTTAATCCTTTAGTAAGTCAGAGAAGGAATTTATGTGGAAAAAAGGCAAAAACGATCTTCTGAGGAACTGACCAGATCATACTGGAAAGTACTTTTTCTTCATAAATTACTATTTCATTAAAATGGAAACATTTTAAACTTGATGAAATTTCTGACAGACTGGAATTTTGTCCCTTCTCTGGCTAATTCCAGAGGAGCTAATGGAAGGAGAAACAGCCCAAACCACAAACTTGACCTTTCAGTTGGAAAAGGACATTTCTCAAAAATCCCATTTCATAAGAGAATTCTTGCAAGTGTTCACTTCAACTCAATTAAACCCATAATTTGGAAAAAGTTGAAAATTCCTGCAAAATGCACCTGTCACTCCTTTGGCTTCCTATGACTTTCACTTCCAATTTCACGTTTCCAAAACACCCCAATTTTAAGCAGTATATACAGGAACCCACCCCAGCCAGTCTGTAGGAGAAAAATATAAATTTAAGCCTAATGAATGGTGGCCTTTGAAGATGCTCTAAACCAACACGTAAAAGCAAGCTGCTTCTTCCTAATAGCCAAACATCAGTCAGAAGCACTCGGATGGCAATATTTATTACAGCACTTTCTATCCAAGACGGTTCATAGTCCTATGCTTACAACCTGATTTACATATCATGCACACAGCTTGTGCTGGTACACAGTGGCTACATGACATTCACAACATCATCTTTCTTTCTTCTTGTACTGTTTGTTTTCAGTAAGGTGCTCTGTTCATTGCAACACATGGGCTGTCAGTGTATTTAAACAGCCATACAGGATTTCCTTCCTAGCTCTATCTCACATGGAAGCAACCACCCATTTTGCTCTGTTTTTTCAAACACCCTCACTGTTCCTCAAATGTCTTCACACTTTTCACCTGGTTCCTGTTACAACCTAAAAACGCTTGATAACTACCACTGCCTTTGCAGAGAGCCAGTCAGATGGAAAGTCATCAGGTCAGGAGCTGAAACTGCATTGGTATGTCAGACGAGACTTCCCTCAGCAATTTCAGGTTCTTCTTAAAAGACTAGAGAGCTTTTCTCCCACGTAAAATACCAAATGAATGGATACAAGATTTTAAAGGCTAGGGAGACATAAACTTCTGCAAAACACCTACTTCAGAGTTTACCTCAGCACACTTTGAGGAAACAGATGCAGTTCAGCTTCTAAATAAGCATCTATGAGAGGCGCAATAAAAATGTGCTAGTTGCTGCAGAAACCTGATAGAAAGACATTTACTGTGCTGAGAGAACAGAGTGAGGCATTAAAGTCAAATGATAGGTAATAAATGTATTTTTAACACTAAAAGACACTTGACAATAATTAACATAACATTTTGTTTTTCAGTACTGAATTGCTGGAAAGGAAACTTGGACCAAGTTATGGTTAAAAGAAAAAAGTTCATTGGAAAATATTCTATTCCTATTTCTCCTACAGTTTCAGGTTGTATCATTAAAGATACCCATATGGAATACATCATATATTCTTTACACTAAGACACTTTTAAGTCTCTTCCTTTACATGGAAGAGATGGGATGGATTTGGGCTGCAGGCTGTGGGATGTGCCAGCAGAAGCACATGGCAGCACAAAGGAGCACATGGTGGCACGGAGAAACTCGTCCCTGCAGGACCCTGGGAGGAGGAGCCTGCCAGAAGCTTACAGGCAGGTCACCCAATACAGAGACAGTCAAAGGGTGTGCTGCTGACATAGCAGTGTGTGATAGGTCGTGTAAGTGTGTAAAATCAGCTTGTTCTTTGAATAAAGTGATTCAGTCTCCCTGCCGGCTTGGGTCCATGTTTCAATAGCCGACACCTTCAGAAATCACCAACACCACTATCCACAAGGTATAACAGCATGGTTAAGGCCAGATTTTGCCACCTCCTATGACAGCTGCAAGACTCAACAAAACTTCAAAACTTCATATATTTATTCTTTAAGAAAAACGGATTTGAGAACAGTCATGACTGGAAAGATGAAATGCCTCTCTTCTGCTCCTTCAGTTTCTCCTAACACTGCCTTCAACAAGTCCCCAGCACACTCCACGGCTATTTTTTCCTTACTCTTAATTGCCATCTGTAGTTTTAGGCTAACAACACTCATACCCCTGTGAGCAAGCCCAGGCCAACCACTAGAAAGACCATTTGTAGCAATACCAGCACACACCACTGTAGCTGTTTCTACATGCTAGCTCATAATGTCTGCCATGGACAGTTTAATTCTCACAGTTGCTTTGTCAGGTCCAGTCCTCCCCTCTTGTTTAGCTGCATGTTCTTGCTGGCAGAGGTGGCATCAGTGAGAGGCATGGAGTCCCACTGGCAAGTTTCCAGCCACAGTGCTAGAACATGCCCACAACCATCCCCACACAGATGTTTCCAAGTTGAAGAAAAGCTGGTTCTGTCGAAGCAACTTTGCTTAGGTTACAGAGAAGATTTACCTCAAGACAAGTCAGAACACTAAAGAAAAGTTGATTGGAAGGGATTTCTAAAGGTCAGAAAACCACTCTTATCCTCCTCAACACAGGACTATTGCCAGCAACAGATGAGGTCAGCAGGGACCTTATCCAAACTAGTCCTAAAACCCAGGACAGCAGAGCACACCATCTCAGCACATCTCATTCCTGAGCAGCATGAACTGCTTATGCAAGAAGGTTTTTCCAAATCTCTGGTCTGAACCTGCCAAGCCGCAGTCAATGACTCTTACCCTTACCATCTGCCACAAGCAACAAGAGTTTGGCTCCTTTGTCCAACAATCCTTTCAGGAAGCAGGGATGGGTTTGCATGCAACCTGATGCTAACGAAGGTACACAAGCCTTAAAGAGATTTATCTGTTAACTGAAAATAAACCTTTCTTCTTTCCAGAAAAAATACATCTTAACTCTTCTTCAATCCAATATAGCATGTAACCCTGGTCTTCAACCCAAGTCACCAAGGACTCCTTTCACTGTAACAGAAACATTCAAAAGAAGAACACATCCCATCTCTAGCTTCCTATATCTTTGTAAAAGCTTCCAGATAAAGTTAGAAGGCTTTAACATTTTTTTTGTCATCGCCTACTTCCAAAGAGTCCTACCCTGTCCTCTTCTACAAATCCACAGCGATGGATTTCAGCTTGCCCAGCAGCACTATTTCCACATGCAGCAGCACCTCAGCAACATTAAATAACAAGGCAAACCCAATTATATCTGGTCAGAACAGCAGTGAAGTTTGTAACTAACACATGCAGATTTGCTTGATTTTAGCACTTCGGATAAATAGCCATCTATTATGTTGTCACTTAGACTGAGTGTTAACATCCTGGGCTGTTTAGTCGTTATTTATCAAAATGAAGTTCTCCCAATTTAAGGGCACATGAATAAGTTTTCAGAAGAGAAGGAATATCCCAAGAAAATTAAAATCAGAGCAGGCCTGGTTAGCTCTTGCCAGCAGAGGCTGCTTTTCCTATTATTCATTTGGTATGCACGTGTGCTGGTTTCAGCTGGGGTAGAGTTTATTTTCTTCACAGTGGCTGGTATGGGGCTCTTTTGTATTTGTGCTGAACACAGGGTTTCAGATAGAGAAGTTTTCATTACTGCTGAGTGGGACTTATACAGAGCCAAGGTCTTTTCTGCTTTTCGTACTGCCATGCTGGCAAGGAAGCTGGAGGTGCATGGGAGGCTGGGAGGAGACACAGGCAGGACAGGTGACCCCAACTGATGATGCCATATAATATTATGCTCAGTATATAAAGTGGGGGGAAGAAGGAGGAAGGGGAGACATTTGAAATGATGGCATTTGTCTTCCCAAGTCAATGTTATGTCTGATGGGGCCCTGCTCCACTGGAGATGGCTGAACACCTTCCTGCCCATGGGAAGTGGTGACTTAATTCCTTAGTTTTCTTTGTTTGTGTGCACAGCTTTTGCTTCCTGTAAGAAACTGTCTTTATCTCAACCCACAAGTTTTCTAGCTTTTACCCTTCCGATTTTCTCCCCCAATCCCTCTGGTGGCAGAGTGAGCAAGTGGCTGCATCGTGCTTGTTTACTGGCTGGGGTTTCACGTCTTCAAAGCTGTATGCCATTTGTTAACGGGGTAATTCTAATGATTCAAATGCATCATGGGTGAACTCTGTATCACAGTAGCTTGTGCAGTTCCTGAGCTCATAAGAATGCAAACAATTCTCTTGATGATAACATAATCTGAGCTAACTTCCTATGCACATTTATGCTCTAACCAGCACACATTTGAAAGCATATATAGTGATGAACAAAACTATACCTTGCCATATATAGCAAGGTATAGTTTGAACTCTGAACAGCTTTTGGCTCTAACATGCTACAAATTTAAGAAAATGTGTAAGGATAACCAGTTCATGTAGCAGAGAGCCCTGTGTCCAACCATGTCTAAAAGCAAGAGGACTATGGAAGAACAAGACAAGTGCCAGAGAGGCATTTTGCTGATATATTTCTGCAGCTTCCAGAATCCATATTTGCCATTTCATTACTATATACAGTCTCAGCACTTACAGTATCCCAGACAGTAAAATCCACAGATTAACCACACACTTCATCAAAGCATACCTCCTTACTTGTTTTTTTCATTGCTCTGAATAGTTTAGTAGGATTAGCAAATTTTCTTATCTTGCTATTCAGTTCTAGCAGATTATTTCCCATAGCATTTGTGAATGTGCTGAATACCACTACACTTTCACAGCTTCCTCCACCACCAAAACCAACTCTTTACCCCTTTTCTCTGTTAACTATCTTTTAATTAGGTAGTAATACTCAGGGCACCATTCCTCTCAGACCTGGGCAACTTACTTTCTTGGTGAGAAAGTCTTTTGCAAGCCAAGATAGGTGATCTTAACCAAACCATCCTATCCACAGGTCCAGCAACATTTTCAAAGAGCTGCAGCAGACCTGAGAGACAGCACTTACCACTGCCTTCCCATAAACATCCTGTTTATTTCAATTCAGTGTATCTGTGCAGCATTAATTGCATTCTTTCCGAGAATAAGTCCACCAAATTTAGTCAGAGGTGATTATTTAGACAAAGGTATTGACATAACCTTGCTAACAGTGAAGTCAAATGTTTCATGCAGATAGTAATAAATGAGTTGTGGTTTTTGCCCTTTCAAAAAACAAAATTTGCTTTGTACACAGAGTTACCATAATCAAGAATAATGTGGAAAAATTGTTATAGATGGGATTATTCTGCATGAAACACATGGGGCTGGAAAAATTCAAGACAGCACTTGTTTAAAATCAGAATCCATAGCATGTTTCTTGGTAATTTTGCAAGCAGTAATAACAAGATTCTGTTTTCATAAGAGATAGTCATTGTGCTATATTTCTTAATAACTGAAGCTTACACAGCCCTTTAGCTAAAGAAAGCCCATACTGTGCAGAGAGATTTGACAACATCCTGTTTACTTCAAAAAGGACTTCAGGTTGTCACTGGGTAAAGAAAATTGGAGAGCATTTGTTGAACATTTTGTTACACAAATGTAGAAACTGTATTTGAGTATCCTCTTATGCTCTTATGACAGGTGTGACTTTTAAATTGCCAAGATAACATAAATAACAGCCATAAAAATAAACAGCCTAATGGTGCAATCCCAACTGCAGCTCTTACTGCGATGATTACTATACACTGACTGACAAGTTTTAGGATCTGTCCCTTGCTATTTATTCCTCAGCTATGGGACAAAAGCCTTCACTAGCTCCTCTAAGCCACACAGACATGCATCTAGCTCTCAACAGATTTTGCTCACCACAAAGACTGAGTCAAATATCCAGACTAACTGTAGTCAAAGCTTGGACTCTGTAGCCTGAGACCTAACCCTGCTCCCAGCCAATCTCCCAAAACATTCATGTGGGTTTCAGTTGTGTCTGGAGATGTCCATAACTTCTCAAACTTGACTCTGGTTCAGTCTTGTCTCCAGGTACTGTTACAGCATGCTGTAGATTTATATAAAACATGTCTATGACTATTACTTCTTCTATTTTTGTTGTTTTGTTTGGGGATTTTTGGTTGTTTCTTTTTTGTCTTTCACTCTCTTTCCTGACCTGAAAGCAAAGTACTTCACAGATTCTCCATCAAAAAGCAAAATCTCTGGCACACAATTAAATAACTCTCATCAGCATTTCCATCTCTAAAAATACTGAAAAAAAAAGGAAAGAGAAGTCATGTGAAGTTCACCTTTAGCCTGATTTATCCCCAAATTGAGTACACAATTTGGGGCAAAACAATAGGCATTTTCCTAGGATCACCAATCACAAAAGACAGAACATGAACTTCACCTCTGGTCTATTTGATGAGTTTTATTAACCCAGAAGAAAGTGAAATCAGACGCTCATCCCCAAGTTGCAACAAGAAGAATTTGAAAGGAGCAGTATTTAGAAGAGTTTGCGAAACTACAAGTTGAGAAACAGAAAACAATTGTTTGAAGATAATTTGCCATGTTCAGAGGGGTTTTTTAACTTTACATGTGACAGAACAAACTGCTTTTCTGCAGGCATTTTTAATCCTACCATGGCAGGAACAGTATTTTATTCTTTTTGAAAAATTACGTTTTCCACATTGGTAATTCATTTGAGCATGCATCTTTACTTTCTTTGCCCCTCTCTGCTATTCTATTTTTTTTCTCTATTTTTGTCCATTGTGACTGCTAAGGTGAAGGTGTCTTGTACTTTATGTGACCAGAGCCCACCACCACAAGAGTTCAGATTCTGTGTACATCTCATCATAATCTTTTGCACTAAAGATTATATCACTGTCACTATCCTTCTAGTCTGGATCTAAAATATCTGTGTTTGCATTTTGATTTTTCAATGTCATTCTACATAAAATGAATGGCACACTAGTGTGCAAGAAAGAAAGAAAATGTTCACCTACTCACCTAGATAGCAATAATTTACCCTGAAGTTTCAAATCAGCAGCGCAGTCATCAGATTGACAGTTCCTCTCAAAAACAGTCTGTGAAAAACAGAGCAAAGAACTGTTAAAACATGAAAAGAGTAAGATCAAAATTCAAAGAAGGAACATGTTTGGATGAAATAAAAATACCACCAAAATCTGTAATACAGGGATATATGGTGGGTGTTAAGGAAGTTCAAGATGAGGCAAATCTTATCTCTGGAATGTCAGAACTGGCTTTATTCTCTTCTGACTGAACAAGAAGCTTAATCAAAACCAGATGCTCTCTTAGAGGTTTTCCTCAATCCATTCTCCCTCATCTGACAAGAATAATTGCTCATACAATATTTCTGGCATTCTTCTTTCTCTTCCCCAGCTATGTGCATAAAAATGAATCAGAAAATAAAGTATTTATGAACTATTTTCAGTCCTAAGGATTTCAAGTAAGGAAATCATATAGCAAACATTTTTCCTAGATTTTATATACAGCAGGAAACACTTCTGTCATCATGCAAGCAACAGAAAATTACAAAGACTGTTACGTATCAGTGATACTCTCAAATAATGGAATCATTGTCAATCTTGTGAACTCTGGTAAGAGTGAGGAAATGTAACAGATTGATAAAACTAGGAACTATGAAGGGACAACATATGGGCATACTATTTAAGTGGTAAAAAGAAGGGGCATACATGAAAAGTCTATGTACCTATGCAAATCTCTGCAGTAGTCTGCCATGGCTAAACGAGGCAGCCACCAGAAAGTGAAAGAAGAGAATAGGAGCATGCTCCTGGCATCGAAGAAATCCAGGTGCCATCAAGATCATGGTTACTTTCCCCTGATGTTTAGACCACAGACCAATAACTTTCCAAACATAAGGCTAGACTTTTCAGGCTGGAGGACTCATCCTTTCAGAGTTGTAATGCTCTTCAGCTTACCAAATATTCAAACACCCAATACAGATGTTACCAACACTGTTCAGCTAGGAAACGTGATGATATACTGATATCTTCCTTGAATATGAATGTTCCTTTCTACAGGCCTCATGACTTTTATTACCAAAGTAAATATATTTCAATTATAAACGCAAAGACTGGGAAAATCTGTGCAGGACACACATAATGGTCAGATTGGGTTGGAGAGACTGAGAAGGCAAAAAAATCCAAACCATGCTGAGTTAGTACATACTTTAAGAGCTCTGCCCAACTGTATCAAGACTGGAAAAAGACTTGAATCTTAAGCCCAGAGGGCATACAGACTTCTAGTCCTTTGCTTTCCAGGAAGGTTCTTGACTAAGCAAGCAGCTTGTTCTCCTTTTTCTATGCTGTCTGAGCTCCCCAAAAAGGAGAGGACTTTTATGAAGTTAATTGTTGTTGTGATGCCGAAATGATTTTTGCCTTTTTTCTTTTATATTTCCTTCATATATATTCGTGGCTCTATTGTTGCTGCCTTCCCTGATAGGCAGAAAGACAAAACACATTCCAGAGGTTCCAAGCTGGGGGGTCCAAGGCCCCTATCCTCTCTTGGTTCTTCCAGAGAGCCAAGGTTGAAACCAGCTTTTCGAGACACATTTTCATAAACAAAGTTTAGTTCCTATCTAAGGGGGGAGGATTTAGAAAAGGGTTGAACCGGAGGGGAATTACCTCACCACTTATGTCTCTAATTGGGAAATTTTGTCAATTATGCTAATTTGCTAAACTTATAAAACTGTTTTCACCCCATGCAGGGTTGGGCATTTTCCATATCTGCCCCTGAAGACGTCTAATAAAGATCAGCCCTCCTATACTAATATTGTCTTGAAAGTGTGTTGTTTTATTTCTAGGTTCTTTAAGGCATCAGTTTGACTAACAGACATCAAACTATGTTGTAGGTTGTACTGTGCCGCGGTGTGTCTCCTGTCCCGGCCGGCAGCGCTGACCGCAGGCACTGGGCATACCCTGCCTGCCCCGGGGGGCGGACGGAGGCGATTGCGGTGCAGGAGGGTGGGCGAAGCCCTCGCATGGCTCGCCTCACCCACCGGTGTTCAGGCGTGCTGAGGAGATGAAGGAGCGAGAGGGGCCTCCGGCATGGTGTCCCAAGGCTTTTATTGGGCGGGGGAATTCCAGCAGCCGAAGACACAGACAATAGAGGGCTTGGGGTTTATATAGGAGGAGATGTAAAGGGCAGAGAAGGTATGGGGTGACGGGATACAGACCAGTGAGGGCGGTATGGGGAGGAACAAGGGAACGGGGGGGCCAATGGGGTACAGAACAACATGGAGGGTTCTGGAACTTAACCATATACGGGACAAAGCATACATATTCAAAGGGATTCACAGCTTAATGCAAGGCTTCCTGGGGAGTCACCCCAACCCGGGGAGAGCTTAAACATACAATTGCACACTGCAACAGCACTGTGTTGCAAAAGAAGAAAGGTGGATGGTGGCCAGCTCATCCAGGCTATTTACTTTGCTCTTTTGTTTTTCTTCCCTACCTTTTGCTTTCTCAGAATCTCAGAAGTGAAATTTTTTTGGGATTTAGAAATGAGGACTGATTTTACCCCTCCCCCTTAATAAAGACTACCACAACCAAAGGACAAGAATAACCCTGAGACAGGAACCGGCACTAGGCTTCCCTCTCAAACATGGCACATTTCAGAGGTATAGTTTCAAAAGTCCTCAGAATTAATCCTCAAACCACTGTAGCTGTTACACATAGGAAAGACCACTTGGCAACCCTCAGAAGAGAAAGAATAATAAACTGTAAAAAAATTCTAGCCTGGCAGTTTCTCTGTTTGAATTGCAGAAATCTTAGCAAAGTGAAATCAAAGAAATTATCTCTACTTTTGAAAGTATAAAATACTGTAAGTACATTTGAGTAACTATCTAATAATCCTGGAATTTTCTTACTAAATCTATAGTTACCATTATTCAGAAAGAATAAACAAATACTTCATTTTTTAAAATCGCTGAGCATGTATCTCCTCCAGCGTAACATGTACTAGAGAGCACGCTACTTTGAAATACATTGGATGTATTTCCTTATGTCATAGATACCCAGGTTTCTACAGAACACTGGGTTGGGAGAAAGAAATAAGGATGGAGAGTTCCAAGATCTGCAGGTGTGCAGGAGTGAACTGCTTGCTTCTGTGGAGGATCTTGAACCTGTTCAGGTTTGGGGGAGCTCACTTACCTCAAAGCAGCTGGCTGGTCTAGCTTTCCAGTCCAACAGGCTCCTAGGACCCATGGATGCAGGCACAACTGATTTAGCAGCCCAATTCCAGGTTAATGACATCTCTGGACTATTTTTGCTATTTTCCACTATTTCTCTGGTCTACCAGACTCTACTCCACCTTCTCATTTTTTATGTTTTCTAGAGTCTCAACCCTCCATCTTCTCACAGTCTATTTCCTCCAGTTTCTCCTCTGCTAACTTGAGCCTTTTCTTCCCCACTCTTTTGTCACTTCTACCTTTCAGGCTGACTAATTCCTGGCTGTTTAAATCCCTCCTAAACAATTAAGAAGTAAACACACTTTAAGGCATCATAGCATTTGTGAACACTGCTTATATATTGTTACTGCACCCTTACTTGGTCTACTTGAGCTTCAATTTCCTTGGGCCAGAAACTGCACCTAACTCAACACTGCATCTTAGAGCAGGATTTTATTCCCAGGATATGGCGCAGACCCTACTACAGTATCACCACTAATTTTAACTCTAAGCAGTCTTAAAAGTGGTTGCAGCTTTACAATACCAGTTATGAGGATTTATAGAGCTCTTTAAATATTAAAATTATTGAAGAAGGTAACCCATGGGTTGTATGTGTTATCCATAATTGAAAAAAGAAAGTAGGGTGAAACTAACTGTGGAAGCAGTTCAGAATTTTTGCTGTTACTGTTACCCAAAGTGAAGAAGAGCAATTCTGAACAGTGGTTTTATGAAGTCTAATGGTATTCCACTAATACTGTATCAAGTACCTCACAGATTTGAATATGTATATCAGAGATGGCCAGGACGCTTCCTTCCATAAGAAATACATACATGAAAAATTGAGGAGGATGGGGCAGGGGGGTGGAGATCAGGGCAAAGATTGCCTGAGAAACACAGCTGCATCTCTTATCTCAAGGCCACCACATATTTGTCTAGCATTTCCACAAGAAAAATAGGTGTTTGTGTGCTCAATAACAGGGACAGGATAACCTCAATGCTTCTAGGACACATCTTCACTGTATAAACACAAAACTAGTGTAAAGTGCATTCTCAGTGAATCTGTCAGACTTCTGCTATCACTAGATGTCCAGCAAAGCAGAGGCAAAACCCAGCATTTCCAGGGTTCACAATTCCTCTCTGCACTCTCTCCACTGCTGCACAGAACTCAGCAGCTATGGGAAATTGTTCCAGAGCAGTTCCCACCAAGTCACCAAATCTTCTTAACAAACACGGTTTTCTCAAATTCTGCATGGCAACATTTCTGAGGAAAAAAGATTGTGCTCCTTGGGAGGTCCAGTAATGTAACAGATATGTCCCTGAGGGGTTAGGAAAGATGGACGGCACCCATGTCCTCCAGAGGGCAAGTCAAAAAGCCTAGATTAAAGTACACTCATTATAAAAAGTGAATATACATATCTGTACACAATCGAACACACAGTAAAGAGAGATCTAGAGCTAATCCAGAAGAGAATATGTCTACATAGGTAGTCAGATCAGGGCCTCAAAGCAAGTACCTTTGTGTCCATTATGCCTCTTGAAGAGAGGCGTAACGACTAAATTCTACATTTTGTGGTAAAGGCCAGGGTAAATGTAGGAGAAGGTAGGAGAGGGATAAATCACTACTTCCTGTAGGAGCCAGTGAGCAGTCTATCCCAGTTCTGTTCCCCAGATTGGTCCCTGCCTCCGCCCTAACTCCAGTCCAGAAACCTCCTCCCTCCCCATTCTCTCATTGGCCCTGTCCCTTTGTCCCTGCCTCAGTTTCCCTATTGGTCCCTTTACCCCAGCCCCGCCTATGTACCGCCCCTGTGCCCCCAAACCATTGGTCCCTGATGTTCTCCTTGCCCCCGTATAAAACCTGGACCTCCCCCCCCACCCCCACCAGCCAAAATGGTCTTCGTTGCTGAGCCCTTCACTAGTGAGAATGGAATAAACTTCCTAGTGGAATCCTATGTGTTGACCCTTCCTAGCTCTTTATCATTGGTGTGTCATGATAGCCAGCGAGGGTATGAGTGACACCCTGGACCCCCCCCCAGCTTATGACAACTTCCTGCATCCTAAGACATCCTAAGCATAAAGCTGCTGGGTACTGGGCATGTAGATAATCTCCTGTTCCTTCTTGCTGGTAGTGGACTCTACTGAAACCTGCTAGGAGGTAAAACAAGTAAGAAGAAGCCTGGCTTCAGCTAATGGTCAGAGCTTTGTGCTCTGAGGAAGGTGATCTGTGATTTCAAACCAGGCTTACTAAACTGCTTCACTTTCTTTCAATGGCTATGTAAAATTAAACAAATCTATGTTTCTGGAAGTAGAGAAGAGAACAGGAAACATAAAAAATAAAAAAACTCCTCTGCCCCTCCAGCCCACAGAAAATACTGGAAGTCTTTCAATAAATGAAGGGGGAAAAAGCATTTCAAAATATCCAACCTAACAAAATTCAGGAAAGCACATAGAGATTTCAGGCTGTAGCCAAAATGTACAATCAAGACTTTCAGAGGTTGCCAGAACTATTCTAGTAAGACTTCTGCCTATCCTTTCACAGAAAGGGAAAGCGACAGCTGAAGGTCAATGTTTGAAGAGAAGAGGGAGAAACAGAATTCTCAAAAGAACCCTTGAAAACATGTCATTTTATGAACTGGATAAGAGAACAGTCATTCACTCTAGATCAGATATTTAACAACTTCCTCACACATCAGTCTACAAAAGGTTCAAATAGCACCCCTTAAAAAGTAGCAGAGCTGGCCTTTGGTATCTGAGGATCCATTCCTTTAATTTCATAAACTGTGCCATGGACTTCTGCAGGAATACTTACGTTATGCAAAATAATCTGGATTAAGAATACAGTATTTCAATCTCTACACTGATTTCTTGTAAATTGTCACCAAACCCTATGGTATGTGCAGAGATGACTTAGCAATTAGATCATGCTAGTAACAAAACCCCAATTAAATAAGGAGACTTGTTATTCTAATAATTCCTTACTTTTTAGATATTGATGCTATCTGGTTATAAACATGTTATCTGGTGAAGGTGAGCTCCTGGCTCTTATTTAGAAACCAGGATATATAATCCAATTTTCAAATGCTGAGCTGTAAGCAGTAACAGTAAGCTGTAAGCTGTGAGCTGTAACTTTTCTAGGAAGTATTTTCTGTTTATAGATTTACAAACCAATTACAGCAATGTGCCTAAATACAGATACGGGAGCCTGATTTTAGACCGGAACTTATTTTGATTTTAAACCTTCAAGTTGCCTGAAAAATAAAGCTAATACGTACATGTCTACAGACCACAGAAAAAGAAATATAGACTGATTCTTTTGAGGCATCCCATGCTTTACTATACTACTCATGGAAACAGTCCATTTGTGTAGAGGTCTGCCAGGCTCTGGCACCAGAGCCGTCTGCCCTCCCGTGGAGAAAAGGTGTCTGAGACCTGAGCCTCCCAAGAGATAAGAACTTTTTAGGTTACGGTGACCAGAAAGCAGGCCCAGCATGCCTTGCTTCTCCTTATGGAGATTGTCTATACCCTCTTGGCTAACCGGTGTCCACCCCACCCCTGCCTTTCCCTATATAAACACCCTGGCTGTACCCCTGACCTTAGGAGAGCCTGGCCGCTGGCTCCCTTCACAGGGGTGGCTGAATAAAGCTTACCTGTGGAATTCACCACGCCAGGCTCCCTCGTCTCTCTCCGTCCCCGGGCCTGCCTGGGTGGCCTCATGAGCTGAAATCACTGAGAGCTGAAATCACTGGGAGCTGAAATCACTAAGAGCTGAAATCACTTGTAGCCGGAGTTGCTACACCTTTGAGGCCACCCTCCGCTCGGAGAAGCTGCACAGACCCCCTGGACGGGCAGTTCCCCTGCGGGACGCTCTCTCTGGAAGGTCGCAGCTTCGGCCACCCGCTGGGCCGCCCCCGGAGCGTGATACATTTGCATATGCTGCTGAGCCAAACACAAAATGGCTGACTTAAATTCCCACTACAAGAGCAATTATTACTGTGAAAAATGTTCCAGGATTTCATTGGATGTGCCAGCTAAAATGAGAATACATGATTTCCACAATACCCCTAACTGAGTGGTGGAGTGAACACATGACAAAGGCAGGAATACCCGGGGAGTGAAACCAGTGTGCTGGTACCGCATGGTGCAGGGGATGAAGGTTAGCTATCAAGCTCCTTCAGCTCCACACAGACTTCATCAGAGCATTATGTTTGAAGGCAGAAGGGAATAAGACCAGGCTCATTAGAGATGAGCCATGAGGCAGCATACCACTGCTGGGGCTGAAATCAATAGCCCAGCTGAAGTGCACCTACACCAATGCACATAGTATGCGTAACAAACAAGAGAAGCTGGAGGCCATTGTGCAGCAGAAAAGCTGTGATGTAGTTGCCATCACAGAAATGAAGTGGGATGACTCACAAGACTGGAGTGCTGCAATTCATGACTACAAGCACTTCAGAAGGTGGAATCTTCAATAGGTAAAAAACTGGCTATATAGCTGGACCCAGAGAGTTGTGGTGAATGAAGTTAAATCCGGTTGGCGGTCAGCCACTAGTGGTGTTCCCTGGGGCTCGCTTTTAGGGCTGGTCCTTTTTAATATAGTTATTGATGATCTGGATGAGGGCATAGAGCGTACCCTAAGTAAATTTGCAGGAAAAATCAAATTGGGTGGGATTGCTGATCTGCTCTCTGCAGAGAGATGGGGACAGACTCAGTCAGTGGGCTGAGGATGGCGTGAGGTTCAATAAGGGGGCATGCAGGGTCCTGCGTTTGGGTCCCAGCAACCCCATGCAGCACTACAAGCCTGGGGAGGAGAGGCTCAAGAGCTGTTCAGCAGAAAGGGACCTGGGGGTGCTGGTTAACAGCTGGCTCAATATGAGCCAGCAGTGTGCCCAGGTGGCCAAGAAGATCAATGGCATCCTGGCCTCTATGAAGAACAGTGTGGCCAGCAGGACCAGGGCAGTGATCACCCTCCTGTACTCGGCACTGGTGAGGCCATACCTCGAGTGCTGTGCTCAGTTCTGGGCCTCTCACTTTAAAAAGGACATTGAGGTGCTGGAGCATGTCCAAGGAAGGGCAACAAGGCTTAGGAAAGGTCTGGAAAACATGTCTTATGAGGAATGGGTAAGGGGGCTGGGGTTGTTTATTCTCCAGAAGAGGGGCTCAGGAGGGACCTCGTTGCTCTCTACAACTACCTGAAAGGAGATTGTAGTGAGGTGGGGACTCATCTCTTCTACCGTGCCTGCAGTGGAAATGTCGTTGAACTGAGACAGATGAGATTCAGATTAGATGTTAGAAAACAGGTTGGTCAGGCATTGGAAAAGTTTGCCCAGGGCTGTGGTAGAGTCACTACCCCTGGAGGTGTTTAAGAATTACCCAGATCTGGCACTGGGTCATGTTGTTTAGTGGTTTAGGGGTTACAGTGATAGTGCTGGGTTGACAGCTGGACTTGATGATCTTAAAGGTCTCTTCCAATTTTGATGATTCTATGATTCTATGACAGGCAAGGAAAAAGATGTGATGGTGTGGCTCTGTACATTAGGGAGTGTTTCAGCTGTGTAGAGCTCAAGGATAATGATGACAAGGTTGAGTATCTATGGGTAAGAATCTATGGGGGAAGGCCAACAAGGCAGACATCCTGATGGGAGTCTGTTACAGACTACCCAACCAGGATGAAGGGATGGATGAACTATCCTGTGAGAGGCTGACTGATACTTCATGATCGCCAGCCCTTGTTCTTGTGGGAGACATTAACTTGTGGGATGTCTGCTGGAAACTCAACACAGTGGAGAGGAGGCAGTCTGGGACGTTCCTGCAGTGTGACAGCTTCCTGACACAGCTGGTAAGTGAGCTTAATAAGGGGGGTGCCCCCCTAGACCTGCTGTTTACAAACAGAGAAGGGCTGGTGGGAAATGTGGTGGTCAGATGACATCTTTGGCACAGTGACCATGAAATGATAGAGTATTCAGTTCTTGGTGAAGTAAGGAAGGGGGTCAACAAAACCTCTACCATGGAATTTGGGAGGGTGGACTTTGGCCTACTTAGGACACTGGTTCAGAGAGCCCCCTAGGAAACAATCCTTAGTAAGAAGGGGGTCCAGGAAAGCTGGACATACTTTAAGAAGGAAGTCTTAAAGGTGAAGAGGAGAAGGCCCTCCCTATGTGCCCAAAGATAAACTGGGGAAGAAGACCAGCGTGGCTGAACAGGGAGCTTTCAATGGAACTTGGGTTTACAACCTTTGAAAGAAGTGGCAGGCAACTCAGGAAGGGTACATGAATGTTGTTACGTCATGTAGAAAGAAAATTAGAAAGGTGAAAGCCCAGCTAGAACTTAATCTAGCCACTGCTGTAAACAGTAATAGAAACATTTTTATAAATACATGAACAACAAAAGGAGGGCCAGTGAGAATCACCATTCTTTACTGGACGCAAGGGGNGACCATGAAATGATAGAGTATTCAGTTCTTGGTGAAGTAAGGAAGGGGGTCAACAAAACCTCTACCATGGAATTTGGGAGGGTGGACTTTGGCCTACTTAGGACACTGGTTCAGAGAGCCCCCTAGGAAACAATCCTTAGTAAGAAGGGGGTCCAGGAAAGCTGGACATACTTTAAGAAGGAAGTCTTAAAGGTGAAGAGGAGAAGGCCCTCCCTATGTGCCCAAAGATAAACTGGGGAAGAAGACCAGCGTGGCTGAACAGGGAGCTTTCAATGGAACTTGGGTTTACAACCTTTGAAAGAAGTGGCAGGCAACTCAGGAAGGGTACATGAATGTTGTTACGTCATGTAGAAAGAAAATTAGAAAGGTGAAAGCCCAGCTAGAACTTAATCTAGCCACTGCTGTAAACAGTAATAGAAACATTTTTATAAATACATGAACAACAAAAGGAGGGCCAGTGAGAATCACCATTCTTTACTGGACGCAAGGGGATCATAGTTACCAAGGATGACGAAAAGGCTGAGGTACCTAACACCTTCTTTGCATCATTCTTTATCAGTAAGACTGGTTGTTCTCATGGCAACCAGCTCCCTAAGATGGTAGACAGAGACAGGGAGCAGAACTGATCCCCTATAATCCAGGAGGAAGCAGTTATTGACCTGCTGAGCTACTTCCATGCTCACAAGTCTATGGGACCAGATGGAATCAATCCCAGGGTGATGAGGGAGATGGCAGAAGAGCTCACCAAGCTGCTCTCCATCATTCGTCATCCGTCTTGGCTAACCAGGGAGGTCCCAGATGACTGGAAGCTGGCCAGTGTGACACCCATCCATAAGCAGGGCTTAAAAGGGGGATCCAGGAAACTACAGGCCTGTCAGCCTGACCTCAATGCCTGGCACAGTTATAGAACTGATCGTCTTGATCACACGATCACATGGCACATCAGGACAACCAAGGGATCAGACCCAGCCAGCACAAATTTAGGAGAGGCAGGCCCTGCCTAACCAACCTGATCTGCTTTTATGACCAGGTGACCTGCCTGGTGGATATGGGGAAGGCTGTGGATGTTGTCTACCTGGACTTCAGCAAAGCCTTTGACACCATCTCCCATAGAATAATCCTGGAAAAGCTGGCAGCCCATGGCTTGGACAGGTGCACTTTTTGCTGGGTTAAGAACTGCCTGGATGGCCGGGCCCAGAGAGTGGTGGTAAATGGTGCTGCCTCCAGTTGGTGGCCAGTCACTAGGGCTGTTTCTCAGGTCTCCACTATTGGGACCAGTCCTATTAAATATAGTTATTGATGACCTGGACAACGGGATCGAGTGAACCCTCAATAAGTTTGTGGACAACACCAAGTTGGGAGGGAGTGTTGATCTGCTAGAGGGTAGGAGGGCTCTACATATGGATCTGGACAGGCTGGATCAATGGGCCAAGGCCAATGGCATGAGGTTTAACAAGACCAAGTGCTGGGTCCTGCACCTTGGTCAGAACAACCCCATGCAGTGCTACAGGCTGGGGAAGATTGTAAACCAAATTTCTCAAACTGAGGAAAACTACAGGGGAATTCATCCATTTCACTGAATGGAAGACTCTGGGCTAGCTCATGACTAGCACACTGCCACTTGTCAAGACATCTAAGCCGAATGCAATAATTTGTCCCCTATTTCAGCTGACTAAATTCATCAAGAGCAAAAGAGACACTACTGAAGGGATGGCAGAGGGAGGAATATAAATTGCTTTAAGCAATGCCACTCCAACCAAACAATTGCAATTAGGCAGGAAGGGTAGCCATGGTGGATCTCTGCAAGAATAAATGCAAAATATGATTTGCGAGCTTGCCCTGCCAAGGAGGAAGGAGTTTTGTGGCAAGATATTTCATATGGAACATGGCAATTAGACTGATCCCTGTAGTCTCCCAGGGACTTCCAATGTGCCTAGGTATCAACTAATTTCAAATGCACCACCTACCCAACTACTGACAGTTGTATTAAGTTACTCAGGCTTCAGCTGAACCAGTAAATTGAATTGCTCTGGCCTCCAAAACAGGAGCATCCTAAATCCTGACACATGCCTAGGAATGGTCTGCAGTAGTTGGCATAGGTTAAAATCATGCCAAGAGCCATTCCAACAGCTTGCCAGAATAAAGATGTCATTCCAATGCCAAGAAATGTTGTGGGCACAGCTCAGCTTGCAGACAGTGACATGACCTGACTCAGGAAGGCACACAGGGATCTCTGCTGTGGAGAAGACACCACTGACAAAACTGGACCATGCTGTGTGTATGGACACTGCATTTCATCCTGTCCAGATCTGTAATTTCTTTGTTCTCAGTATAGGATTGAGGTGTATGCACATGTTTTAAAATATAGAATGGCATAATTTGTGCAGCAAACCAAAAATCACTAGACGTGTTCATAAATCAGCTCCATGAAAATCCTTCTATACTCTCTCATGCCTACCAACCAAGCTAATTTATTTACTTAACCAGCTTTTCAAACACAAGTATTTAAAAAAAACAGACCTCTGCTTTAAAAACGTGAAGATCATCCAAGAAACATGCAGGCTCATTCACCCAAGAGGTCAACACTGGACACAAATTTTCACTGCAAGTCAGTGGCACACTAGGAACAGAAGGCTGGAGACATTTTCTGTCTCTTCTTTTAACTAACAAACAGTTTTGGCACTCACAAAGTCCTGAAGACAGTGACACTACTAAATCTACTGAGAATATTTTCCTAAAACAAAATGGTATCTCCATCCACATAATAGCTGGTGATTTTATTACAGTATTTAGAACAGGCAGAATTCTAGCCTATCACATTTTGAACTCTAAGATACATTACTGGATACTACTAAGAACAAATCCCCACTGTGTTTGGCAGGAGAGCTTTCTCCTTTTTGGTTGGCATGTATTTATACAGTGAGTATACAACAACAAATGTTATAGTACAAACCATTTACAAAGAACTAAGCCAAACCAAGTTCTAAACACACAATAATTTCCCTGAGGCATGAAGACTTACTAGCTTTTTCCTGTGGATGAAGGTGGAAACTGGATTTGAGAGGCAAAAAAGAGGCTAATGGAAAGTCACTTCTTACTGGATCAACAAGATCTAGGGATTTTCAAAACAACACACAACTAGCTATATTTAATGACATTAGTACTAACATTAACACTAACTTTGTCTACCTGACCTCACCTGTGTCATATCTTCTGAAAACAGAAAACACTAGAGTCTTGAATTGGACTTCCAAAATGTAAGGATCCTCCATAATCATTAGATTCTTTGAAAATGTAAATCTTTTATTGTATTAACTTTGGTTCCTACTGTCCCTTTTGGCCTTTTAAAACAATTTTTACTTACAAGATAACAAGACTGCTGAAAGAGAATGCTAAGTCCCAGTTTTCCCACGAACTTAAGTCTTTGAGGACATTCGCACCATGCCCCGAGGCTACTCCATCAGGGCTTTGTCACCATGACTGCCACACTAACTCTGAAGCTCTTATCACTTCCTTAGCTGAAAGCACACTTGCCAGCACACCCAGTGTCAAAATCCTTTTCTTAGTAAGCTAAGTGAACAGCATCTGGGAAAGGAATAAAAAGGGATTGTTAAACTGGTTCCCTCCCATACAAATTGCAAAAGAAAACAAGTCAGAGAAATTCCCAACATATTTTTGTCCCTGCTCTGTAACTTCAACATTTAGGTATTTTAACATTGATCCGAGACTTGCCTGCAGGGCAAGATGTGACCTTTTGAGTTTAAGCCCATTAGTAAAGAATACAAGCAGCATTGTTCATGTAACACTCAGGTTTACAGCAGAGTGCACAAGTTCCAAAGTTCTCTGCAAATTCCCATATTGTTGCAACAATACAAAATTCATATACACAATAGCCCCACAATCCCTCTTCATAAAAATAAGTAATTCTTGAATGCATCTTTCATTCATAAATTTATAAAAATAAAGCATACTTGAATAAAAATTCATGCCTCTAAAGTACAAGGATTATAACCAAATACAGTTCAAAGCACTAGGTTATATAATGAAGCAAATAAAACATTTTAGTTACTATTTTTTTTAAGTAGTATTCAGGTACCTTATGAGCAGAATCAGAAAGTAATGCTACAGATGATGATGCTAACATGTCAATAGAAAATGAGCTTCTTAAGGTTAAAAACCAGATCTAACCATTTACTCCAGACAGACTTTTCATAGCTAAAAAAATGGCAAGGAGGGGAGGGGTGGGGCAGGGCAGAGGGGAGG
>VXBT01001849.1:50136-64181 GCA_013400235.1 Oriolus oriolus
GGGGAGGGGAGGGGAGGGGAGTTTCATATTCACAAGCAATGGCAGCTCATAACTCCATAAGCATCCTTTGGAAAAATAACTTGAATGGATATAACCCTGAGCAACTCAATCTAGCTTTTAAGTTAGCTCTGCTTTAAGCAAGAAACGGGATCTACCTCTGTAGAGGTAGAGGAGGAGGACCCTTCCAGTCTAAATTACCCTGCATTTCTGACACACAAGAAGCTTTGCATGCCACAGAAGAAGTTTGATGTCACTGAATAGCCTTGAATTCATGGCTGGATGCTCCAGTGCTGGCACAGTGGAAGGCTGAACTGTCCTGCAGGCTCCTTCCTTGGCAGACTGTTCCGCATCTACAAGGCCTACACTTGAAAGGGAACCTTTCAAAAGGTCACTAGCTAAGTCTCTCTCCTCAACATGAGCACCTTCTTCATGAACCCTGAAAGTGTTTATTACCTTCATAAGCATTGTCTTGACCACTTTTGTCAAAACCTCACATTTGCCTGCATTTTCCAAAGATGCTAGTGAGATCAAGACAGGCAAACGAGAGGTGGGATAAACACATACACTTTATTCCCTTAGGGAACAATCTGTGAGAAAGGGGGAGAGAAGGAAATAGTAGTAGTAGTAGTAGTAGTAGTAGTAGTAGTAGTAGTAGTAGTAGTAGTAGTAGTAATAATAATAATAATAATAATAATAATAATAATAATAATAATAACAACAACAACAACAACAACAACAACAACAACAACAACTCTTTAAATGAGGATTGTTTCACCATTAAGGGAATTCTCTTACTGTCACCAAAATTAAAGATAGAAGGGTTTCTCTGCATTGCAGTAGAGCAAAATAGGATCCTAATAAGTACATGGCTTCACCTATACTTTACTTTCTCTGAAATAAAACCATCCTATTTTAGCATGGTGTGTCCTGCAACAACAGCAGGAACAGGTTTCCCTTGCCATATGACTGGATAAGTGAAGTCCTCAAGAGAAGAGGACAGTTGAGCCAGGCAAATTTTTTGTTATTCTGCCCACAGTTCTCCCCTCACACAGTTCCCATGTCCTCTTCTGCACCAACAAAGGCTTAAGCCAGAAAAAAGGCCAGGACCAAGCCTTTCACAAGAACCTCTTACATTAAGGGAAGAGCTAGAAGGAGTAGGACCTTTCTCATCTTTCCCTTCCCAGCACAAACACCCTGAAACAAGAAAGTGACCTCACCTTGTGCTGTCCAGCCTTGGAGGCACAAGTCTTTACTACGTCACAGAGCAGCACTGAAGTTAGCAACAGGAGAGATTGTACAAAAAGGCTACTGTGTGCAAGCAACCCAGAGCTTGGCAATCCACTTTTAGAGCCACCTCTGCTGTCAGTTCAGCCACAGGCCTTCTTAGGAAATAATGTAGTCCAAATCTGACCTGATTCCTTTGTGCTATCTTTTGTCCTTTCTTCCAGCGAAGAATGGGCTTCAGAGCAGGTAGTTCCTTGTCCTCTTTTCCTCTTTCTATCACATGTTCCCCAAGGCTGTATGAAGCTTCAAATACAATTGGAGAGATGACGTCCTTGACTCTTTTCTGTACAAGAAACCAAATAGATATTTCACGTATCCATATAGCCAAGCAAGTTTCTATCTACAACAATTATACATTCAATTAAGCTAGATAATTTAATTAAATATGCAATTAAACCAGATTCAACACTGCAGACACATTTCTCTATGTTTCTCCAGGTCAAAGTGGAATAACCACATTACAATGAACAAGTCATAAGCTTAAAAAAAATTTTAAAAAAATAAAGTTATTCTTTCGGGACCTACTCTTCAATACACAGAAGCAGTGGAATATTTTGCCCACCTATAAATCAAGTGGTTTTCAATAAAAATATTTTCTTAAAAAAGAAAATAAATTAGAAAGCAATAAAATTATTCCTGCAGAAGCAAAGAGCAAATAATCTTAATCTCTGGGGTTTCTAAATCCTAGACTTTGACTGAGATCACCTCTAGTGAGCTCCACTCATTAAAAGAACAGAAAACTCCATCTTCCCTTGTTGCACTATCAGTGAGATGAATGGATGAGTAAAGGTACTATAAAATAGGATTGGCTATAAAATAGGATTACAGACATGCAGGGGCAAGAAAATCCATCTTCCAGTATGTTTCTCAAAGTGAAATTTACAGTTTCCCCCACCCTCAGCACAGTAACACTTTCAGTTTGTAAAAGAAGAAAGTTTTTCAATTTTTCTATTTGCTTATTGTAGGCTTCATACCAGATGTATAAAATGGTGCCATATGATTTGGCTGATGGGACAAAAGGATTGTCTTTTCTTGTTGCTGGAGCCCAAGCCACAGAATTCATACCATTTGTCACAACATGCAATGCCAAAATCCAGATTGCTGTGGCAGGACAAAGTGCTCATTGTGCTCTGTTCACAGACTTTGGTCTGGACTTCCGAAATCCAATCTACCAGAAAACCTAAGTGCAAATGCTCTACCTTTTCATACGCAAACATTCCTCTTAAATTTTAGTTACTTAAAAACATAGCATGAATTCAGCGCAGATGAAATTGAAGCAATAAATAAATCCCATAAGTAAGCAAATCAAACCTTCAAATGGGCCAACTCTCAACTTTGCCTTGCACTGGTTAGTGGGCTTCTCTGAACACAGCCCACCAACCACAAGAAGCAACTGAGATGCAATGCCATTAAAATGACACCTTCCAGATGTGGGAAACCCGGGTACTAACTGGCTTTCAGACCACCCTGTGTGATCTGTTTCAAGACAACCATTTGCTCTCTCCAATATGTTGACTGCCCACAGATCTCTGAAGTCAAAGATTAGTAGCTAACCAAAATAATCAGTTAGTTGGATGAATAATAGCAGATATCAGGCTGGATGACATTTACCCTCCTGTACCTTCAGCCAGCCCTTAAATTCCCTACCCTAATACCAGTGTCTGCCAGGACCCTGAAGTTTAGACTGTACATTGCTTGGAGCGATTTGTGCTTTCTTGTTAAAGATCACTGATCAACAACAGACATAGCAGCAGTGGTGATAGCTTGACCTCTTCCCAGAATCACTTTGATGTCGGAGGCAAGAATGCAACACGACACACCTTGGATCATGCACAACAGCCAACTTTATTGAGTCTCCCTTTACTTATATAGGGTTGAAGGTCCGCGCGGTTGATCCCTATTGGCTGAACCAGTTGCTGCCCAGCCAACCAGCCAATGGCTGCTTGCGGCCCCAACGGCCTGGGCCTGCTCTCCAACAGTTTTTACTGGTTGGGTTGCATAACTTACTGGTCATGGCACTTCTGTAATTTCAGTTATGTTTCAATTATTTCAGTTATAAGGCAGGGAGTTATAAAATGGGATTAACTGTTATTGTGAAGCCTTCAGGCCAGCTGTTGACCACCACATCCCAGTCCCATAAAAAGGACGATGCATGATCTGCAGCACTGTTAGGGCTCAGCAGAAGAGACACTGTTGCCTGCAGCCCCTTTCTCAGTCCCATCTCCAGGGTAGGAATCGTACCATACTGAGACTACTAAATAACAACACTACAACTTACAGAAGCTGCTAGCTTTGCTCTCACAGAAAATCAAGTGTATTAACTTAAGTGAGGATTTTATCAGCCTACAAGAAGACTTCGTATACAGAGAAGCAAGAGTATAAAGGAACATGCCATACAGCAACAGTCAAACACAAATCATCAGGCAAACTGCCGCCTAATCCAACTGTATGCAACCAACTATGTAAACACAGAACAATAAAAATGTATGCAGTGGGTTAAATTAAAATCCACCTATCCGTTTTGTAACTTTTACTACAGTATGGCAAGAATAAGTACTTAATCACTTCTACGTGTTTTAATATGGTCTTGCAGGGTTCAGTCCAATGCCCTTTAAAGTCAAAAGGTAAGTTTCCTAGTGACTTTGATGAATGTTGGACTGTGCCTTTATTGTTTGCTGGTGTTCTGCTTCATTTTAGTGGTGAAATTGTGACTTCTCCATCACCACAGCCCTAGGAAATACATTTCACATACCCATTTATCTTTAAGTAAGGATAAAATTATGAATACTACCCAGTTATTAATTTTGCCACATGTTCAGTCCCTTCTGCACACATCCTTCAAAAATGAAGGCAACAGTCGCTGGCATTTGTCCTCAGTAAGACAGAGACAGGACAGTTCTGTCTCACAGGTACACCACAGACTGTCTGGGATGTGAGTACATAAAGAGAATAATTAATATTTGGCCAAGCACAATCTGGAGAAGTACTATTTTAGGCTGGAAATATGACCAGTTTCTTTCTCTTTCAGTCTACCCAAATGTATTGCTTCCTGTGTTGAATCATATATTGATGACACAGCCCACAAATTGCTTTTAAGTATTCCTGATTTCTAAGAGGAAGTCAAAAGGTTCAATCAGAATCAGGTTTGAGAGAGACTGAAAAATACTTCAAGTCAAGCAAACTGTACATTTTTTTTGTATAAGTTGCATGACCCTAATGAACTGGATTTGTCAAGGGATTTGATTTCCACATGTAATCACCGTTTGACACCACAAGGCTGATATGCTGAGGAAGTGGTGTAGACTAAAGACATTTCTGAGCTCTGAAAAAACAAACCTGGCAAATCATAGCATACAGACAGCACAGCTTCAGTAACTGAAAAAAATGCTTGAAGGACACTACAACGAGTGTAATATACAGGGAGTTCAAATTATTAACAGAAACAACTATGCAACCAGGGTTCAGTGAGCAATAGCAATAAATACCCAATCTGTACAGACTGGAGTAACTGAACTGGTACAAATTTTCACCGTGCCTGAATTGGAATTGGGGTCCTGAATGTGGGTTTGCGATCACTAATGTTATGCTCTTACAAGCACTTTCTCTAGGGTGGTAGGGTTTTCTCCCTTCCCTCTGTTTCAGACCAGATTTCATCCTGGACATCAGAAATTTTTGCAATAAGGCTTTTTCAGAAATCAGTACATTTAGTCCCAGTAAATTACCCTTCTGCCAGTATACCTCCCTGCAGTGGAAACAGACCTAGCCAGCTGCATCCTTTTGTTAGGATCTTTTCTCTTTTCCTGTGAGGCACATTGCATGACATCACTCTGAGTGCAAGACAAAGGTGCTTTGGTATGAATAAGCTGAGTTTTTATAGCAAGTATTACAGGATGATCCCTCATTAGTACTTAGCAAAGACAAGGAACTCACAGTCAAAAAAGAGCAGTGTTGGGATGGATGAAATAGGAAAACCTTATAAATATGACTGCCTGGCAAAAGATGCTGAGAATATAGAAACTGTAAGCAAGATTGCAATGAAAGCCAGCTTTGAGATACCAAGCCTTAGTTACTGAACAACCGAAAGACAATGGCATGGCCCAGAGACTAATCCCCCCTGTGATTGAACAATGCCTTTGGCTTTCACACTGGTCCAAAGGTCGAAAGCAGACCCCTGCCAGCCTGGCAGGAGGAGTCTAAAGGGTAGTTTTAGGGTTTAAAGTGTAACACAGTATGGTAATGTAAAAGTTCTTATAGGCTGTATGTAAATGCTATAGGATTTGTATCTTGTATTAGATTGGTTAACGAAAATCAGAATATTCAAGACAGAAGATGATTTATGGCATTGTAATTGAGAAACTTAGTCGCTTTGTCTTCCACTTCTTTCTTGCCTCTTGCTCTTCTTCCACTCTCTCTTGTACTCTTACCCTCACCCACACACTCACTCTTGTATTTCTTACCTGCATGCACTCTCTCTCTCTCACTTGCACTCCACAGCCTCTCCCTTGCCCTGCTGTGAGCTGCAATAGCAGCTCCTTGCAGGGCCACAATACCCACGCCCTTTGAAATAAACCTCATGCTTTAAGTCCATTCCACAGAGATCTCTCATCATCTTCAATCCCAGAAGTCCCTAAACCCAATAATCTACAGAGCAGACTTTTAAGAGCATCTACAAAAGCAATAAGGCACCTAAAATGTTTCAATACACATCATGGTCCTGAAAGCTTACTCTAGCAAATTGATAACAAAGGCTTGCTATTTCCTCTCACAGAACAATCACCTCAAAGAAATTTTTGGATGTTTGGATGGTAGTTACTGTACATGGCCACATATTTCTTCCTTTTTTTTTTTCTCTGAGTTAGCAGAGGAGAAGAAAGCAAGTAAGCACAGCCTCTGCCAGATTTATGACTGTATTTGTTTGACTTTAGTACCAAAAAGTCCTAAAAATCTGAAAAGTAACCAAAGAGCAGTGATCAAATGTCACATCTGTGATTCTGAACATCATTTCCAATTCCCTCTTGAAGATGGAGTGGGATAACTGTAAGAAGTAATTTTTGGCACTTTTCATAGGCACAGCCTAAGGCATATCATGACAACACACAAATATCAAGTCCAACATCCTAAAGGCACATTGCCTGGGCAGGCAGCCATTGCTTTCTATAAACTTAACTTTAAGCTACTGAGAGCCCACACACATCATGAATTCAAGCAAATTTGGCTGGAACAAGACAGAGTTTTAGTCAAGGGATAGGATTTATTCTGCTCATGGTGCAAGTGGTTGCCAGACTGGATATAATTTCAGCTTTCTTTTGGCTCAGTGCCACAGTACACTCAGGGGACTGTGCATGCGCTCAGTAAATCATCACATTCAATCCCCTTTCTTCTACAAGGTGAAAGTCTCCAGCAAGGACTCTGGAGAGTGCCAAATTCCATTTTTAATTATGGCCAATGGGCTGAGAAATAAATTGAGATGTAAATAATCCCCGCAATCTACAGCAGGAATAAAGGATGAAACATGGCCCTTTAAAGAAATGAATACGAACTAATTTTCAGCAGCATCATCTGAAGAAATACACATAATCACCAGGATGACTTCTACAGTTGCTTGGTGCTTTTGTTCTTGTTCATGTCTTTCTGGAGTTTCTCTTTTCTTTCTCTGTGGGAAAGTTCTCTGATCTGTCTGGCCTTTTTTCTACTCCCTCTGATTTGATCCTCAGGATTTTAACCCATGCATGAATTTCAGAGCTTTTACTGAATTCAGCACAGCTTTTCAGTACTTCTGAGAATCAAGTTGTGTTTAGTTAAATGACAGAGAATGAATTCCAGACCCTGTTTTTTGAAGCACTCAAACTTGAAAACTTTTAGTCTAAATGTATTTAAACTTGAAACTTTTAGTAAATTTATTTATTTCAGGTACTAAATAGCAAGCACTAATAATAAACCAGAAATTTTTACAGGCTTAAATACACAGAATAAATTTGACAATCCTAGTTTAACAGATAGCATATTAATGGTGCAAAATTTATGAAAGACACTGTGCTAATGCTAATGCAGTGTACAACTTTAATCAGCTCATAGGTCACTACCACATAAATCCTCAACTCAGTGGCAAGAGATAAATAGTTTCCTGATCAATGATCTCAAAAATTACTCAAATGTCCACCAGCCTTCAGAAACAAAAGCCACTACAGCCACAATCTATCAAATGAAATCGCTGGTGTAGGTCTTAATAAACACAAATTATAGCTTATGAACCAATAAGATGACAATGCTTGACTCTAAAATGAACTATCTTCTCCAGTTATCTCAGTCTCTCTCTCTAAACTGTGAGTCATCCAGAGTGCAAGGTTTAAAAACCATGCAATTCAGTAAGAATATTAATTAGACAAATTGGCTTTTAACTGGAAGACAGATTTTCATTCATTTCAAATGAAAGAATGTTTACATGACATTCTAGTACCTGAAAATGAGTAAGGAGCAACTTAACTTCCTTGCCCTGTTCCTTGCAACAATTACCAACTCCAAGTTTAGATACATTGGTGTCAAGTCCCAGTGCAAGTTAATACTTTCAGTCTCCTACTATGCAAAAGAGTAACAACCTTTGTCCTCGCAAGAGCTTTCCTCTGTACTCTGCTTACTTTGATAATGATATTCTAGACTTGTAATAAGTTATTTCAGACTGGCATAATTTTAGAGTTGATGTCTCCCCACTGCAAAGACGTACAAAGCATGGTCATGACAAAATCAGCTAAAAAAGATCTAGTTTCCATTCCACACACAAGTTGGGGATTTTAAAAAACATATCTTTTTTAAGTTTTTAAGATGTTACTGTAGTTAAGAAGGGAAAAAACCCAACTGCAAACTCTTTTCCAGAGAAGAGAAAAAACTAAAAGTTTACTTGATTGGTAAAAGCTCATTTACACAGTTACTGGTGAATTTTTTGTCAAATTAATAGTACATGAAAGCAGTCAGAGGCCTGATGTTTCAGTCATACATGCTACTGTTTTAAGATCTTGTGACAGCTACAATTCAACAAGTAGGTGAATAGTCTTTGTTGCTAAACTTCAACTATTACAAGACTTCTGAAGAATCTCAAAGTTTAGAACAGGAAAAAAAAAGCAAAGTATTTGCAGGGTGTCACATGCCCTAATGTTATGTTTAGGGTTAGCCTTTGGAAGAACGGGAGTGCTTTCTGTATCCTCTTCCTAAATGCTCTACTCCAGCACACAACTGTTTCCAACTTGGCAACTCCTCTTGGCACACACACTGAAAAGTGAAAAGATGTCCTGGGAAAGAAAAAAGCAAATCCTAAATCTAGTTAAATAAACACCAGGCGCCTGGGAGCCTGTATGCATTGAGAGAATACCCTGAGACACTGAATGAAGAGCTGGAAGTCGAAACCCAAGTGTACAGTGAGTACAGTCTCACTGTGAGTCTGAGTGCTCACCATCCTTGTGCATCTGGGTTCCGCTATCAGCTGGCGAGTGATAAAGGTATTACTGATGTGGGCATAGGGGAGATTGCAATCAATAGTACAAATATTCCATGTCAAGGGTTACAAAGGCTTAGCAATAATATACTGTGGATAATCCTTTCACAGTAATCAGTAAGTAAAGTTAGTGCCTGTAATCCAAATTCAATATTATGTATTAGTGATCTCAGATCTTGATTTTCCATCTTTGGACTATAGAAACAATATAGTTTCATGTTGTATTTATACATTTGAATGTCAGCTCTTTTATTTGACCTACTGTTTTCCATTATGGTTTTATTACCCATTCCCTTTCTCTCTTTTATAGTTCACTTTCAGTCTTCCATTGGGGTTTTTTAGATGAAAAAACCAGAAAATTCCTTGACTATCTAAAATCATGTTACTCCCCTTTGAAGAAAACAGACCTGCTGGGTTAAAATGTCCAGCTTTTTCCTGGTACCAGGCAAAGCACAACCAATCTGCAATATAAGACAAGACACCTGCAATACTGACAATACAAAAATACAAACCCTTAGAAAGCCCAGGAACTGATGGGTATTTATGAAACAAAGATGTGAACTTAAGTGAGCAAATAGAATTCAAGAAGGAGGAATAACAATAACAATTCAAACTTTTATTTATTTTATTCTCTTTCTGAAAGTATAATCTATTTCAGCAGGGAACAATATACAGAATATTGACAATAATTAAATCCAGACTCTTTCTGCACATATGTAACTTATCATATACTCTTTTTTTTCACTGGAGTTTCCACATTTCATTGATACAATGTTTTATCAAAACGAAGCTTTAAAGAGATTTCCTTTAAAGGTGTCTTAAACTGCACTGAGTGCAGAAAAAGAGTTAGTTCAACCACCTGTTTCCTTTTATACAGCATTTCCTTCTGTCCTGGGTTACAATGTAAGATGTAACCAAAAGCATGTATTCTATTATCATCTTCACAAGCTGTTACAGCAGGTGGGGCAATGTTCGTTATCTCCCACCATGACTCATATCTGATAACACCCTCCGGGGGCTATCTCTGTCTAATGGGCCATCATGAACCCATCATGACTCACAGAATTACTTCATCCCATTGTGAGATGCTCTGCCCAGCGGGGAGGAGCCAAGCATTCCCACCTGGATATAATCTGGGCTTTTGGAGCAGCAGGTCAGCCCTTGCTTACTGGACTCCCAGAGGACAAGAGCTACTGTTTGGACCTTCAGGTGAAGACCAGACCCTTCTTTCCTACTGGATCACTGCTTCAACAGGACCATTTCACCTAGACTGCTGCCACCACCCTGACCAACAGGGTGTCAGGTTGTATTCTGACTCTGTTAGGGCTCTTGTACTATTGTATTTATTCTCTTTTTAATTTTTCTATTATATTATAATTCTGACTTGTGATCTCCCACTGGTTTGTTTTTCAAACTAGTACACCTTCCAACCCTGACTGAGAAGTCAAACACAGGGGGGCTGTGTATGAAGCTGTTAGAGGAGAAGGAGTTTAAGATCCTTGGCCCCTGAGTCACCATATATGGTAACAAGTCTGCTGAAAGATCAACACACCAATGGAACCGGGAAAGTGTTGTTGACTTCATGGTTAATCTCAGCATTCATATACTGTATTTGCTTGTTCTCTCTCTTGCTTTCTTCCTACATACATCTGGATAAAACCAGCTGTATGTGTCATCCAACAAACTTCTAGCACAAAATCTCCCACACAAGCTGTCCTCAAAGCCAAGGACTGTGGTGAGGACTGACTCTCCCAGCCCCTTCCTGAGGCCATAGCCCGCAAGCTACCACACACAGCCCTCCTTGCTGTCCTGTGCCCCTTTGGCTGTGTGTGGTAGCTCAGACTGATGGCACGATGCAGCTCAGCAGCTGATGACTGCTGTTTGATTGGCACTGAATGGCGTTGTGCCCCCCAGGCTTTGCCTGAGTTCTGTCTGCTTCTTCACAACCATGAGTAAACCCCTGACCTACTCTGTAAGATAAAGCAGCCATCCTTCCTTCATTCTCTTCTTCTCATGATGATTTTTCTTCTTCCTCTTGAAAAAAATATGGCAGAAGCACGTGGGCACATTTCAAGAGCCAACAGCAAAGTAATCAAAAGTCTTCTCCCAGAATCTCTGTATAGGAAAACAGGAGAAGAACATGCTCTTCTCCTTAGTGTTTCCCACTGACCATCCCACAAAGTAGCTGACTAAATGCCTGCTCCCTTTTGAAGGTGCTTCTTGCTTCTCAGGGAAAATAACCATCTAAGAGGTTTATATGAATTGAAGTAGGATTCCCCACCCTGTCATGCATATGAGCCTGTGGTGGTTTAAGAATGGTATTCCCCAATTTAGTGTTCCCACTGAATCACTCCAAACCATGCACTGCTTGCTTACTGCCCTCTTCCTCTCCTTCATCCTCCTGCAGTGGGCTGGAGAGGAGAATTGGAGGCCCAAGAGGGCTGAGATAAGAACTGTGTACTGGAAACAGCAATGAAATAAGACAATGAACAGTAGCAGCAACACTATGAATATGTACAAGAAAGAGGCAAATGATTCACATATTCGCCATGAGGAAAACCTCCGACAATACCCAACTGTAGAGGTCTGCCAGGCTCTGGCACCAGAGCCGTCTGCCCTCCCGTGGAGAAAAGGTGTCTGAGACCTGAGCCTCCCAAGAGATAAGAACTTTTTAGGTTACGGTGACTAGAAAGCAGGCCCAGCATGCCTTGCTTCTCCTTATGGAGATTGTCTATACCCTGTTGGCTAACCAGTGTCCACCCCACCCCTGCCTTTCCCTATATAAACACCCTGGCTGTACCCCTGACCTTAGGAGAGCCTGGCCGCTGGCTCCCTTCACAGGGGTGGCTGAATAAAGCTTACCTGTGGAATTCACCACGCCAGGCTCCCTCGTCTCTCTCCGTCCCCGGGCCTGCCTGGGTGGCCTCATGAGCTGAAATCACTGAGAGCTGAAATCACTACGAGCTGAAATCACTTGTAGCCAGAGTTGCTACACCTTTGAGGCCACCCGTCGCTCGGAGAAGCTGCACAGACCCCCTGGACGGGCAGTTCCCCTGCGGGATGCTCTCTCTGGAAGGTCGCAGCTTCGGCCGCCCGCTGGGCCGCCCCCGGAGCGCGATACCCAACCACTCCCTCCGCCACACTATGTGACCCAGAAAAATGACCCCTTTCCCCGTTACTGGAAAATTAGGTGAGCTGGTATAGAATAACTTCCAGGTTCCAGCCATGCCCCTTGTGGCCACTGCCAAAATTAACACTGTCTTGGCTGGTACCAGGACAGGGTCCTGGGGCACATTTTCTCTCACACTGTCTTAAAGTATAACTATGTCATATCCAGCAGGTCACCTTATTATCAGTAGGTCAAGCACCTATGGATGAGATTATCCTGCTACATTCCCTAGAATTTCAGGGGATTTGATCAGTCTGTACCAACTGACAGCTGTCCAGATGTCACTTTAGTTCTAACCCTGGTATCTCAAGTGGTCCAGGTGGCTGCAGATCTGCTAGAAGAGTCGAGAGACAGCAGACAGAAAGGCTGGATGGCTCTGAAATATCACAGTAGCAGTGGAAAATATATTTTGATGGATATTTTATTTTAACCATTTTTTTCCTGAATTGAAGGCCTGACAATATGCTGTTATGATTCTTTCAATGCTGTTGTTACAAAAAGCATTTAATCAATACAGCTTTATAAGAAATACATGTATGAAACAAAGAAACACTCTAGTTAAGCCCAGTTTCCTATAAAAATGCACAGGAGAAAAAGAAGTAGCATTGTGTCAGGATTGAAAGTAAGCAGAATCATCCTGAGTAGAAGAGAATAGCTAGACATGAAAGACGATTAACACCAATATTTTTACTGACAGCTAATTCAGTAAAGTAGAGGTGATAGAAATGGTCCTTGGAACTCTTGCAAAGAAAACAACATACTATTCAGCATGGTTTCCTGTCTGCATGCATCTGAGAGAGACAGGCAAAGTACATGAGAGGAATGATGTTCCTATACTTTCATTTTACAAACTATTGAGATGAGAACAGACTACTTATGAAATCTGGAGGTATTTACACAAAAAAATATAAATCCTTCTTTTGGTAACAGAAGAATAGATAACATATAATGGGAATCTGGGAGGAGTGTTGCTGTAGTGGTTTGACCGGGCTGAATGCCAGGTGCCTACCAAAGCAGCTCTATCACTACCCACCTCAGCTGCACAGGGGAGTGGTATGATGAAAGGTTCATGAGCTGAGATAAGGACAAGGACATCCAATGATATCCAAGGATAAGGAGTCACCAATTACCATCACAGGCAAAACAGACTTGACTTGGGGAAACAAACTGAGTTTATTTCCAACAAAAATCAGAGCAGGATAATGAGAAATAAAACAAATCTTAAAAACACATTCCTCCCACTCCTCCCTCATTCCCAGGCTCTACCTCCTCCACCAGAGTGATACAGGGAGATGGGGCATGGGGGTTGTGGTCAGTTCACTACAGGTTGTTTCCACTGCTGCTCAGATAGAGGAGTCCTGCCCTTGCACCAGCATGGGGTCCCTCCCATAGGAGACAGCTTTCCATGAACTTCTTCAGCATGAGTCCTTCCCACAGGCTATAGTTTTTCATGAACTGCTCCAGGATGGGTTCCTTCCATGGGGTGCAGTCCTGCAAGAACAGGCTGCTCCAGCATGGGTAGCCCACAGAGTCACAAGTTGTGGTGACCTGTTTTTGGTTCCTAGTAGAGCCTTGTGTGAGCTGTGAGTTCCTTGTCCCCACCCTACCTGATGTAATCCTTTTGAATTTCCTTGTATGGTTCTGTTTTAGAAGCTTCTAAGTTGTTCAGTACCTTATTGGTCTCCTGTACTCTTGTCCCTCCCCGTATCTTTCCCATTGGTCTGTTCCCAGTGTCCCTCCAACCCTTCCACCCTCCCTATAAAAGTCTTGTGCCTTCATTTTGTGGGGTCTTTCGGCCTCTGGAGTTCCTCCCCTTAATAAACCTTTGAACCCCATGCAGAAGTCCCCTCTCTTGCTCCTTTACCTCCTCAGGGCGCTCCAGCTGCGAGCCGCCTCTGACTGCCTCTCTGGACCAGGCAGGGAGCGTCTGGTGCCCGAGGTCAGCACCTGCTAGCCGGGGCAGAGAAAAGGCACCGTAACATATGGCGCATCAATGTGAGGCCATCCACGGCAGGTGCACAGCTCCCTCTGAAGCGGCAGCAAGGAGGACCACAGCAGCGGATCTCATTTCCCAGAGAGCCAGCAGATAGGTGAGACAATAGCCCC
>VXBT01001850.1:0-121581 GCA_013400235.1 Oriolus oriolus
TTTATGTTTGCAGCCAAGTAGCATTGAGTGAGATGCTACCATATAACGCAAAGATGTAAAAACATATTTTATTAGGTTACAGGTTATGATTGTAAACAATGTCTTGCAAAAAAAGTTACTTTCTTTTGTCTCAGAACCTGGTTTTCTTTCATTCTTTTAACACATATAAATGTATTTTATCGTTTTCTGTATGATTTTGACAAAATGGTCTTTAGGTTGTTTCTATCTGGTTATCTTGAAAAAGAAATTTAAACCTCCCGTGCCTGAGTTAGAACGAGGTATACACTGGAGTTGGGTTATTGTCATTATAAAGAATGCAAACCCATTTTCCTTGACAACCATTACTTGCTGGACCATAAACAAAGATCCATATAGTTATTAAATATGCATAATTAAAAAAAAAATACATCTGTCCACCTGTTGCTATTATCTTTTGGTTTTTTACAGGTGTCTGTATCTGCCCTTAAATTTTAGAGTCAGGCATCTGTAAAAGGATTTATTAATAAACTTTCAAACATGTCTAGCACTGATTGAGCACACTTTTCAGTTCAATATTAAATTATACTTTTTTAAGAATATTTTCTAAACTGCATAAGTTTCTTTTGTAATTAACCTGAACTCAGAATATTTACTGTGTACTGTTTTTTAATGTCAGATGATGAGAGAACTCATGTGTCATTAACAAAAGCAAATTGTTTACTCATTCAAGGATTCTGTTCAGTGCTCTGTATCTGAATGAATTCCAAATCAGCAGTTCTATTGAGTTGCATGGCAATCGATTGCCTTTTATATGAGATGAATGGTCATGTTCAACACATCCCCCCCTTCTCCCCCATCCTTTTTTTTTCCTTCTGGCCCACCGCCTTAGATGCCATCACCCAAAGCTGTTAGTCCCAAATGAGATTCTGTTTAGTGGCTATCAGCCACTTCCAGATTTTCACTGCATATAAATGGCTGTATTAAGAATTGGAGATGTGATGTGGAGTTATAAACATGAGCTGCGAAAAAAAAAAGTCCAAATGTGTAGAGGAGTATTTCCAAATGGGGCCCCTGAGAGGATGATTAGCAGAACATTTTTTGGTTTACAACTATAGGAATGTTACTAATTGTAAAAGAGATTTTTTTTCATGTGACAAGATTAGTATCCAGCTTACGGAGATGTCCTTCCTTTAGAAATGCATACCTTTCCTTTTATCAGTAATGTGCCTTTCTATGAGCCTGTTTAACTGCATTGAACAAAGCTTGTAACAGTTCCATGGTGCATGTACTGGAGGGCAGGGACAGTGATAATGTTTTATTTTATGGCTGTTTCAGGAGACTGGCTATGTGTCTTTCACTCTTGACTCATTGTCAAGAGTCCCCATTCTTCAAAGTTTGCCAATTACTAGAATCCTTTCAGTGCTCCAAACAACCCTGCGGGAACACAGTGAAACGCACTAAAACATACACTTTGCAGCCAAACAGTTTCTTTCAAAAAAGACTGTAAGTGGGTGCATAAGGCATCCACAAACATGAAACTGTGCTTGCATAACTTCCACTTCAAGCTACATTGCAAAGTGTTATATAAATATCACTTTTGTATTATCTGACAATAAGATGACTTGGTATTAACATCACAATTTCTACACCGGTGTTATCCCATTCTGCACAGAGAATAGTTGTATTAATGGTAACAAATTCTGCTTAGCAATAGACATACCAAGTCCATTGGGAGTGCTTGGGAGCATTCCATGTTTTAATCATATGAATAATCATGCAAGGTGAGTCTTCTTGCAAATGATAATTGGTTCGTGTTGGTGTACAATGAAAAGTCTTCAGTCTTGAGCACAGGCATTCAAAGACCTCTTGATGTATGCTGAATGTTTAAATTTTTCTGAGAAAATACTAAGATTCTTTGTCTTTAAAGGATGTTCTGACATGACCACTGATTTTGGTTTATGGTACTGTTAAGGACCTTTTTATCTGCAAATAAATAAATATCTGTGTTAGTGGCACCTTTGTCTTGCACCTCCATGTGCAACTCACAGTATGTCCTCCATTTTGTGACAGTTTATGATTCCTTCTTTCTGCTGGTAGGCTCAGACTTCTTTCCTGCGCTGCCTGAACACATGTGATTGTGAAAAGCCCTATGTCTAAAATTCAGCCCTACATCCTTCTCTTTAAACGCTAAAATTGTCTTCCCTGGATGAAGATCTTCAGATTTGACAAGTGTTGGAAAGGACTGCAGTCCTGGCCTAAGGCTTCCACAGATGGTGTAACTAACCTTCTCCCCCTCTATCCTTCCCCTCTGATAAAATCTTCCACTCCTCTTTCTAGTGTGTCACTGCCCCCCCTGGAAACTCTTCACTGACTACACCTTTGTTCTTATATGTGAAATGTGAACCTTCATTCTCATCTTTAAATTTCGGTGCTGTTCCTCAGTGCATCTAATTTCTGTTAAAGCACCTTTGCTCTGCTCAGACTTCTTTCCTCTGTGCCCCGTTTGTTCTCTTCACCCCCAACCATTTTTCTACTCTGCCTTTGATAGTTCCACTCCACAATGTAGCAATGGCAGCCTCCTTCCTGTGGGTCAAGCACTCTGTCTTTAAACTTACTTTTTTCACTTCACTTCATACTTTTTACTGTAATGGACTTACACCGTCTCTGTCTGACCCAACTCATACCTCACTATTCTGTAGACGACTGCAGACGCCTCAGTCCCAAGTTTTCATGTTTTAAAACCATGAATAAGTGCATTACATATCTTCAAACTGGTTTAAAATAGTAATTTATAGGCATAGAAGGAAGCATAAGTAAGTTTAAAGAGCCTTATGTTGGCTTTAAGAATGGAACTAGATTTTCCAGTGGGATGAGAGCTTAGCTAAGTATTAGCCTTTACATCAGCACTTCCTACTTTAGCATGTACATGGTGCATTATCTGGGATTAACTGTCTGGATTTCTTCTTCCTTCATTAGATCATGCTTGATTTGGCCATAAAGACCAAAAAAAATCACTTCTGGTTGACAGTAAATATATTTACTTTAGGACAAAAGACTGTTGGAACGTGAGCTTGCTTCTTACAGGTAGTTCTACAACTTTGGTATACAAGTCCAATTTTTATTCAAGCTCCTGCTAGACTTGAGGCTCTCACAGAGGCTGTAACTTGACATGACAACGTAGGTAAACCCGGAACTTTGTTTATGGTAGTTTACATTTAACAGGGGAAAAAAATGAAAAAATAAATCATGAATTATAGATACATAATTGTTTTTGTTATTCCCAGCTAGTCTGGAGCAGGTAATTTGTTGGTGAGCTTTGCAAAGTGCCATGCAATTAGAATGCTAAGGATTATTAACAAGAAAAAATGCCTGACTGAAACTGAAATTCGCTATTTCATATATATATATATTCACACACCTACTTTTTGGTTTGACTGACTGCCACAACTTTTCAGGCAAACTTGCAATTGTCTCTTTTTTGGGTCAGTGGTGTACTGCATTCTGTAAAGATCTATAGATCAGAGGTCAAGTGTGATGTGATTAATATAAACCACAAAGGTCTAAAATCAGGTGCAATTTTTTGCCAGTGTTCCTACTTCACTAAGAATTTCTGTTAATTTGGGTGCCTTGATGCCAACACAATTTTCAGACAGTTTTTAGAAACTTAACAGGCCAAGACTAGAAATTCTAAGTAAATTAATATGTTTAGCATATGAATGAGATGAATACAAAAGGAATAAAGCTTATTATCCAAGATAATTGATGAGCTAGAAAACACTTATTATGGTCTCTTGTGTGTATATCTCTCTCTATGTGTATGTATATGAGTATGTGGCTGTCATTTACCTTACAGAGCAGAGTAGTACTGAAGGATCATAAATGTCTGTTGAAATGTATATATTTAGATTTAAAAAAAAAAAAAGAGTAAAATTGTCCATTTACAACTTAATAGTTTCTTCCAAGACATTGACAGTACTTTGACATGAGCAGTTACAGGTTGCTATATCAGTCTTTGCCACATACATAGTTATGTGCTTATTCATGTTAAACATTTAAACAAAACTACTGTGTAGATATGGATTTCTAAATGTTACTGCTCTTGATCTCTCCCACATAAATGAGTGAATAAGGAAGAGGACTACTTGTAAAATAATTCATTGAGAAATATTTCTTCATGTGAGCGGCCAAAGTCTGACACATGGTTTGACTTTTTCAACATGGAAATTATATCAGATTTTTACTATTAAACTAAAAACAAAAGGTAACACATGTATTTTTTAAATTTACTTTTGACAATCATACAAGTGATTTCAGTCACTTCAGTTGAACCGTGTTGTCATTTTGCCAGAGTGATGGCTTGCATTTTGGCCTTGGGAAACAAAGAAATGTTATTACATTCTTAAAGGATTTCCCAGAGTCCTTACAACTTTGATAATGCATATTCAGAGGTTATTGCAAGCACTGCTTATTATATATGCATTTAGAATGGGGTTTAATGCTAGGTCATGTTTATGACTAACTTCTGAAAAACCTTAAAAATAGGAGACTCAGGACCTAACTCCTCAAGAGCTGTATTCTGTCAAACACATGAAATATAAAGCGGTGCAAGGGGTTTTACTATATTTTGAATGATTGCCATGGAACCCACTGTCAAGTGAACAAGGCAGAGGATTTCCATTTATAAGTTTTATATCAAATAATAATGAAAATGTCAATCTTGCTGCAGTTTTCAATAATAAAAGGCCCTCAAAGCCAGAAGGGTTCTGATACAATCGCTTTTTACACACTGGGTTTGGCAAAATATCTTTCCTGTCTTCTGATAGTTAATTCCTCTCACTCCCAGAGGATTGAGAATGCAAAATTTCCAATTAGTGCTCATACAGTCAATATTTGCTATGTGCTGAGGAGTCCACTTTCATATGAAGAAATTTCCATTTTCATGGCGAAGTCTTCTAAAGCTTCCTCAGGGGTGTCCTCACTGTATAGAAGTGCATCTGAAAAAAGAAATGTTTAGCACTGCTTCTTCTGCTTCTTGCAACTGCTGCTGCTACAAGTACAAAATACTTCAGTAGAGTTCATTTAAACATCTTGGTTTGCTTTTATTGGTATAGCCTTTTTTTTTAAAATGCATCATCAATGTATTTTACTGAATGCCAGACAGAACTCATTACTACTTAGCTGTAAAAAAGAAATAAGAGAGACTATCTTTAGGCATCTCTCTTCTACCACTGTTTTAAGAACTATAATAATTTCAGGTAGTTTCAATGCTTGTGAATAAAGTTCCCAGCTCTTTAAATTGATGCTTTTCAGAAATAATCTAACTTAAGGGAATTTAGCTTAGTTCAGCTTTCTTCAGTATCCATATAAGCTCCATTTTAAAGTGTACCAAGCTCAGGTAATGCATCTCTAGGTGAGACATCAAAAATGCTAGCTTAATAATCACAGAATCATAGAATGGTTTGTGTTGGAAGGCACCTTAAAGATCATCTAGTTCCCACCCCCCTGCCATGGGCAGAAACACCTTTCACTGGACCAGGTTGCTCAGAGCCCCATCCAGCCTGGCTTTGAACACTTCCAGGGATGGGGCATCCACAACTACTCTGGGCAACCTGTTCCAGTACCTTATCACTCCCACAGTGAAGAACTTCCTCCTAATACCTGATCTAAAGCTACTCTCTTTTAGCCTGAATCCACTCCCTCTTGTCCTATCACTACATGGTCTTGGAAAAAGTCCCTCTCTGTCTTTCTTGTAGGCTCCCTTCAGGTACTGGAAGTCTGCAATTAGGTCACCCCAAAGCCTTCTCCTTTCCAGGCTGAACAATCCAAATTCCCTCAGCCTTTCCTCATAGGAGAGAGCTCCATTCCTCTGATCAACTGGATGGCCTCCTCTGGACTCTCTCCAACAGGTCCATGTCCTTGTTCTGGGGATCCCAGAGCTGGATGTAGCACTGCAGGTGGGATCTCACCAGAGTGGAGTGGAGGGGCAGAATCCCCTCCCTTGCCCTGCAGCCCATGCTGCTTTGGATGGAGCCCAGGATACAGCTGGGATTTTGGTCTACAAGTGCAGATTGCCAGCTCATGTCCAGCTTCTCCTCCACCAGCATTATAACTGTATTTCGGTTTCAAACTCTAACAATTAAAATGTCGTGATAAAACCAGTATGCAAGCACAACTAATAACAGATGGAATCTATCCTATATAGACATGAAGTAGCGTTTTCTACTCAAAAGTGACAATTGTATTTTGTTCATATAAATATTTTTAAATTGAGTAGACTTTGAAAAGAAACAATTTAGGGAAGTGAGGGAATTTAAGCCATTGTTGTGGTAATAGAAAAGAAATTCTACACAGATGCAAAATATTTTCATTTTAGAATTTAACTCCAGTCATATATGCCTGAATACATTCATGATTTAGTATAACTATGCATCACATGTAAAATACTGGAATGAAAAGACAAAGTTGGGGTGATTATTGGACATGGTAAATTGCAGAGTAGATCCCAGTTTTAACTGGTGGTCAGTTTCTCTGTTGAGTCAGTTCAGCAACTAAAAGAAGAAAAATGCAGTTGCAGAGGCATGTGGATAAAGCTTTGGATACAAGCATGCTAAGCAGTTAAACACGTCTCCCAAAGGACTACACTGCTGGGTTTTCATTTACCTCTGCAGTGTTTTAAGGTTACATGGTCTGTGTATGTAGGTGGGTGATTGCTTAAAGTTTATCACTGTGAGTTAAAGGAATGTTAGTGACTCAAGAGAATATATGTATTACAATTAAGACATGTATCTTATATTACAAAAAATATATTTTCCAATATAATAATTGTGTGTCCAGCTGGCCATTTATTTAAAATAGAAGATGCATTCTTGGGAATCAATGTGCAAAACTGGAAGTCAATACATACGTGGTGAATAAAACTGAAGTGAATACATCCATGGACTGCTTGGGACTTTCAAGGTCTAAGACCTACCTCACATGAAATACCCTTTTGGGGAATACACATGTACAAAATACTTGTACATGTGTATGACTGGCCTTTACCTCTCTAATAATTTTGGGGAAAAGATCTTGCAGTGTGTTTCTGCTGAATAAGGAAGTTGTTGCACTAGATCACTAGTGTTTAAAACCAGAGAAGTTAATCTTGCAACGTTAATACCTAAAAGCACTAAGTTTTCCCGCTTCAGTGTACCAGAAATATAAATAAATAAACAGAAGCCAAGTTTGACAGTGTTTGTAGCTAAACGCAGTTGCACGTCATTCTTACTTGTGAGATTTAAATTGGATATTTCTCCTTGTATGCAGAATTAAGATAGTTAATGTTATCTCATGATTGCTTGTTGATTTTCTCTTATGTAGTAATCAGCGAACATTCAGGTCTCAGATTCTTGATATTTATCTAATGATCTTTTAGGTTCTGTTTTGGCACTTACCTTAAGACTAAAACTGTTGCTAAGATGTCTAAGTGGATGAAAAAAAAATAATTTTACCATTACTCAGGTTCATGCTACAGTTACTTTGATATTAATTCATTGCAAGAGAAGAAATAGAACTTTTAATCACTAAAAAATGAACAGCTTTGTAATACAGGAGGAGCAAGAATGGGCACCAGAGCTTCTTGAATTGGAGGGTGAGAACTATACCTTCTGTGTATGAAATTTAAGGGGAATTGAGGACAGAAGTCTGCATGTGTCATCATCTCTCTCATACTTGCTGAAAGGAATCCAATTTATACCAGACAATTGTAAATGAGTATGACTTACACAAAATTATTATGTTCATTTGAAGGCTATGAATCCACCATCAAAGAGAGCTCAACCACTTCCTGTATTGAAGCTGATAGATTTTCTTCCTGTAATGTTGCAAACCTACTTGTGATTTTTATTAATTTCAGACAAGCCAGATAGTATACACACATTTTAGAGGCTTCAGAATGCAGATTTAACGATTTTTAAAATATTATTTCCCTTGAAATTTATAAAGCAAAATTAAAAAATTGTTGTCAGTGCTAAGGCACTTATTGAAATAGGTAGGAAATACACATATGGTATTTTGGTTTTTTTGCTGGACAGAATGAGCTAAGTAAAATGTAGCCTCATGTATTCCTGACCAGCTGTGCCCAGTGTAGCTTTGCAGTTTGTACTTCAAGAGCTGGTGGAATGGATGAATTGTTCCAGGGTTATAATTACAGTGGTTTGAAAAATCAAGTGATTCTTCTTCCTAGGTGTTTCAGCCTAGGTTTCCCATGGCTGTTCAAAAGACAGTCACATCGTTTATTATTTCATTGCCTCTGTAGTTCTTGACTGTACATGTATATGAATATTGCTGTTACATATAGTTGCTTATATATGTGAAGTCTTTGTTTTCCAGCAAACTGTTGTCACAAAGCTCTTGGATGAACAGTGTTGAGGAAAGATTGTAGTCTTGAGGATTTACTGCCTAATTTGAAGCTCCAGCTGTGCAGGGAGATGTCAGCTTTTCCTGATCTAGTTTTGATGATAAAGCAGGAGGAATAGCCACCTCTGGGTGGCTAGTATTCAGTGTCTTCCATGTGTGAAATAACTGCAGTCTCTTATGTCTTCTCATTAGAAATTCCATAAAAGCCATTTTAAACTAACAGAACACATCCCTTCAGTTACATTACACCTACTCCTATCAGGGCCTTCTGCTGTGATTTAAAACACCATATGTTCATATGTGCTTGTTCTGAAATTTGCACAAATTATCCAAGATTAAATATGGGAATTAAAAGCAAACAGCTTCCATTAGACATTCTCCAAATCTGAGGAGCTCCATAAAGTAATCCAGTACTTGACATTCTCATTAATATTTTTATCCCTGTACAGTCCAGGTTGGCATCACATCAGTCACGATGAAGGAATCATAATATGTGTTTACTACTTGAAGCAACTGGAATTAAGAAAGGCAAACTCATTCGCCTAAGTCAGTTAACAGACTCAGCTAATTAACGCTGCTCTGCTGTATATCTCATAGGAAGCTGATGCTGTGGTGGTGTTCTGCTTAACTTCTTTCATTGTGATGTTTTACGTGCGGAATCACTTTATCCTGTAGTTTCTGCATCATAAAACTTCTTTAATTTGATGTAAGCAATAGTTTAATGTTCCCCTAGTTACCTCTTATTTTAGCTCTGGACATGTAAGTGGAAACACTGATTTTCCAGAAGCCAGGGGTGGAGGAGGTTTTTTAATAAGACACAGTTTAAGGCTGACTATTTGGAGTACATTAATTAAACAGATTCTGGTCCTTCCTCTCGACTGACTCTGGAGTTTTTAGGAAGGAACTGGTGTTATTATTTCACAATCAGTAGTAACAATTTCAAGTGTTTTAAAATACTCCCAGAAAAGAAAAAGAGATAAACAGCATGGTTAAACCTTTGGCCTCTTTTCATTTGCACAGCATTTTTTTTGGCCTGGATATTTAATTGTTCATTTTCTTCTTGTAGTATCTTTATGATATGCATATCAGACACTGTTAACAGTGATATCACTGTTAACACTGATAACAGTCTGTTTTATGACTTTTTATTATTGTTCTTCTTGTCTTAGAAGACACTTTGTTGCTTAGCTGTTTTTAGTATTACCTTAGTGAATAGGTAAGCATAATTTTCTTTTCTGTAGAATTTCTTCCATTACCATCACACTCAAAGTAAAATTTGAGTCTAAATATGGTGAAAATAAGTGTAGTACAACAATGGATATAGTATGGTCCCTATTCAAACTAATAAGAATATCTTTGCTTTAGGAAAGTTCATAACACAGTTTTGCAAAATGGTCTATTCTTAAGTAAATTCAGTCATATTTCCTAGTGCAATGACTGATAATACTGACTTTTAAAGATCTCTTTGGGGAAAATCTATTGTTTACTAACACTCTACTGTGTTGATTCCTGAATTATGCAATATGAATTACAGAACTGTTTACATGCTTTAATAATTTGAAAGTTTCCTAGCTACTATATATCACAAATTTCTAACAGGTGACACACTAAAATTATTACTCTTCACATCATTCACTCTGAATGTTGATGGCATTAAAAATAAGACCTTCTGAAAAAAGTAGGGCAAAAAACCCAACACTCCCTGGGGAAAAAAAAACCCAAAACCAAAACAACAAACAAAAACCAAACAGAATAATCTCAGACTTTTGTTTTTCAGACTCTCTTTGTTCATATCCTGTCATGTCTCCTTCCCTTAATTCTCTTTCTCTGAGGATGAGGAAATTGAAACAGGGAGATAAGTGACTTGTTGAAGTCCACAGAAAGAGTTGATTGCAAAATCAAGATACAAATCTCAGAGGAGATAAGTGACTTGTTGAAGTCCACAGAAAGAGTTGATTGCAAAATCAAGATACAAATCTCAGAGGCCTGCTTCTTAGTCCTGACCCTCAAGTATTAAACCACAAATAACACACAGCCCTGAATTTCATATCCGAGAGTTCGATCTCCTCTCCAAAAGAATGGCTGTGACCTCTCAGGAGAACACACTGGTGAACTTTTATTCCCCACAAGAGAAAGGCAACCTCCAATTCAGACTGAAATCATAAAGGTTCAGTCATATGATGTTCAAAACTTTTCAAAATATTGCATCTCATAAATAAACCTTCCTTTTTCCTTCTCTGACCACGCTGTTACCTGAAAGTGTTTAACAGTCCTTAACAACAGTCCAGCATATGAATGGCTCTCATTCAGGTTGTCTGACCTTTACACTTTGTTTCACCCACCATATGCGAAAAGCAAACCTTGACTTTAAATACTTTCTTGTGAACTGTTTACAGTTAGCGTTTATCATCATTACAATCAAAATGTGCACTTTATTTTCCAAATACAGAAGAAGACACCTGCCAGCAAGCACTTTCGGAAAAGAATTTCCCCAAGCTGCATGCTCTGCTATTTTTGGATAAACAGGAGCACAAGCGCGTTTGCAATAGTGACATCTAGTGACGCCCAGTCATATTTATATCACCCCCTTCGCCAGCTTTAAGTTTTTGCAGCTTTGTACCCAGTCACAGACAAAATTTTGCAAATGAACTAGCAAATATGTCCTTTTTCTTTCTAAAAGACACTGGAAGAGGCAGGAACCATTTCTCTAGAGCAAAGACTACCTTAAAGATGCACACAGTTAATCCCAGTGAATACTGTGGGACAATTTCCAGCCTTGTGAAGCAGGGTATATTTATCATTTGCAATAAAATATGCAGAACAATTTCAGTGTTTTACCTGTTAGTGAACTCTCTTAATTAGGATGAAGGTATAAAGACAGCATATGTCTGTAGGCATCAGAAAGCAAAAAAAAAAAGTGTCAGTATTTTACTTAAAATAAATAACTGTTCCAAAACTGTCTCATAATGATGAGGTGTGGGCTTTGTGCTACAATACTGGGGCCTTTTTTACCCAATGAAATGGTTATTTATGATGCCTCAGTATATCAGTGGGTATATTTATCACCTCAACTATCCCTTTTTTGTCTTCATCTCTATAGTTTTGTATTGAATATTTATATATCTTGCTTAGCAGCCATGTATATTTTCAGGCCAGGGCAGTACACAGGAATGCAGTAAAACAAGAATTGTAACAAAGGTTTCTTCATTGTTTATAACCAGCATCATTATGATATTTGAATGTAAATGATAGTTATTTACATTACATGAAACTATATTCTTTCCGACTGTTACAGTCCACTCCTTTCAGTTCACACTGGGGGATGATCTAATCTTGCTTCTAGGCATGCTGACGTTCCCAAAAGCTCAATGTACCTTGACATACGCAAAGTGCTACATCTGGTTCTTTGACACGAGCCATTGTGTCACTCCACTCTGTGTATCATGTCACTGCGTGTTCAGTGGCATTAGCAAACGGTGCCCTGACACAGCCTGTTATGTCAGTCTCTTCTCAGACAATATTAAGAGCTTTTATATAGCACACGCGCATTTGAAGTGATGCCACTGAGCACCGTTGTTCATATTTTTGTAAAGCTGCAATTTCTATGTTGATAGAAGCAATGCTTTTAATTAAAGTTGTGTTTTAATTAAGACCTAATTAAGGAAAAGATATGAACAGCTGCAAATCAACAGTCGTTTGCCTATTCATCTCTAATTGCCTTTTTTTTCCTTCATTTATATTACCTAAGCATGTTCAACACCAAAGAAATTTGTTGAACTCGACATAAAAAATCCACAGACCTTTCATGAAAAATTGCCATGAGAAAACAATGTTCAACCACAGCTTCCCAGACTCACATCTGAGAAGTTTGGAGGGACGCAGGCAATCTGATATCTTTTAGCACATACAAAGTAATGCTTTGTCATACTTGCCTCTTCAGCCTTTTGAAAACTCTCAAAATCAACTTGAAGTGACTTACAAAAACATAACTACCAGCCATTTCATCTTGTTAGGTATATTTTCCTTACCATCCATAGTCAAGTCAGAGCAAGACCTTAGTGAAGAGGTGGAGGGTTCTTTGTTAGTATTTAAAGCAAAAATTGTGAAAGAATAATTCAGATTGACGCCTTTTCCGGGTCTTAAAATTAAGAGAGCTAAACACAGTTAACAGGGGAAAAGGGTTTTACCTCAGTATTTATTTAGGGATCCTTAGGTGCGCTGAAATGCAGATCGAAATGCACCCCAAAAGGCCCACTGAAGAAATGGCCACACACGATGTGATGTGTATACAATTATATGCCTTGCAAAAATTAGCATATCTATCAAAGATTCCCTAGTGAGGGACTTGGGCGAGACCCCTCATTGAGGAACCTTCCCCCTGGATGGGCCTATCTTTGTTTACAGAATGTGTTGTGGAGAGGACCTTGGTGTCTGGGGTTTTTAGAATGTTTAGTCTCTAGGTTTAACGGGATACTGGGTCTAAGGGGAGTTATCAAACTTAAAGAATTATAACTATGTAGGCTAAAAGCACTAAGAATACATAAAAGCTATAAAAAAGAGTGTATAAAAGGGGTATAAAAGAAAAAGCAAAAAATCATCATGGCATCAAGATCACTATATGAATAGATATGGTCAGATTTTTTTTTTTTTTTGTATCACATTCCAGGAAAATGTTGTCATATTGGTGACACACATTCACCAAAGCTTTTATTTCCAGTTTCAGTTTTTGGCACATGCAAATACTAACTTCAGATGTATTTTCAATTATTGCTATCAGAAGAGTTCTCTCCATCAGCCATATGAGTGGGGATGGTTAATTTAGCTAATTACAACTCATCATTCCCAACTCAAAGAGTGAATGTTTAATATATGTAGAAAACCGTGATCAATCCAAAGAGTGATTTTAAATTTTAAGCATTTGCTTATTTTAATAGATACGAAGAATCAATTAGCAGCTGGGGAAACAAACAATGTAAGTTGAGCAATTAGTTTCTATTATTTGCTTCAATCTAGTAATTTTTACCAGGGCTTTCAAACATTAAAAACATAGCTACTTTTTAAAGTGTCTATATAATTTCAATATGCTTTCACACACATCATATTTGTTTGAAAAATCAAATGCAAATTTACTCAGCCATAAAAATTAAATTTAATAAGATGAAGCTAAATTGGGCTGCAGATTATTTGATTTTACAATTATATGATTCCACAGTCATATTTTAATGGGCACTTAAACAGTTATCTTTTTACAGTTGGAGTCAACAGGAGTTGTGGTAACCCGGTTTGATATGAAAGTCAAAACAAAGAAAGGGTAGTTCCCTAATGTACACAGATACAGAAACATAAACACAATGTGTGTCCCTTTGGGCTCATGTAATTATCTTCCTAAAATTAAAAAAAAAAAACGCAACAAAAAAGTCAAAAACTTGGAAGAGGATTGGAAGTAAGCAAGTAACTGGGAATTAGAAAAGGCTAGAAATGAAGTGCTGCTTGGAGAAATGTGCAAGACCCCCTCAGGAGAAAAGAGAGAAACTACTTGTCTGCACTGGCAAAGTGTTTGCTCCCTGTGCTGCATCTCCTGCAAAGGGCGGACCACCAAGCTGAGGCGTCTCATGAGTAAACAGCAAGTGAGGAGGGAATGATGGAGCTGTGCTGGGATTAGCTGGTGCTCCCAGGGCAGTGAAGCAGCTTGGGACCCTGCAGCAAGACACATGCTCCAAGTCCAGATGCTGGCAGGCACACACGGGCCACTGCAAGGAGTACAACAGGGAAGCAAGGAGCAGCAGACACTGCATTTGGAGAAACGGCTGAGAAACACAGACTGAGTGGGGCAGTCATGGGGTGCTGCTCCTCACGGTGAAGCATGTCCGTGAAGCTAGTCTCAAAAAGGTGCATTGAGAGAAGCTACAACAAGTCATTTCATTCATCACCAAACAAGTAACAGCTGTAGCTGAATTTTAAGGACTGACCAAAATTGAAAAATACCTTTGGAGAAATATTTGGCACCTTCAGCTTCCCATTTTTACTTGTGTTTGAGGATATCTAATGTGTTACAAGTCTTCTCCATTATAATAGAGCAATTTGTTAAACAAAAGGAGCACAGTGTTTTTAAGTCGTACATTTACATTGAACAAGAATAAAATCAAGTCAGCATTTTCAATTGCCAATTTAGGTGTTTGTTGTTGGAATCGCTAATATCATGCTAATTATATTTAAATTGCAAAATATATTAAAATCAATGCTCTCTCATGGGATGTTTTACGTAATAAGTAAGCATAATTTCTTCATCTTGAATTCCCAATTTAATGTTTTGATTTTTTTCTCTGTGTAGAAACATGAGTTGTATGTATATGTCTTTGCTTTAAACCCCTTTGGTTTCCCGTAAAAGACACTTCAGAGGATTGTGCTGTGGAACTGCTAATTCTTTATGAGGGTGCTCATGTGTAATATCCCATAAAGTTTCATCACCATTTCCCCTGTTCATATTCTCTGCAAAGCTGCTCTGAGTTATTTCTGTGTCACTGTCATTCACATAGGGCTTATGTTTCCCTTTTTACAAGGTCTTTATCTTGCAATTTCATTATTGTCCCCACATTTGTGAAGTAATTAATGAAAATACATAGATTTTTAAAATATTTGCTGTTACCTAATCCTAAATACTGTTAAGTGATATGAAGTTATGCTGTGAACCATTTGGATAAAGAATTTCTAGGGATCTGAAAGTTCTGTGAATTCACCTTTTCTAAGTGGACAAATTGCCCTTGGTTTTTCACACAAAGTGAACACACAAAAAAATACTTTTTTTTCATGTACAACTTGTGATGAAGGTGCCTGCTTTTCTTTATGCTGGTGGGGTGTCCCTCATTTTGTCAATATAACAAGCTCAGTTGAAATTAGTCCATGAGGACCTCCTAAAACTTTCAAAGACTTAACCTCCATCCATTTGTTTCAAGGGCTTACATCATCCTTAAGTGGCCTCTAGTGCAGGGTGCTCTTAGTGCACTGCTTCCATTTTTATAGGTGCTGTTCACCGACAATCCTCAAAACTGTAATAATCCCAGTTTGATAAAGTGTGTTTTTTCAATCCAGAAAGCAACTGCTCATATTAACTGCCCTGTAGGGCACCTTTGGTATGCATGGTACTTCGAAGAGCAGCAATTTTTTTACAGCAAGATTGTGAGGATTAAAGATAGTGGGTTTAGGGGAATTTTATCTGGTGCCCTGTTTTTGGAACACATTCCCTGGAAAAATTCACCACAGCAAAATGGGGCTAGTTTAACACTGTAGAATGGTGCATTATGATTACTGCTATTATTGTTATTCAACAAAAAATACTAGAATAATTGTTTAGAGTGTTTATTATAGGTATTTTTTTGGCTTTCAGCTCAGTTCTGCCAAACATGCATATTGACCATGGTTATAGTTGCTGTAAATGCACTGCCCGCATGTTTATCTAGATGACTTCATCTGCAGCATTTTGTTCATTAGAAGACAGTATTCTCTCCAACTTGTTTCTTTTAACTGCTCATTTGCAAGATAAGTGAAGTGAGACTGAAACTGTGGTATCAGAGTAAACAAATACTGCTTATGTGTTAATCACCAAAAGAATAATATTCTTTGTATTTAACACAGTGTGCATTATAGTAGATACAAGTGAAGTGTATATTTTATTCACAACATTGCACAGGTAGAAAGAAACATGAACCATATTTTCAGTTTTTTATTTTAGTATCTTTATATGGCTTTCTTTTCCTACATTTGGAACTAATTAAGTTTTGCTACCCTAGTTAAAAATAAGAAAAAACATAAAAGCTAAATGCAAGTATTCTTTGGCCAGTGGAATCATTCCCTAAACTTTCATATTATTGAGGTTAACAGAATCTGCTGCCTTGAAAACTATCTCATTCCCATGTGCTGATATAAGTTGAAATAGAGCCCAAGGGAAACAGAAGTCACATAGTAAATCTTCCTAAATGCTGGGTAAAAATGTAGACAATATAGAAGATTCATTACAACAGATAAAACAGAACCAATTCCTAGAGGACTTTTTATAACAGTTTTGGGCAATTGCATTAGAAAGTTAGTCTATAACAAGATGTTGTGACTTTTATACTAATGAAGGGCATTAAGGAGATTCTAATTATGGTGTCTGGCCTGAAAAATTAATCTAAGATTTAAAATCTGAGCTGTTTGAAGTAAGCGTGACTGTAGCCTCTAGTCACTCAGGCAGGACAGTGACTAAACTTCTTTTTTTAAAAGAATTATTATGAATGCTACTGCATTTCATTATTGAGGCTATGAAATACCATATGTGTTGAGGAGCACTTGTTAACTCTTTGTAAGTACATAAATTGTTTTACTAAATGTGTTCTCCAATGATGCATAATTCTAATTATAAGTTTTGTGCCCTTGCACTTCATTTTCTTATCATCAGGCCATGAAATTTTTGCACAGAAGGGCTTATTGTAAGGGTATGATAAAATTATCATAATTTTCAGTACAAGTTTTTAAAAGTTTTAAAATATGCATTGAATAATGGGGCTCTCTGTGTTCTTTGCCACAAATATTCACCACAGTCTGATCAGCATCAGCCCAGTGACCAGTCTCATATTTTTTGGGCTGAATGGAACCCCTCTTCTGCTCCCCTAACACAAACAACACTGCCTGCTGGGTACTGCATTGGAATGTACTAACCTACGTTCAGACTGTATTTTGGGTGTTTTAACCTTGAACTGAATCCTGTCTTAATCTCTCTATTCCTTCAAATATTCCCAGCCAGCAACTGTGCTGTGTCAGTGTCATTTCTTACTGCTAATGCAGCTATGAACTAAAATCTGGAGGGTTTTTACAAGAGAAATATAAAGGGCAATTAAACAAGCAAAATGATTTTCAAGAAATTTGTAGGAACTTAATAACTTCTTCCTCCCATACTTCTTTATCATATTTGGCTATCAGATTTAGCTGATGCATCTGTATATTCCAGTAGACAAACAGACAATATTATTTATATGTGCTTAATTTTCTTAGGAAATCGACTTAAATATATTTTCTCATTTCTTTATTTTTCTTATCTATTAGCCTGACTTTTCATTTCTGTCTGAAAAGTATGTATTCATATATGCTATGTCATTATGTCATTATTTTGCTAAAATGTTCAAAGATTTGTAACCACTCCTCTTCAGTAAATCTCATTGAGAGCAGCTGATCTTGGGAAACAAACATATCTGTTTACCTTGCCGAAAATGTCTATGTTACATTTTTGCCTTGCCAAGTTTCCCAAATACTCTTAGTGACAGCACAATATTCAGTGGAAAAGAAAAAGGAGTGAAAAACAATGGAAAAAAGTCAGAAGAGATGTGGACTAGTGTTCTTTTTAGGATTTACTTATTCACATCTCGTGTCTGTTACTGGCTATTGACAAGCCCATGAAGCCAAAGTAAATAATTTCTTTAAAATATTTTTCTGAGCCAGGTACAGCTCTGCCAGTAGAGAAGTATATGGTGATATTGAAATAAGCCACAGGTAAGGGTGTTGTTAATTCATATTAGATAGGATAGAATAAACATGTAGTACTTTTGCAGGTTTATTTTTTTACTCGTCCAGTACCATTCAACAGGAGATCAGGTTTCTGTTTCCTTATTGTTAAATTAAAGCAGTGTTTTCCAGCACAGGTATAATGAACATAGAGCTGTTTAACCTGTCCTTTCTAGCTAGGAAGTTCCTGTGAAACTGTTTATCAGACTTTAAAAATACTGCTTTCTTTATGTATCCACTTTCCAAGCATTTCTGCCTTCCTTGATGCTACAGAATTGGGATTTTTAAAAATTCTTATTGACTATGCAAATCACTTATGTGTATTTATTTCAATTCTACATCAATAAGATATAAATGTTTACATTATTTTTACTACAACTTAATCACATGAGCAACTTCTCAAAACTCTTGACACTAAATCAGTACTGGCACTTGTCTATATATTCCAGCTAAGCAAGTTATCATGTGCTGTGTTCCATTATCCAATCAATTATAACTTCCTCTGGGTGAAAGGTCTATATATGTAACTCAGCTATGCCAAATAACAAAACTTCTAATTAGCTAAGCCTCTCGTGCAACTAATCTTACTAACTTGTATACTTGCAAAGTTAAATAATCAGTGGAGTCACAAATATCATTTAGTCTGCTGTTTAATAACATACTGTAACATGCTTTTTTCAGTGCATCAATAAAAAATCAATAAGGTAGGATCAGAACAGTTTAATCATTGTGTTTGAGCAATTTACATACCAGTTATTTGACATCTCATTTTATCTTCTTTTTAGAATGTAAGTCTAATTACAAGTTTGTCAGGGCTCTGAGGGCACCATTCGGCCTTAACGTCTCTGTCCAGCTTCACCTGGGGCCTCCTCCCAGCACAGCCTATGGGTTCAGGAGCCCCATTTCCCCTCAGCCTGGAGCCATCAGTTCCTACATTTTAGGTGTGCTGATCTCCAGCCCTTTCTCTGCCCTATCTCTTGGTGGGCCTAAGGTTTGTTCTGTTGGAAATTTGTCTCCTGGATAGGCCTTTTCAGAAGTTGCAGTCCTGTTGTTCAGACAGTTCAGACAGTTGTGTCCTGTCTCCGTTGCTGACTCCTTGATGGACTTTGGGCTCATGCTGTAGCCTCATGTCCATCCCTGTCTTTAGTCCCATCTCCTTTTGCTCCTGGCCAGAGTGCCTTGGCCTGGTCCATTGCTTGCTGTGTCTGGTGCTGTAGAGAGCCAGGAGACCAGCCCTGGACTCTGCTCACAGTGCTGAGTCCCTGCAGGACTGCTTCCCACCAGTGGGGTCTGGCGTTTCGGGGGTCACGTTTCCTTCCCAGATGGTCAACAGGCCAAACAGGCTGACCTTTGCTGCTCCCTGACAAAATTATTATATTATAAATGGAGTAGTTCTTGTGGATGCTGTAGGGGCTGCAAAGCTGCATCTGTAGTGTCTTCTCACACTCTCTGTCAGGACAAGATTTCTGATGGCTAAACTGTCTGGCCTTTGTTGTGTATTTTAGCTAGTTAAAAAATGGTGAGGGGGATAGGTCTCATCACCTTCCAGTGTGTACCCTCAGGTCCATTGGATCCAGGAGCCATGTGCCCTAGTCCAGCATGTATCCTCCAAGGCATAAAAGTCTCTACATTAGGTGCCAACAATGCATTTACATCTTTGTGCATATTGTCTTCTCAAAAACTCTATTACATTGATAATTTACTGCCAGAGAATATTTTTGATTTGCCTGGCCACATAAGTACCCAAAATTTTCATAAGTACGGGATATCTGGAAGAATTTTCCCTTCACTGAAGTGGAATCCTCAGAGATTCTTCTAAGAGAACTATACACATGGCCAGGAAAAGATATCGAGGAAGTGAACCCATCTGAGGGTGTTAGGGGTTAGCACCCACTCTTTCTCAGGCCTTTGGCTTTAGACAGCACAACTAGTCCCCTTCCACAACATGGCTAGGGACCAAGATTTTCAAGTGACCCAAATCTGTGTAGAAACTGGACGTACCAGATTTCTAGGCCAACAGCAGCTAATGACAGAGTGTTTTGTCAATTAGTACAAATATATGTGTGATTTTGGCCTTAGTGTGTCTCTTGGAAAGTACCCTATACACATCAGAAAACGAATTTAGAAGTGGTTGGATTGTTCCAAAATTCATAGTTCCACCAGGAGACACAAGAACACAAGATGCCTCCCACACACTCTGCCACATGTCAGAGCACATGTGAGATTTCTTGTATAATATCTGTTATCACTCGATTTCCTTGTATACACACGTCCATACAAAATCTGCTGCCAGGAATTATTGTAAAACTAGTGAACCAGTATAGATGTGCAAGGTGGTTGTGTTGTTTTCCCTAACCAGTTGCTTGACTGTGCAAAGGAACAAGATTTAGTCCTTATTCAAAACCAAAGTGGGTTATTTCCTTCACTATGGAATTCAGTATAGGTATAAGCTGGTCGCTCTTGTTACATGGAGCACAGATAATTAATTGGAATTTAATTAATTGAAAGAACTTTTGTAGACAGCTGTGTATAGAGATACTTTTCTTGATATTGACTGACTGACTTGACTTTGCTTTAAGTAGCTTCAGTGTGCCTTCCCAACGGTTGTGTGATTTAAGAGCATTCCAGCATGTCCCAGACAGTGTCCTCTCCGTTAAATAATCAGGACAATTGATAGATGACCAAGAGGCAATGATGCATAGAAACTAGATCAGAATTCTATTCTTTTATAAATTTCAGGAATAAGAAAAACTCATTCATTCTGGACAAATTAAACATTTTTGGAGATGAAACAAAATGTGTGTTTTTTGATGCAATGGTCTTATCACTGACATATTTTTGACTGACATTTTTTTCCTTGGAAATAATCTGCTATGAAGTATATCCTTTATATCAAGTATATTAAAATCAAGGAACATTTTGTCTTCCACACAACCAGTCAAAAGCTGCATAAACCATAATAACCAAAACAATCAATAAGACTCATTTTAATCTGCATATTTTCACTTAAACTGAGAATTTCTTTATGCTAGATTCAAGATTCTGTTAAGGCTAGTTAGAAAGAAACCTACTATAGCCAAAATCTGGATAACAGTAACACATTTTTCTTCGCTAACAACATTCAAATAAATCTAACACAATCTAGGTTACATAAAAGTTTTGAAATCAATTTAAAATCAAGATTTCTTCAAGGTGTGGTTTCATGCTTTATCTAGTTCTGCTGTGATGAAAAAAGCTTCAGTGTGTATATAGTAAGAAAACGAAAGCTTATTGAAAGATGTAAAATGAACTCTCTTATTATGCTTCTGGTACTCTTTAATTTCATTCACTGAAGCATGGACAGAAAATAATGGCAGTATTTAGAAGCCCGAAACATTTTATTTATCATTTCCTTTGCATTTCTAATTTTCACTGAACCTGGTGTTGCAATGTTTTGGGGATAATAATATGATGATAACAATTTTAATCTGTTTGGTGCTGTTTATTTTTTGATCCCACAATGTGCTTAACATGTCTTCAGTGTTTGTGAATTTTTTTTGCTGTACATACAGACCTCGGTGACAAAAGGTACAAACTTACATCCTTACACAAGCTAGCAACCATCAACTCGTAACAGGAGAGAGCCAGTTCTGACACCCGAATGCTATTGACTGTCCTAGAAGACATCTTCCAATGACTGAGATAGTAATGACTTCATAGAAATTCCCTCTTGCTTCTTTAAGCAGTAAATTAAATTTAACCATCTCTTACCTGAGGAATCAGTTACATTATTGCTGCAATGCATCAAATACAGACTTTTCAAAAAGCATGAGCCAGGCATACATATTAGCTTTCCAGGTATTTCATAGGAACTTCTTACAATGCACAGAGCTTTGAGAAATTGCTAAGAAGGCTTATCTATAAATCTGCAATATATCCTGGACTTAAAATGTGTCTAAGAACTTAATGTTCTAATTCAAACCTAGTGAACCAAAGAAAATGCCATATTAACTTTCACATAGGCAAAGAATGCAGGCTGCAGCAGATTTTCAACATTGGTTTACTGCAGGCTGTGGCATCTTTTCTATCTGAATAAGACTTAAGAACATGCAGTTGTGTAGCAGACTCAGGTCCACGCCAGGAAGACTTTAGATGCCTAGAAGTTTAGGTCTAACATTCAGTGGCAAAGTTACAAAAATGCCTACCCAACTGCTGCCTAAACCCAACAAACAAAATTTCAATCCTCTTGTCTGACCTGAAAATTTGTCAGACAGCTGTGGTTCAAATTAGCCCACATAAGCTGGTCTAATCTTCTTATATTATGAGATGTCGTCTTCCTAAATTGAGAGCCTAATTCTATTTACAGCTGATGGGAGTGAGTCATTTTCTTGTGAAAGCCTTTAGAGGGTAATCATCTTTACCTGAGTTTAGACCCACAGGGATGCTCTCTTGGTTTTTCAGTTGCTTATTTTTCCCCATGAAATATATCGGTATCCATCTCACCTCATTTTACATGTTGAAGCTCTATCATTACTCAGCAAGGAATGAAGTGTTTGTGGGTCTACAGCCTTTTGTAAATGAAACAGTTTTTACTGAACTAAACAGTCCTTATTGGCAATAAACTCTGTGAACTGGAAATCTGGGGCTCTCACCCTTACTTCAGGATTTCTGTGGATTTTTACCATTTTTTATTTTGTATCCAATTTCTTCTCATATAAAAATTTACAGGAGAAATTCTTCAAACAGTAAATGTAAGGCACTCACTGCCAGATGGGGTACTAGCCTAAGGGTTATTGCAGAAAAGATGGGCATTAATTTTCTGGCCACTTCTGTGTAATGCTTACAGGGAGTGGGGATTTCTGACTTCCTATGTTGAGGAATGTTGATGAATTCTACATGAAACAGTAGCTGTGTAATGTTGATATGATTTGTCAGGAGAAGAGGATGGAAGCCATAATCCATTCATCTAGCTGGCTTGCTCCAGTTGTTACTGGCATACAAAAACATGCATCTTCATTTCCATTCTGAGCAGTGGCACAGCTTATGTGGAAGCAATAAAAAGTATTTCTGACTAGTTCAGAACTTTGTTGATGAGGTTCTCAGATAAGAAGCAGAAGAACTGGGCTTAAAACACCAAAGTCAAAAGAAACACAAGAACGAGTCTCATACCAAGATTAATGCTTTTAATACATCACTAGGTTGTTAGAGAAAATATTCTCTACAGGAGATGTTGGCATCTAATTTAGTTACTTAAACAGAAAGGATATCCTTCTGGAGTGACTGTAATGTACCCATTCTTATCACAAGAAATTGCAGAGATCCTAGGCTATGAGGTGGTTTTGGAAAGTGAATCCTTAGTAGAGAGCTGTACCAGCCTGCAGTAACTTTATTTAAGGTACCATCAACCTTTCCAGGATGATTAACTTACGTCATTGTTTACTGTCATCCTCAGGTTAGAGGCATTTAACTCTGCAGTGCATAAGAGCTTTAGATGGTGAATGCAGTTGAAATTGGCCTTAGGGATCTGACACCAAAACCAGGTCCTTCAAAGCTAGAAAACCAGTACCTGAGTCTCTAATGTGTGTGTCCCAGCAGCTAAATATTCTAAGCCAGAATAATTTTGAAAAAATCCAGTTTGCAAAGAAAAAATACTGCCAGTTAATATTTTAGGACTCACATTGTACAAACCTATTGGTAAATGCTTTATATATACAACCATAGAATGCTTTATATATACAACCATAGAATAGAACCACTTAATGTTTTGAGCAGGAAGGGACCTTCAAGATCATCTAGTTCCCACCCCCCTGCCATGGGCAGAAACACCTTTCACTGGACCAGGTTGCTCAGAGCCCCATCCAACCTGGCTTTGAACACTTCCCGGGGTGGGGCATCCACAACTACTCTGGGCAACCTGTTCCAGTACCTTACCACCCTTACAATAAAGCACTTCTTCCTAATATCTAATCAAAACCTACTCTCAGTTTTAAGACATTCCCCTTGTTGCTATCACTACATGCCCCTTAAAAAGTCCCTCTCCATCTTTCTTGTACTTCAGATACATCTTCAGGTACTTGAAAGATGCAATTAGGTCACCCTAAGGTATTGTCTTTTCCAGGCTGAACAATCCCACTTCTCTCATAGGAGAGATGCTCCATCCCTGTTTCATCTCAGTGGCTTAGTGGCTCTGGACTCACTCCAACAGGTCCATGTCCTTCCAGTGCTGGGGACCCCAGGGCTGGATGCAGCACTGCAGGTGAGGTGTCACCAGAGCAGAATAGAGGGGCAGAATCCCCTCCTGTGACCTGCTGTCCCCACCCCATATTTGTATGTAAAGCATTTTTTATATATAAAGAAACTAAAAGCTATTTCTAAAAGTAATTGTGGCAATAGATGCAGTCCAAGCTTACTCACTTTAGGTGAGTTCATGTTTAACCTAAAAATTCTTTTGGAAACTCTGCATCTCTATGCATATAGAAATGTTTAGATGTGAATGACTCAGTAAACTGAGGGCACTAAAAGACTATTCCTGCATTAGCAAGTAATTAGGTGCAGTGGGGGCACACCATTAGAGGTGGCTGATGATGAGTTCTGCACCTCTGCATTGTATAGGGTCAGAAGCTTCGCTTCAGGTTATATTCTGTCTGTCTCTTGGGCAAAAAGCTTCCACTAAATACAGTGCACAGCTCACTGGAGACAAAAAGTGCTATGTGCACACTGGATGACTCAGAGATGGTTTAGCTAACGGGCTGGTTTTTAACCTAATGCCCCCTTGAAGCACGGGGAATATCGAGAGCACGTACATCAAAACTGGTCGGAGATCCAAACCTGCACATGGTAAGTGGAGACAATGACAGACTCACAGCAAAATCACACTATTTCTTTGACCCAATTTGCAACTGCAGCCAGTAACATAAAACAGAGCTGGGCAGCATCACATTGCTCAATAAATGCTGTTGCATTTTCTTTTAAATCATCATCATGGGGATGCTGGTACAAAACAAAGGTGAAATCTACAGTGCCACCAAACTCATACAGAGCTAATGGGAAAAACTTCCCAATACTCTGGGAAATCTAGTCACACTCTCAGAAATTAAACAGGTAAGTGCTATGTCTCCTCACGGATTGTATACCATCAACACAGATTAATGTTCTATTTTGTATTTATTACATTTTTTAATATAAGAGCTATATAATATAACTAGTTGCAGATATGGAAAAATCCATAACGTTTCACTCCAGGGCATCTCATTTTATTTCAATTTTGATTGAAAAAAATAGGTCATTTTGATTTGAAAAATATATATGGATTAGTTTAAATTTACTCATAGCTTGTTTTCAGTGGATATAAGACACCAGGTTTCAGTTGTAAAAGTGCTCCTCTCTAGTTGTTCTTAATAGACCTCTAACTGAAATCAGCTCTGGTTATCAAATCATAGCAGATGCTTTAAGTCCATGTAAATAAGAAAATAGAAATATTCGAAAATTCAGCTCAGGAAAATCACAAGGAGGAAAAAAAAGATATAATAATAACTTGCCTGAAAATTAATTATAAACTAAGATTCAGTCTCAGCCACCTACACAAAATAGTTTGAAGGCCTTAATAATCAGAAGGTTAGAAAGAAAAAAACCCAAAGACAGCGCACTCATATTTTAAAAAGCTGCAAAACAAACTAAATTAAGGGATCATTATCAATTGAGAAAATTAGAGCCTTCCTGCAAATTATGCATAAACGTATAGAAGAATGACTGATGCCAGAAACTTGGGAAGGTTAGACAAACCTTGGTGTATTGCTTAACTGGCAGACAAAAACTATTCAGTTTTGGAGGTTAGAATGTTCTAATAGAAACAAACAAAAAAACCCCCAAAAAGCCCAAAAAACCCAGTAGGACCAGCAATATAAACAGTGTGTTTGTGTTTTATAGTAAACAACTCACAACCTTTTCAAACTACTGTCTATAAAAGACTTCACAATAGCAATTACAGCTGAATCTATGAATGAAATACCACAATCAGCCATTTCAGTTTGAATTAGAAGAAATGCTGAATTTTTCACATACTACTAAAGTGTGCTGAGTCTAGGTTGGAGTTCTCAATTCACATCACAATTTAAAAGAAATTTCTTCTATACCATTACTTTACAGAACCATTTATTTTTGTCTCTCACCTCCTGGAGTGCATTCGTGGGAGTTATTCAGAACAGATTAAAGTGTTAATGGCATAAAGTAATTTATCTGGATTGTAAAATAGAGCAGGATTTTAGCAATACACTAAAGAAATATTAGTCATTTTCTATCTCTTAAGAGAGAATATTACATCATTATGTAAGAGGGATGCATCAGAATGAGCACTGTCTACACTGAAAAATTAAAACCTTGTAAGAGCTTTGAATTTCTTGAAGAGTGGGCAATTGAGGAATTTTTTGATGTGGCTTTTCAGTACACATACTAAATCAAAATCAAATCAACATGCAAGAAGAAATTAAACTAAGTAGTGAAAGTGCTCTTCTGGTGCTATGTCTTGTGCAGTTTTTCAAAATATTCCGTGATTCCAAAACCTGTGAAGATCTGTATTTTACGCTTTATTAAATACCCCCAAACAACAGCTAGGTGACTAACTCAGGAATAAGGTTGACGTTCTAGAAAAACGTACAGGGCTCTTCTGGTTTATGGTTTTAATTCATATCAACATATCAACATGTCAAATTGTTGCACAGGATGAAAGAAGACAAAACTCCATGCTGGGGTGTATGAACAGGAAAACAGACTTCTGCGAGCAACGTAAAAGAAACCTTGACTTTCTTTTAGCACTGGAAAGACCTTAGCTGATGCATGGTATCCAGTTTTGGATAGCTAACCTCAAACCCAATATGTAGTAAGTGGAGGGAAGCCTGTTTAAAAAACAAAAAAATTAAATTGATCTTAGGTTAAAGGTTCAAGGCCTATAGAGAAAAAAGAATGAAGGAATGTAGTAAAAACAATAGTAAAAATAAAACCAAGAAAGTTTTGCTTGGTTTGATTTAATTTCCTTCTACCATATTTACTCACTCTAATTTTTGTCTATAGAAAATGTGGCAGGAAAGTAAGAAACTGTGCAAAATATGTGACTGGAAAAAAATGTCCTCTTTTTTTTCCTCCTCACCATCATTGGCTGTGATGATGGCTAGTGTGAATAGAGTATCTAGTTTGGGTTTTCTGCTTAATGGTGAGAGGCACTGCTGAAACAGTGACCTTAATTGTTCTTTTTTTATAATTTTGATCTCATGCTTTGGTTTGTTTTGCTTTTGTCAAGCTAGACTTGAATTCTAATGCTTCATATTTATATTGCACCTAATTTTTGTTCAGGCTAATATTTTTCTAGGATGGTGATACCTGCTGGATACTATTTAATGATCTTTCTAACAACTGAGAGGTCAATTGATTGCATTTTTGCTACATATTAGTAGTATATATGTTATGTTCAGAAATATAGCAGATTTTCAGCATGATATCTATAACTAATATCTAAGGGATTTTAATGGAAATAATTATTACTATTTCATTATCAGTATTTTTAAAATCGCAGCATCCAATTATTCCTCTGAGCACTAATATATGAACTTTCTTGTATTTCTCTCTTGACAAGGCAGCTGCCAAAGACATTTATTCTTCAGACTGTTGTGGTGGCTTAGGTTAATAGTCTGACCAAACTTGTCAGACTGATATGATATTTAGCATGGCATTTTCAACTGTTCTTCTTTCTGCTAAATTTCCAGTGTTACAAGAGTAGTGTTTACTCAAAAAGCACGTGTTTACTATGTAAATACTCCACAATAACAATATCATTAGCCTAAAATACAGGGGTTGGCACCTCTCAGAAAACAAAATAGGATGATCAGAGGTTTTCAGGAAGGATGCATTGAAGCAATGGCCCTAAAATATCACTGTAATTCAAGCAGAAGATATTGTTTCTGGCAGCCCGTGGCAGTACCAGCAAATTGTACAATCCTTGGTTTAAAGTTCGAATTGGGTACCGCTGTGTAGTACTGTGCAGTAAGTTATTTAATTTTCTTTAAACAAAATTCCTTTTGAATAGTAACACTAATGAAAAGTCCAATATTTTTTCATAATTTACATCCTATATTCAAGGGGGAATTTTCCTTGTTGTAGCTCTAGACTGTTGTGCCTCATCCTTTCAATGGGCACCTCAGAGATGAGTTTGTGCCCATCTTACATATGAACCATGGTTGATAATATGATGTCATAAACCAGGCTTTAGCTTATATTTTACTGCTCTTCCTCCAATTTCCTCATCCTCTTCCTCACACAGGTCATGCCTTTCTACCCCAAGCATCTTAATGGTCTTTTGCTGAAGTCACTTATTTGAGTGTGTCAGTATTTGTGGGGGCTTTTTGGTTTTGTTGGAATTTTTTTCATTGTTTATTTTTGTTTAGGTTCTTTTAATTTGTTTTCTTTTTTTTCTAAATTCCATTTTATTACTCTTTGTAACTACTATTACTCTCAACTAATTTTATCTTTGTAAAATTATGCAGGCAGTCAGGTCAGCTTCCTTCAGAATCAATGAAATCCTATGCAGTGATTCATCCTATCTGACGAGATGTCTGTCTTACTTTACCACACTTCATCAATTTTTTTCAGTTATTAATAAATACTTTTCATAAGACTAGTCCAAGACTTGGAACATACTGCTAGTAGTTCCCCTCATCTGATACTTCCTTTTCATGTAGTCAAATTATTAGGCAATTTATATCCACTGACTTATGAATTTCATCAGTACATCATCTGTTCTGTAATTTTAAATTCTTTAACTCTCAGGCATCAGAAAGTTAATGTAAATTTACGAGGATGTGACTGTAAAATCATAGGTATTATTCTGTTCAGTCAAAACTGAATTTCTTTCCTATAGGAAAGACATGGTTAGAATTACTCCAGAGTCTTCCATTGAGAGATCCTTTTCTATAGAAATGGTACCATTTTATCAACATTTTATAAGCATGTACTTAATTCAGTAAAATGTAGAAAAGGAAATTGCTCGGAAGTACAGAATTATTTTTTTCTTAAAATGAAAAATATACTACTATTGCAGTAGGCTGCTACCACCTGTATGAGAATTGACAATTTTTCAGGAATTTTCTCCTGAGATGTAGGAGAGTTAAAAAGGTACTATTTTTACTCATTATTCCCTGAAGTCTTAAAAACCCCAGTCACAGGAAAACAATGATATCCCACAAATTCTTGTTATCATTAAGAAGCAAGAAGAGGATTCTTTTTTATTACAAGGTTTTTCATAGAACAGAAAAAAATACATCCCAAATACACATATCCTGAAAGGAATCATAGTCTATCTGTCACCAAAGAGACTAGAAGGAGCAGCTGAAAACTAAATGTAGCCATAAAGAACACATTAAAATTGCCTTACACATCCTGCACAAATATTTTATTTTACATATCCTGAATAGTATTTTGCATAAATAGCAAAAATATTCAATGAGAACCACTATTATCACAACAGTTATTCTTGTTTTTAATATGGTGACAAAACCAAAGCCACTTACAGAATAGACGCTGACATGGAAGGAAAAGTGGCTTATTTTGATAGGTGGAGTTTCATCATGGAATGACAGATCCCAGATCAAAGGACACAAATAGCATGAAAACTTTTAATACTACCAAACATATGGAAATTAAAAGATCAAAGTGCTCTCATCCGCAGTACTGAATAACACTGTTCCATCAACAAATCAATAAAAGGTAGGTTTTGTGTTTGGCCAGCAGGTAACAATAAAACTGCAGCTACAGACCTGTAGCAGATGAAGCTGAAACAACTTCATGAGGTTACTTACCCACATACCTCTTTTATTCTGTGACCAAAAAGGTTTCTAAGGAAAGGAGGGTGAATAATGACAGACTAATAAAAGCAATAACTAGAGTCTGCTAGAAAGGAAATATAATAACACACCACCCTCCCACCCCCACTGCCCTTTCCCCAGCATTAAAATAAATGACAGCTAACCAAAGAGAAAAAGAACAGAGTGAAAAGGGAAATCAAATCTTTTCATCATAGTGTAGTATTATGGGAAGTACAAAGGGGTATGAGAAACTAAAAACTGCACCAAAGAAGTTTGGTGGGTCTTTTTTCTGCCTTTTTTTTAACACATTAAGTATCCCCTTTAGCTTCGTTAAGTATCCCCTCCTTTCCTGTTTTGCTTTTTCTTTCTTTTTGAATAGACATTTGGAATTTCAGGTCTCATTTTTGTTTGGTTGTTTAAAACAGGGACCCTGCATTTACATCGACACTTGACCTCTGAGCAAACCTTACCTTTGTAAACCACGATGGTTTTAAGAGCAATGGCAAGAAAGGCAGCATTCACAGTCACTCTGTGTTCCATCTTCTCTGCTGGCATTTGCCTTTTTATTCTACTTCAGCAGCAGAGAGAATTGGCACTAATCTTATGCAGTTGTCTCACTTGCCTTTAACCCCCCCATCTCATCTCAGTCCAGGAAGTCTTCTTCTTGAGGGGTATTTAAAAATTAAAAACTTCTGTTATGCTGGTTAATCTGGTTAGGTCTCTTTCATAGGCGTTAGACAAACAGGCTGGTTTAGATGTTCATTCAATGCAGGAGTTGAATTCTGGAGACAGGCTTACTCCTTCATTTGCTGCAGGCTGCTTAATTGAGCCTGGAGCATAAAAAGGAAGTAAAAAAAAATTCCAGCAAAACTGGACTCCTTGCATCTGGCTCTCTATTTAGTAGTCTCTAATAATGTTCCTTATAATGTCTTCCCTGAGAATCTCTGTCAGATAAGCCAAATTCTCTTAGTGTTAACTAAGGCTACCTTTTTTTCCCATAAAACATGACATTCCTTCCCACAGCTTTTTTATTCCTCATCTGTTTTGAAAAAGCAGCATTCACTCACATCTTATGTTTTTCTTAGTTGTATAGATAAGCTTCCCTGAAACTCATTATTATTTTGGTCTCAGTGGTTCTCTTGCTTTTTGTTCTGTCATCCATCCAAATAGCAGTTACTGCTTCTTAGCTGTTTCATACTTTTTGTACTTGTTTCTCTACAACCCACTAGCTGGAGAGGTCAGTAATCTCCACATTAACACCTTGTCAGGGAATACCTAAGTACTGCTGTAGCCCATGCCATGACTGTTCTGTAGGCATGTGAAATCTTCTGCAGTGGTTTGGTATTAAAACCTTTCTCTAGCCACAAAGGGCATCAGAGATTCGAGAAGCTGTTTCACCAAAGACATCTTTTACCCCATTAAAATAACAACTGGCAGAAGTCAGCACTTTCATGAGAAAAAGCAAAGGATTACAAACTGTTCTACATAAATATCAGCCAGTGACAATATAAATACACCCAAATAAAAATACATTCTAAGCAATAGGTTTAGCTAAAACTCTTATTCAAATGAATGAGAAAAGGTGAAAATTAAGATGGAAAATATAAAACTAAAACACATTCCTTCAATAGTCATTCTTTCATCATTGGCTTCTTCCCTATCAAGTAATGTTATATCTGCTCACTCTATCTCTTCTTGTAGGTACTTCTATGGAGTCTGTAGGCTGCCTGTAGAAACAGATATCAAAGCCCTGCAGACCCCCTGGGTGTCCTGGTGGTATCCAATACTGTGTTAAAGGAAAAATCCCTAAGACTATTACCTGTGTTGAGATTCCACATCCTGCAGCATCTGGACACACACAAGTAGCTAAGCGCAGCCTCAGGCAGCTGTCACCAGACCATCTGCAGGAGCAAGTGACATGTAATAGGCTCACAGATAATGCAGAGCATTGCCACTTTCCTGCAGAAATTTAATGGCAGAATTTGCTTAATATGTACCTTGCTTCAGGTAACTATGCAATACCCATTGCTTGCGGCTAATGTACAAATATTATGACAAAATTTTAAGGGAAAGTTTGCTGAAATTGAAAGTATGAGCAAAAAAAAAAAAAAGGAGGCTTTGCATACATCATTTCTTTGGAAGAAGCACTTAGAATGAGAACATTTTAAACTAGCAAAATATGACTCACCTGAACACAGTTGTTAGGGTAAGTCATCCATAAGAAACAATTTGTTCCAAACTAAAAATGATATTACTATAGACAATCTCAATGATGATCATAAGCCCTGAAATGATATATTATATATGTAAGGATTAAAGGACAGGAGAACAAGATAAAATGTTCTGATAGGAGGAGATCAAGCATCAAATTATGCATCCTAGGGCAAACTTCTAACGAGGTGACTTAAAATATAAGCACAAAAAATGCTCAGAGAGAAAGATGAAATATCTCTCAATTAAGGCTTATTTCTAACTTGCTTTTGGAATGTGATATTTCAGGATGAAGCTACCAAAATTTGTTCACCATGAAATTTAACAGGAGATTGTTCTGCTTCATTACTTCTGTATTTGTTGAAGATCTGATAAGAGGGCACACTGATAAGGTGGCACCATAGAGAGGGCACTTTGAGGGTAATCATTAAAATCTGTACGCATACTAGCAACTCGAGGTAGATCACAACAGGAATTCAGTACACTAAACTACACCAAATACTGCTACAGAATATGTACAAGGGAAGAATATTCTGAAAATAAGCTGACATTTCAACATAAAAATTTTTGCTCTAAAAGTTAAGAAAAGGATCGTGGTTATAAAAGCCACTGCAGTCTGAGATTCATTAACTGCTATACCAAAGAAATACAATGCCAAATGCCGGTGTGGCAAAACAAAGATATTACAAATGTCATAGTTAAATATTTTTAGTATGAGTGAAAAAGTCAGCAAAGATAAAAAATGAAGGACTTCAGCATGTAATAACAACTAAGTCCAGCTTTCACAGGTGCATCATGAGCTTTCTTAAGGATTATGGATATTTGCCATGGTATGTGATCCTTATTACAGGGTAAGAAGGAAGCTGTACTACTGCTTTTCTCTCCAGTCCTGCCTATCTGCACTCTAAATGGATCCACTGGTGAAAGTCCATGTCTCCATATCCTGATTGCCTGTGTCAGATATTCTTGTATGTACTGTGCCTCCCTCTTTTCTTTTACAGCCTACTCATGCTCTACATAAGAATCATGTTTAAATTTAAGCACTGAACTACAAAGATGACTTATCTTCCTGAAGGTTTTGAATACTGCAAAATACGTCCAAAGGAGATGACAAGTGACATAATGATGAAAAATATGAGTATATGATGCTTAATACAATAAGTACAGAGTTAGCCCAAAGCACTCACTCACATAATTCTCAAACATTTCCAGAATTGATCATTATTTCATATTAGTAGCAGCGACCGCTTCTTTTAAGTGCCACTTGAAACTATCAAAACTAGTTAGATTCAAAAGAGTTTTTTTAAAAGTTAAATTTAGATAAAATGAACTTTATGACTCACTGAAATACCCACTAGATTTCTTTCTTATAAAGGACAAACAAACTGAACAGCAGTTTTGACAGGAGGTATTCAAGTAATAAATGATACATACTGACTAAACTTTGACTATGATGGGTAGAAATAATAGACAGACTTCAAAGGTTTGCATAGAAAAGAAGAATGTCATAGCTCTTGGGAGTAAAAACATAGGAGCAGAAAGTTAATATAGTGAGCATTGTGCAGATAGTCTAAAACTGTCAAAGCCTGACCCCTTTAAAACAGAGTTGTCAGAACAATTAACTTCAGGGAAAAAAAGCAAAGTCATAAGGAGGTGACAGTGAAGGAAAATCTTTTCCTCAGTTCTGAAACAGGATACATTATTTTATCGAGTGAAAAGTCTCATAGGGACATATTTATAGTATGTGTAACACATAAAAACATTCCGAGAAGATTCTTTAAGCTGAACAGGTACATTGTTTGGAAAGACACAGAAAGGGAAGGAAAGGTGTCACTTGATTGCTTTTGGGTTTGGAACTTCATTGGTTGTTCTTAAGTACAGTTTTTTGTCCTTCCTTAAGTACAGTTTTTTGTCTTACAGCTATAAGAAACACTTCCAGTAGAATTCCAGATGATCTGGAGATTGCCCAGTTCTCTTTTGCCAAAATGAATTGCTCAAAATAAGAGAACTGCACATTATTTTACCTTTCCTTTTATTTGACTTATTTAAATAAATCCATCCTATTCCCCTAACTCTGGATCTGTCTACAAGTTGCAATGTACTTGAATCCATAGAATCACAGAATTACAGAATACTTTGGGTTGGAAGTGACCTTTAAAGGTCATCTAGTCCAATGCCCCCTGCATAAGCCCTGATATCTTCAACTCGGTCAGGCTGCTCAGAGCCCTATCTAACCTGAACTTGAATGTTTTCATGTTTTCAGGGATGAGGCATCACCTCTTTGGGCAACTTGTTCCAGTGTTTCACCACCTTCAAAATAAAAAAAAACCCTTCTTCCTTATATGTAGTGTAAATCTACCCTCTTTCAAGTTTAAAACCATAGCCCCTTGTCCTACTGCAATGGGCATTACTAGAAATTCTGTCCAGACCTTTCTTGCAAGCCTCTTTCAAGTACTGGAAGGCTGCAATGAGGTCACCCCAGAGGCTTTTCTTCTCCAGCTGAACAGCTCCAACTTCCTTAGCCCTTCCTTAAAGGATTGGTGTTCCATCCCGGTGAATTCAAAAGACATTTCTTAGTTTGTAATTTTATCTTTACTTTGCAAATGGGAAACTTAGATCTGAAAAAATTAAAGCATTTAACTTCCATTATTTTGAATCTGATTGGTTACTGAGAACATAAATTTAGGTAAACAAGATCTTGCCAAACTATATAAAAGTCAGCTTCAAAGTTTGGCCTATGAAATGAATGACATAAAAAGGTAGGGTTTATTTAAACTTAGGTTGTTTTCAACTTTGTATCACTTTTTCCTTCTATTTTTTTTTTTTTATTTTTTCAGCAACATGTGAAAAAGTTTCTTTTAAGAAAAGTTGAAAAATAATGACCTGAAACCACTAAAATAGAAATTTACTCTTTTGAATGATGTAAATATTTAATTAGCTGTCCTATTTTATTTCATTAATCCAAAACGGTATATTTCTCAATAAAAATTATGAAGAACATTCACATCACAGTTCACTAATGCGAGTATTTCCAACCATTAGCATGTATTTTGGACTGAGCAATTAAAAAAAAAAAGGCCAGGCTATCCAGCACTGGAAATCTGCAAAGCCATGTTGGTATTCCAAATTTTGCTGTGTATCATAGGCCATATTTGCAGCTTCACACGTTTCTAGAATAAAGTTCTGGGCACAAATATTTAGTCTTCCTTACAGAAAGAACACTGAACACTATATAAACTGTTAAATACACTCATATTTGGACAGTAACGTATTTTTTGGATACCTCACTATTGCTGCTAAGGACAAACATGCTGTTTGTACTAAAATCTGATCTATTCAAATATTTGCTAGCGTAGTTTCTTATGCCTCCAGGTCTTTGCTTAAAGTGGAGCCACCAAAAAAGGCTGGAGTAGGGTTTTTTTCAGCTGGCAATACTACTGTAATCCAATTTGTAAAAACGTTAAAAGAAGGCTCCAGAAATTGATATATTTTCACCCTTCAGGCAATTTTTGTGGGTTGCAGGGCTTCTAAGCCACTTGTTATCATTCCATTTACACTGGCTTCGTGCCACTGGTTTTTGTGGAGGTGCCCTCATACTCTAATATAAAGTGAGCCTATAAAAGCTACAGAAGTGGAAATGTGGGTGATTTTTCAGTTATTATTACCTGGCCTGTGAAGAGAAAAAGAATCCTCTTCACAGACTTTCCCCCTGCCTAAATTTCATTTAGTAGAGGCATAAAATACAATTTTTTTTCCTTTGCTAGGGTTTTGAGGGTTTGTGAGTTTCAGTTTGTTTCTTTGGTTTTCGGGGGTTTTTTGTGGTTTTGTTTGGTTGGTTGGTTTTTGGATTTTTTTTCCAGCTGAAGAGTTCTGTACATTTTTCATTTCCAAACAACTCACAACTAGAAGCATGAAAATAATCTATGACATTATGGGTGTTCTATAATGGATTTGTAACACTAAGTTTCAAATAAAATTCATCTTCATTTATTCTGAAGTTGAAACAAAGGTTCATTGATGTAAGGTTGTTCCCAGCCTGATGTGGATCTCTCTCTAAAACCCTCTGACATAGGAAATGCAAGCTAGATTCACAACTGAAGTTAAGTAAAATAACAGATAACTATATACATTGTTGTGGATTAATAGGACACGCTTTTCAACAAGATGACTAATGTAACATCCATATATGTGAGAGCAAACAGACAAAACTCACTTAACGTATCTTAAAATGACTAGTGCAAATGTTTTCTAAGAATAGATCTTAAATTGTTTGACAAGGCATGGGTGACAAAATCCTTGAAAGATCTTTGTTTTCCTGACTCAGTTTCCGGTTATTTAGTCAGATAACCTGGAATACATGACTTTACTTAAAAGTATCAGCTGTTTTTTCTCGAAAGTCGTTAGCTTTATAGTAAGTGAAATAACTTACTTCTTTTAAAGGTAAAACATTGGTTTTACTCCTCTGGCAGTAATGATTTATAGTATCACTTCGATTTTTGGCACTCTACAGCATTGCTTTATTTTTGTCCAATTTTATCAAATATTAGCTGATGTTTTCCTTCCATGTAATTTAGCATAGAGGCAATATGAAACCATTTCTGTAGCTGCACTTTGTGTACAATAGGTAGAAACAGTAAGAGAATACCTGGTATAATGAGAAGGTGTGCCAGGAAAAAAGGCACTTCTGCATGGCCATGGCGCAGCGCTGCGGCCCACCAGCTCATTTAGTCAGCATCCACCAGTCTTAGTGACCACTGGGTGTTGCCTTGCTTTTCACAGTTCTTCAATGTTTTTAATTCTGTAAATAAAGTTCTCACACTTTGTTCTGTAAACATAAGCCATGTTATGTCTAACTCCCAAGATGTGTTCATTCCTTCTCCTAAGGTGGAGACATTTGATAGATCTCTCCTTGGACCTATGTATTTGAAGGGTGGTAATTTCACTATCCAGTCAGTGAGGTTTTCTAAAGGTCTATAAAAATAAACGAGATCCCCCAGCCGAGAGGCTTTGGAGTTTCCGGTTGGCTTCCCTCTCTCTCTGAGCAAGTGTCTGTGTGTTCCTTTCGTGTCTGCGTGCGACAGCTGGGCACTCAAGAAAACTGGCTCTTTTCCTCTGCTGGTGCCTGCGACTGTGGGGCACTGCTGTGATTGCCCATTAGGCAAGTCCTCTCCGCATGAGAAAGGATGCCCCACTGGGCCCATCCACCAGTACCCCGTGCTCTGGGAGTTGCTCTCTCCCCACATGGTCCCACCAGGCTGGAGCCACTGGAGCCTGCTGGGGGCCCCGCCTATGCCAGCAGCTGCACCCCCTGGAGGCCGCTGGTGCGTCTCCCCCACCTGGGACCTGCCATCACTTTGGTTCCCCTCCCGGCTGTGGGCTGGGTTGGCATTGCCCAGCTCATGTCATGTGTCGCTGCTCCCTCAGGGACTCACCGAGCTGTGGCCGCAGGCTGCTGCGCGCCATCGGGGCTTCCCGCAGCACCTGTGGACCTCTGCTGCCATGGCTGGTTGGTGGCACCTAGAGAAACCAGCTGCTTTTCTTCAAATACATCAAAAGCATTCAGCTTGTAGCTTATTTCTGCTTACTGAATGAACTTGGTGAGTTTGGGTTATAAGGAACCTTCCTCTACAAGCAAAATATGAATGTTAGAATCCCTGAAATTTATTCTTAGATAAGTTTGAACAATTTTCTCTTTATCTTTCCTTTTCCTGTAACTTAAAGAAAAAAAGTTGAGGCTGGGGGCAGTGGGACTAAATATAAATTAAAAATATATTTATCCTATGTGATAGAAAATCAATTATAAATTATGGATCTTGTGCTAATCTTAGAGTAGCTACTTCTGCTTCCTTTATGTATGAGATGGTGTCTCAGGTTTTAAATCTTCACTTCCTTTTGGCAGCAGAATGGATTTAAATTATTAAGATAAGGCTTCTGTGATTCCACATGTGGCAGGTAAAAGCCTGGTTTTTTTGGAATGGATGTGCTGATCTTTTGGCTTTAAGTACAGTTTGGTGTCTTACCCTGTGGGTAACTCTTCTTGTTGCTGACAGTGAGTGGCTTCGTAAAAGGTCATGTTATGGATATGTGTCCTGTAAATGTGCTGTCATAGCACTGCTGCTGTTTCCTGTGGAATAATTGGAGTTACCACCTTCTTGTAAATAACTGCTGTAGCTTCTGTCCAGATATTCAGGTAGTTTAAACTGATTCTAATTACTAATTAGTAAGATAACATATTAATGATTTGACCTTTTAACTCATGAATTGAGGTGGACTGAAGTGTTCTCTGCTTGTCTCACGAAGGCTGTACAGGGTGTGGTACCCCCAGGCAGCAGCGGGGGCTGTGGGGGCTCCGTGAGGGGAGGCTGGGCTGTCCCAGCCGGACACGGCCGGTTCCAGCCGGACACGGCCGGTTCCAGCCGGATCCAACCACCCACCGCAGGGCGCGGCTGAGCCCGCGGGCTGGGGCGGAGGCATCTTGAGGAAACACATGTAAGAAAGGAGAGAAAACACCACAGGGAAAAAGAGGGGAAAAACAAATGAGAGAAACAGCTGCGAGACCTCCAAGGTGAGAGAAGGAGGGGGGGGAGGTGCTGCAGGCACTGGAGCAGAGTCCCCTGCGGCCAATGGAAGAGGCCATGGTGGAGCAGGAGGAGGATGTTTCCTGAAGAAACCACAGACTGTGGAAAGCCCATGCTGGAGCAAGGTAAAAGTGTGAGGTGGTAGAAGCTGCAGAGCAGCTGTGGATGAGCCCTAGCTCCCGTTCCCTGCATTGCCTAAGGGAAGAGGTGGAGGAGTTGGGAAGGAAGGAATGAAGTTGAGCCTGGGGAGAAAGCGTTTTGATTAATCTATCTTTGTTTCTCAGAGTCCAAACATATTTAAATTGGTAATAAAATAAACTAATTTTCCCTAAGTCAAATCTGTTTGGCTGTTGACAATAATTAGTAATTGATCTCCTTGTCTGTATCCTGACCTGGGAACATTTCCGTCTTATTTTCTCCTCCCATCCTGTTGATAAGGGTTAGTGAGACCGTCTGGGTGGTGGTCTGGCAGATGTCCAAGGCCAACCCATCACAAAGGCAATATTATATAAATTAATAAAATCAGAAATAAATTTCAGGAATCCATAGAGTCTGTCCTGAATTGCTTTTCCTTCACATGCCTGATAGCCTACAGAAATTATTCAGTGTTGGTGATATCAGATGCCTGAAATATAGAAGCAGTTAGCTTTATTTTCATTAATAGTATGGTTCTAGGATAGTTCCCACTTTAGCCAAATATGAGATGCTACATTTTGAACATTTTTCTTGTTTTGTACTGAATACTTGGCTTCGGTGATGTAATGAGGTTTTTCTGGAGGACTACAGTAGGTGGCTTAAAGATTTAGTCCCCTTGGCTTGCCTTGTTTTCTGATGTGAAATTGATCAGCACAATCTTTTAGATAGTACCTGCAAATAGCTTTGTATTTTCATATCATACAGGATTGAATGACAATTTTAAGAACTGTATGTAAAAGCTGAGAAGATAGGACCCTGATAGCAGATGGGTCTTTGGTGTTTTTTATGGCAGCTAATGATGTCTATCACTTTAGGGTAAAATCGCAGAAAATTTAGGGGTTTTCCTTGTATGGATTTTGAGCGAGGGGGAAAAAAAATCTGATTTTTTAATTTACTCCTGTCTTGCTCAGAATAGCTTGTAGGACAATTCATTGAAACTTAATTTACTTCATTATTAATAACATTGATCCTTTTGGCCAACAGCTTTTGCAAGAGGCATCTGATAGCTAATTTCAGGCAAGAATGTTTTCTGTTAGTCAAGTAAACTCTAGTTACCTCTTCTGAGAGTGCTAGTGTATATATCAGACACAATTCCAAAAATTTGTAACAGATCTGATTCTACTACTAGCAGTAATTTATTATTACTACCAATTAATCTACTTCATATATTTCATGGGCCTGATTTGAAAAAAAGAAATAGTCCTCATTGATGCAGGGTCCTCCCCTTTTCTACAGATATTTTTTGGCTCTTAAATTTCTGAAGAAAATTCATTAAACCTTGAAAAAATGTTGTCCCATGTGGTAACCTGAACAAATCAGTGGAGTACAAGCAGCTGTAGGAATAAACAAACAAGCTAATATAATGGTGAAAATGTTTCCGTTTTACCTTTGCAACTGCTCATTGGTTTCTGGCAATTGTGAAACCAGTACATACTCCTGTTAAAGCAGTCTGATCAGACTGTGCTTTGTATGTATGTATGAAACAGCTGGAAAGCTGTTTCTGGTAGAGCCATTTTGGAAAGCTTCGTTGGCTTCCTTTGACCGTTTTGACCATGAATGCAGCGCAAAATATTTGTAAAAAATCTAGTGACCCTGGGAACAAGAATGTAGTTGTCCTCACTGGAGGGGAGAGGAACAAAGCCTTTTTGTGTCAAGGTTGTCTTTAAAACACCTACAAAGATAAGTTCATCTTTAACCATGCTTGAGGGCTTATCCATTTCTGTGTGAACAGCTGGGACTTGGTAAAAATTCATAACTACACCTACACTCAGCAAAGGTACAGTCCCTAGTAAACTTATGCAAAGAACCTAAAAATTTTTAGACAGATCCGATTGTACTTCTGTGCTTGGAAACTGCTGAGTGTTCTTGTTTTTCTTATGGCAGCTGCTTGCGGTAGGGACTGTGCCTATGCCTTCCATATTTGCCATGGAGTCATTGAATAATTTGGGTTAGGAGGGACTGTGGTTATTTGTTTTTGCCACCTGCTGACATTTGGCTAAGTCAGTCATGCTGTTCAGGGTATTACCAAGTTTCCAGCATCACCAGGGATGGAGATACCAAGTCTTCTCTGGGCACCAGTTTAAATATATCACCACCATTGTGGTGGTGTGTTTTTCTAATCTGAAGTTGTGTTTTTCTAATACGAAGCAGTTTCTCATATTGCACCTTACTCATTGCTTGCCATCTTCCCAGTACTTTGAAAAAGACCTGTCTTTTTCTATATCACTCCAACAGGTGACTGAAGACAGCAGTAAGCTTCACCTTTTAAAATAACATCTGTCATGTTTTAAGGACTTAAGAAATCTATTTTGTCTTCTCACACATCATTTTCTGCAGACCCTATACCATGTTTCCAACCCCCCCACAAGTCTTGTCACACGGTTTAGTACCAGGAAGTCCAAGAATGTGCCTTCACAAGTAGAGAGCGGAGGAGTTCTCAGTGGAGCCAGCTAGGCCTATTGCTGAGCTACTGGAAAAAAGCCCTCTATATTTATAGGTGTTATCACCAGAAATGGCTGATCTGTGAAGTTACAGTGGAGAATGAAACATGTAGTTGTTTTCCCCTGCCTTTTGGTTTTGGTCTCCCCCCCCTCCCCCTCACTTCTCCAGAGTCTGAACTCAGTACTGGTGCACCATTGTGTTTTCTATTACAAGTTCTGTTTCTTTTGTACAGACAAGCCAAATGTATACCGTCGGCAGTTTCAGAGTATTTTAGTTTGTGCATTTTGTGCTGATTAATGCTGCTGAAAGTTAAGGAGGTAGCAATATTTTAAGCCTAAAGTATTGCCATATGCTCAGTATGATGTAATGCAAGTTTATCAAATGACAATTTTATTAGCACAGGGACTTGAAATGATTGTGCTTCCTTAGCACACACACCTGTCTGTCTAAACAGTTCCCTTTCTGGTTTCTGTAAAAGCCTACATGTTAATTGCCAAACTACATTTCCACAATAAAACAGCATGTGAAGGTGTGTGATTTTTCTGTATGATGAAGTGAATGTGCAAAATACATTATGATCCATGACCTAGAACCACCTAGCAAAAATGTTAGTGCAGGGGTGTGTGGTGTGTGGAAAATGATTTAGTGGGTTAAGAGTGGAATTCTGGAAATGTCTGAAGAATAACATACTAGATTTTCATCTGCTGCCTCGGTTTTGTTTGCACTCAATTTGGTGGCATTTGATCTTGCTGAATTTATTATAATGTTATGAAAAGATGCTTTCAGAAATATTTCAGGCAATAAGCTACCATAGAGGCACCTAGGTAGTCTGATGAATTTTTCTGTTAAAGACTTTTCTGTAAACCTTTTCTGGATTGGTGCAGTATGAAGACTTTGATAAAATATATTTCAAGTTGATGTACTTGAAGTTTCCCCACATATTTGCCTTTTCCTATGGTTACAACCCACCCCAGAAGATGAGTGTAACCCAGTTTCTTATTAATAGAAACCTTGGATGGAGTTAGAGTTAAGCAAAACTGAATGGTTGGTGTTTATATATGTAGGGTTTATTTTAGAACAATTTGTTGCAATGGAAAGCAGGCATGTAGCCCTTTCCGTTGTTATCTTTAGTAATATAGCAATGTAAAAGCATAAAATGAACACTTGAGAAAATGTATACAGAAAAGAAAGAGAAGAGAGAATAAGAGTAGACAGATACCACTGCCCGTGGATCCAGCAGTGAGACTTGATTGTACGTCTCTTGGTCAGAGTCACGGTCACCATCTTGGTCTGTTGTGGGTGGGGGAAGCCCAGGAAGCACGAGCTCGGTGGGTTAACTTAACTTCAGCTTTAGGTGGAAGGCCCAGGTACCACCCCTGGGGACGGGCATTTTACACTGCTGCAGCACTGCACAGCTTGCACAGTCCTCTGGTGGAAGCCCCAGAAATGAGTCCAGGCGTGCTTCTGGAGTCACTGGTTTATGACACCTTCCGAGACGTTGCCTCTCATGTCAGCATGGGTGAGCCTGGTATGCCCCATCAGAAAAGACGAATACCTTCAGGCCTACATCTGAACATCCCCTGTGGATGTAAATGTCCAGCACCTTCCTCAGGAAAGGCAGGTGGGGGGCAGTTTTACAACTGAGCCATGTGTGAAACAGGAGGACATGCATGGTAAAGAGCGCTGCCCTGCCTCTGCAGGGTCTGCTTCTTACCTGCCTTCTCCCTTACCTGGCTCAAAACCCAGCACGCATAAACTCTCCTTGTCCCCCTTGGGTGGGTGTGCAAACCTGGCCTGGCAAAGCACCCTGCTGCCTCTCTAAATGGCAAGAATGTTTTAAATAATTACCCGTTAACGTTCCTGTCTCTCACACCTCTAAGTCTGCAAAACCTTTAAGCACACTGACTTAGGGTACAAAAGAATCTATTTGTCTTCCTTTGATGTGAACAGCAGTGTCAGCCTAAATAATGATCTTCTAGTGTTTCAAGGAAGATGCTATAGAAAAAATTTTATTTGGGACCTAAGAATCCATTTTGTAGGAGTGACACTTACTATAATAGAATCAAAGCAGATTGGTATAGAAATCATACTGAGAACTCAGGATGTCCACTCATGTCTCAGATTAGTTCATTTATATGAACCGAATCCAGACCAAGTGGAGAAAACAGGAGTGACATAGCAAAAGCTTTGTAGTTCTGCATTGATATAACTTTTTCTGGTCTTTTTATTGTGAGATCTTTTTTTAGTTTTCCCACGTAGTGTGAAATGTTGAGGCTAGCTGCTTCTGACTCAAGCTGATTTTCCTTTCTTCCCCTACAATGCATGCTAGTTTCCTGTAGTTTAGCAAGAAATGTTAGATCCAGGAAATACTGTAGTGCTATCCAAAAAAACCCCAAAGCCCATCCCTTAAAACAGGAACTCTTTGAATCACTTCTCAAAGAAGAGAGACACGTATAAGTAAGATCAGAAAATACATACCCTAAACTAATAATGAACTGTCAGAGAGTACACTCCAGATGTAGGGCAGAAGAAATAACCACTCTAATTTATTAAATAGAACAAGAGGCACATTTCCATAAAAACTGCAGCGTCCAGTGAAGGTGAGAGAACATACAAAAGCATGAATGTAAGATGTGGCAAGCCTTATTGTAGTTCTGCAGTTTGAAGACTGAGGGGAAAATCAGCCTGGTTATTTCTGGAACTGGAGTAAATGAGGTGGAAAAGGAGTATTAGGTTCACAAGTACACAGAAGGTAAAAAGATTAGAGCAAACAGCTAATTACCACATGGGAGACAATGTTGTTTAAAATGAAAGGAGGAAATTGCAAAAAGAGGATTTATGTTGCCTTGACTGAAGGCCTTCATCTGTATTTAAAGCTCTTCTTACTTTGATCTCTGACTCTTCTGTTTGTTTTCCAAAGCTCAAAATTGGAAAGAGATGAGGAACCACCTGACTGGTGTAACTGAAGCATGGAGTTCCTCTTATGTGTTTTTTATATATGAAAGTGGTCTTTAATAAACCTAATTTTTCAAAGAACATCTAGTTCAGTGACACTGCTCTACTAGTATGTTGTTTACAGTTATTTCTCTTCTGTAGTTCTGGATGCCAGTTAGTGAACTATAACTTAATTGTACCATAAATTTCAAGGGCAGAGTGGTTTTTTTGTTTCTTTTTTTAAACACATGGATTGTCTTAACCACCTAGATCTAAAAAAAAGGCTTTTTTGGTGGACTTTTTTTGTGTTTATTTATTTAGGTTTTTTTAATTATCTGTTTCGATGTCTAAGAAGCTGTTTCAGGGTGACATTTGAACAAAATCTGGTTTTCTGGTAGGGTTATCCTATACATACTCAACCACATACTCCTGTTCTACAATACAGAAATTAACTAGTAATTAACTAAGCTACCAGTATTGTTTTGTTTTTGCAGGATGGTAATGGTGTCTTACATCTTACATATGAGAAATTATTAATTAAAAAAACATCTCACTAGTATCAGCCAGGTCTAACAAATTGTGTTTAGTGATGTTTCAGTAAAGGATCTAAATATTTTTCTTCAATCTATTCTACCCTCAAAAAAAAAAAAATCCGGATTTTGGGAAATTGTCTTATAAGCAATATTGCAATGTAATTATAGCTTATCCAAAATTGTTTTTATGTAAAGTAGGACTACTAATAAGAGGGGAAATGTAAGCTAATTTTTTCTGAAGCTCTGAAATGGGAGTGTGGTGGTTCTGTTTGTTTGTTTTCAACTCAGTTATCACACTGAGTATATGACATCTATTTTTCTGGAGCAGCACCTGGAGGAGAAACAGGATAGTCTAAACTATGTAAAATTGTATGAAGTATCTCTGAGTGAGTCAAGATCTGAGTATCTACTTCTAGGTGTCCTAAATTTACCTGTCTTCATCTTAAAATGAGTCCTAACAAAAAAAAAAAAAAAGAAAAAAAGTCTTTAGTTGATACAAACAGGTCTTTTTCTCACTTTTTTCTGGAGAGTGCGTGGATGTGTTAACATAGGAGAGTTTTAAAGCCCAACGTTATGTTTGAAATTTTGCAGTGAATGTTTGGAGATGCATCAGGGTAAAGCCCATAATGTGTTTCCAGTTCAGATGTAAAAACATGATGTTTTATAATGAAAAGTTTTAGTAATTTGTGCCTTTTTATTGCATAGGTTATCTGGATTTCAGCTTCCATCATCTGTTGTGAGCACGGGATCTATCCTCACCCTCTGTTTCACCACAGATTTTGCGGTCAGTGCCCAAGGCTTCAAAGCTATCTATGAAGGTAAGAACTCTTCTTACCATGTGTTCACTATACTCATTACATGTTTTTCATGTTGAAATGTGATGTTTCAGTTCTGTTTGGGACTTGAGTAATCGGCTGGTATTGCATTAACTGTGGGTTTTATTTCGTAACATACTTAAAATGTTATTGTATCATGACCACAGTTTTGAATTTTAAATTTAATTTAAAATGATACTGCACTTCTTGCCAGAGTTTGTAACAAGACTTGTCAGGCCTCCAAAGCTGGATTCAGAGATGGATTCATTTAAATGGTTTTCTTATTGTTTCCTAGCTGATTTTTTTGAAGCATCTTTAGGCACTGTCTAACTTAAGGGGTGTAATGATAAAAATGAGAGGAGATATGAATCCTAACTGGTCTTGAAAATGAATCGCTAATCTTCTTGTTGTGGAAAATCAGAAAGACTACAACAAAAATATATTTATATATAAAATTAAAAACAAAAAAAGCAGTTGAAACTTACTCTGTAGAAGGTGTTAGCCTGCAGTGATGACTCAATTCTTTTTAGAAACAAGGCCAAGCATTTCTTGTGTCTACCAAGAATTATGTTCATAAAATGGGAGTGATACCTTTTGTATAGCTCAGACTATTAAGGAAGTGGTTTTATGAGAACTGCAGGCTTTTTTGGGGAAAGTTAACAGATACAGTGATATTAAGTCGCTTGTTGGATAATGAGGGTGTTTTGAGTGTAATTCAGGATGGTTTTCAAACTGAGTGTGTGGTATTGTTTTGGGGTATTGTGTGTGTTTGGATTTTTTTACTGTTTTTTTTTTTTTTTATTAATGGAAAATGAAGGGCTTCTAATATGTAAAGTTGTAGAAGTCTCATTTTCAGATTACTTCTCAAACTCCCAAGTGATTTTTTTCAATGGTTTTATAGACGTAATCCTTGGTTGATAGTGTTTATTCTGAAAAATTTGCCTACAATCAGTTAAGTGCCTGAAATGTTTCTATTGATGCAGTTGATGTGGAACTGAATTTAGAAAGTAGTATGGTTTGATGGTAGCTCTTTACTAGGATTAGAATTTGCAAGTGTGTAAATCCATTACATTGGTCACTGCCTCAGAGAAAGACACAGTACCCTACAGACTGCAGGTACCTTCAGATGCTTGGTGAGCTTTGATCATGTTTCTCCTAGAACTCTTGAAACTTTAACGTCCCTTTCTTGACAGTGCCGAAGTCTATTCCATATTGATACATATCTTCCTTTCATATCTCATTAATGTTTTGAAATGATAGTGTTTTTTAAAGTATCTTCTTGAATTCAAGATGCATATTAAGGGGGTTACATAGGTGTGAAAGACAAGGAGGTGTCACGAGTAGCTCAAATTTTTTTGTTTTGAGCTTTTTCTGTTTGGGTGGGTAGCTCACAGTGTGTCTCTCCTTGGTAGCTATTCCTCCCTTCCTTTGTCCCTCAGAGCCTTATCACCTGGTAAGTCAGCTAATCAGTCTTTTATTTTTTATGAGGGCTGTGAGAAAAGACTAAGAAAGTTTCATTGCAGTTGTCATACGCCGCTGGCCGGGGTTGCTCACACGCCGGCTGGCTTCTGTGACAAACTGACGGCAAAGAGACGGGAAGTGTCTATGCTTAGAATTCCACCAAGTAGGTTTAATCCAACCCCTCCAGTGAAGGGTCCAGAGGCAAAACAGGTTTGAACAATGGAGCATCTGGGTTTTTATATGGGGGCGGGGAGAACATCAGGGACCAATGGTCTGAGGGCATGGGGCGGTACACAGGCGGGGCTGGAGTTAGGGAACCCATAGGGAAACTCAGAGGGAGGGACAAAGGGACAGGGCCAATGGGAGAATGAGGAGGTAGGAGCTTTTTGGACCATAGTCAGGAAAGGAGCAGGGACCAATCAGGAGAACAGAACTGGAGTACATACTCCCTGGCTCCCACAGCAATAGTCTTTATAAGCTTTACTGGGTAAATTGAGAAGGAACGTCAGAATTCATGAACACACCAGGAACTGTTTTTGTTGCCTCAATAGGAAGCTGCTTTCTACATACCTGTATTGTTCTCTTCTATGAGATGCATGCAGTAGCATATTTCATCCTTTTTATAGTCTGAGCAGTTTGTTTTTCATATTGAAAAGGACAGTGGAAAAGGCTAAAGGACATCTCTTGACTGTCAACTTAGGAACACATGCATGGAGCCACAGGCTGTAATATAATGACACTTCCTGCTGGCCTACTTTCTTGTAAAAACCCCAGCAGGAAGAGCTGTAATTAACAGTGACAGAGAGCACCACTTTCTGGTTAAACAACACTGCCCCCTTTCAGATTTAGGGCTGTAAACCTGGCATTGTCAATCAACTTTAAATTGACTTCAAAATATGACATCTAACTCTGGAAAAAGTCTGAATATCGCTCAAGTGACAGCATTCTATTGTATAGACAGGCAGTGGGTACTGATGGGTCTGGAAGGAATTGTAGCAGTGAGGGGTTAGGTGTTTTTTTGTGAAGGCTTGGAGTGATTTCTGCTGCAGTGGCCAGATGACTTGCTCCTTAGTTTAAGAACTTCCCTAAACTATCCGTTTTTAATTGTGACACCTTCTGGCTCCTGTGTCATATATGATTTTAAGACAGATGTTCAGTTCCTCTGGGACACGGGAATACAAACCAGATATTATCAGTCAGTAGAAGTCTTTATAATCACTCTGCCAGCTACCCATCCCTGGCTAGTTTGCCTTCCTAAACTGTATGCCTATCCCTGGTTTTGGCCAGCTCTTTCATTCTTCTCTTGAGTAAGTGAATTACCTTCACTTGGAAGCAAGGGGGGCATTGAAGTGCAACAGAATGCTGCTGCCAGCTGAGAGTTTGGGTTGTTATGGGTTCAGAATGCAGAGTTTGAAAAACTCAGTAGGGCACTAAACCAGAAAAGAAGGCAAGTGAACCACTTCAATGGTGATTGAATGGCCTCTGAAGTTACTCCCACACTTGGTATCCCTAGCAGAGAGAGAACATTACATCTCTTTCCCTTGGCTAAGATTCTGACCTGTGCCTTTTAACTTGGTATGTTCTTCATTTATGACCTCAGTTCCTGTGCATCAATGACAATAACTGGATCCTTTGTGTTCTTTAAAATAGAGAAATAAATTAAGAATTAAGCTAGTGAGACCACATTATGGCACTGTAAGCCCTTGAAGATTGGTAGTACTTATGTGACATAGCCTGCTGTCACCCATATACCATGTGAATATTAACATTAACTAAATCAGATCTTTATGGCAGTAGAGATTTTAACAAGACACTGATGTAGCTGGGCAGTTACTGAGTTCTTAGGCTGAAATGTCGGTTTCTTTACTGTATCATTACTTCATCAGATATATATGTGTGATTCTGACATTCTGTAATATTTTTAACTAATAATACTTTAATTTTTCTCAATGATCACATCAGCACCTTAAATTCTAGTACTGATGGAAACTTGAACTATTTTTATTTTCTGGAAATAAAATTATCTGTGAAAGTTTCAAACATGATTATATCAACGGAAAGAACTATGAACTTCAGAAGTAGTAAGTTTGGTTTATACCATCTGTCAGCTTAATATGCTAAATGATTTATTCATCATTACAATCACTGTTTCATATATAAACATAAGGTTTTAGCAATAGAATTGAAGAATTGAGGGATAGCTCCTCTTTCTGTAATGTGTGGTTGTTTTTTATAGTTGCAGTTATTTACATCATAGGAAATAATGTTTAGGCTTTGCAGGGACTGCAGGAGGAGAAAACAAAGCACTTGGACTTGTGCAATTTTGCTTAATTCCCTGTTAAGAGCAGTTTATTTCCTACATTTCTAGAATGAAGTTAAGAAGCCATTTTTAAAAAAGGTGCTTTGAAGCCTATGTACAGAATTAAAAAATCAGCATTGCTAAATCATTGTAGTGGTTTTCTCTGAAAAGTCAGAAGTATTCCTGTCATACAGAAAACTATGACAACAGTATCTGAACTGCTATGCATATGTATAATTTGAGTAATGCATGGTCTTTCTTTTAATAAAGTACCATGGCCTGCCATTCAGGGAATCCAACTGTCAAGTGGAAAAGAATTAGTGAAAGTAAAAAACTCATTTCATAGTGTGTTCCTAGTCACCAGCATAAAATGAAACATCCTGCTGTTTAACTTGTATTTGGATACACTAGTGTCTGCTACTAAACATTACGATGCCCTCTAAGGTTAACAGTTCTTGGTTCATTTTAAGGTTTTTTTGTTGGGATTTTTTGTGGTTTTCTTTGGTTTTGTTTTTGTTTGTTTTTGTTTTGAGTTTTTTTGTGTGTGGGTGTATGTGTTTGTTTTTGTTGTTTCTAACCATATTTTGTAGTGTAGAATTGGTGGACAGTGTTTAAACAACAAGCCAGATGTACTGGACTTGATGTTTGTTCATACCTTTCCTTGACCTCTGTTCTACAGCAGCTGTTCCTTGCCAGAAAAAGAGCTCTTGAACTTCACTCTATTCTACTTGCCCTCAGGCCATATTTCCTTTTTTCTTTTGTTCTTTGATTTCTCAAAGCTTTCTGCTCACACCCAGCATTAACATTTATACTGTCAGTCACCTCATCCTCCCTTATGCATCTTCCCAAAGCTTCTTTTTAAATCCCTTTTAACATCAACAGCAGAAAGTAGTGATGCATTTCCATGGTGTATAGTCTTTGAATAAATTTTCTTTTTTTTCACCTCTTGCTGCTCTTGTTCATCCTCAGTATCTGTTACATGGTGGAGGATTGTTTTGTTTTGGTTGTTTCTTGTTTTGGTTTTGGCTTTTGGTTGGCTGGTTGGTTGGTTTGGTTGGTTTTTTTTTGGTGATTCAATACTTTCAGCTATATAAAATAAAAAAAAAAAATTGAAAAATTTCCCCAACCAACTTGGTATGATTCTGTGAGTTTGCCAAGGCAGTTTTCCCAACACTGTGATTTTTCCAGTCAACATGTACCGCAGTGAAGATAATGGGCCTCTGGACTCAATCTGATGTTTATTGGGTTTTGCTTGTTTTCCTCCCTCAAGTACCAAAGTACCTTTTCTGCACTCAATTTGAAGAGTAAAAATTTGCTTGTCATTTGGTCAGTGCTTGAACTGCTTCCTACTTGTTGTCCCTGAGTCTAGTTAATGGCTGTGTAGTTCTCCCAACTAACTGTGGTATGATGATGAGAGTAGCTACTTTCTGGGAATGGATGAATAATCCAATGAATAATCTGAGGCAAATATTTCAAGTTCGCAGTAGGAACCTAAATTGGCAAGAAAATACCAACTTTATGCAACTTGTATGCATAATGATCCCCTACTGTTCAGTATGAGATGAGCAGTCTCCTGAATCTTCAACCATCCCCAGTTAATCTCTGTGGTTTAGTCATGGGTGCTCTTTTATCTATTAGACAATATTTAATTTTCATAGAATCATAGAAGATTGGAAGAAACTATAAAAATTATCCAGCTCAAAACTGCACCCCCACCACGGGCAGGGAACCCTTTCATTAGCAGATTCAATCATTGGAACAGTTTTGATTGTTCCAGTGATGTGAAACTGTGAATGACTTGTGAACATCAGTGGATTAGTATATCCAGCTCAGAAAAGCTCCAAAAGATTATAATGAATATCTAACGATGAAATCGAGACTTAGGCAGTTCATTGTATGTTCTCTTGCGTGGGTTTTGGGAAGGATTCGGTTTGTCACTTCCAAACCTGTAAGTACTTTCTATTCTACTGTGGTTTTTGGAGAAAGAAGCAGTGTAAATTCTATGAGTTTAATCTTTTTAAATGTTAAAGGCACAAGCTGCCTTTTTCTTAGCTTTTCTTTGGTAAGAAAACTTAACTAACATTAATGCTCTAGTTAATGACAGCTGCTGTTGTTGTAAATGTAATATTGACAGCTTTGTCTGTTAGTGTAATTTGCCATATGACCTTTTAATAGGCTGATATATTTCTTTCTCTAATTTTAGTTAAATACTTGCCATTTTGGTAGTCTCTTCAATCTGAGATGTTTGTTGAAGCCTTTGTATATAATATGTTTGTGTATGCACATGATTAAGTAAACTGAAAACTTTAAATAGTGAAAGCAGACACTGAAATAGGACTTTTTTTTTTTGAGGCTGAAATTTGTAGTTGTACCTCTTTGGAGTGGCAGTAATTGTTTTTGAGAATGAATTTGGGTATAGATTTCCTTTGTCAATTGCAGTCCTTGAAAAGGAAAAGGGGTTTTTTCTTTCTTTAGCAAATTTTCTTTAAAATAATGTCTTTTTCGAATGGTATCATATAAATGACTGTTAATGATGACATACAGGGAAGAAATAATAATGCAGTTAAAAAAACCCCTGACATGTCAGGAATCACACCATGCCATAATTAGTAGTAGCAAAATCTCGGGGCTGAAGAGGTCTAGCAGCACTGTGAGCCTGTTCTGTAAGACCTCTACTACCTAATCTAGAATATCAATGATTTAGATATCAAAAGAGTTTTAACAATATCAACTAAAGAAAATTCTTTTTAATTCTACTTGTATTCAGAAAACTTCTGAAAAATGAAATGCTTGTGTTCTGAAGTGTATGAATGAATCTTCGTAAGTTAAAGAAGTGAAATTCCTTTCACTTAAATGTTGCATTTCAGCAATATTCAAAGGACCAGGAATCAGAAATCTGGAATGCTCTTTCCTTAAAATGCCCAAGGGCAGAAATTTCCCACTTACAAATTCTAGGAAATTCTTTCCTGGAAAAAAAGGCACTGTACTGAAAATTGTTGTGGAATACACCCTACTTGAATTGTCAAAAAAATTAAATTAAATATTGTAGGTCTCATTATTAACCCCTGAATTTTGTATCTAAAGGAAGAACAACTTTTATGTTTTGCTATGACCATTATGTTAGTCAATTTATAAGCTATGTCAGTTGTGTTCTGCTTTCCAGCTTTCACCCAGGCTCAATCTTTCCAGCTCGATCCTTAGTGAGGAAAGGACATCCTTCGTGTGGCTAGTAGCCCTTACAAAACGAATTACATGTTTTAAGAAAGTTTTTGGAACTGTCTTTTTGGCTGCTTCTGATTCTGGAAGGGATTATTTTGTCCCTTCTGGTGACTTACTGATCCATGTAAGAGCAACAGTGATCTTTGTCCTTGGAGCATGAATCAGTAACAAACACATTGTTGGTGCTTCATACCTTGTAATGGTTTAGTGGACTTGTAATCTCCCTCCAAAAAATTCTTACTTCTGCCACTATTTGAGATCACAAACCCAAAAGGAAAATATTTTGGTAAAAATGGGCTTGCTAGATGGAAACATTAAGGACTTGGTGCTCTGCTACTATGAGGTGCCAGTCCTAAACCAGAACAGCATGTTCTAGCATAGAAAACAGAAGTGGGAAGTCAGTGTTGCAACAGGATTGTTTCTCTTTCTGTGGACCCTAAATAACTTGCTACAGTGGTCTCGTGTCACTGCTACATCCTGAGAGATCATCATCTCAGGTGTGCTGATATTAATATCCCGTTTCATGTTCTTTCTTGTCTGTCTTTGTTGATATGTGTTCATATGACTAATATTAACTTGTGAAAAACACTTCAAGATTTTTTGAAATGTCACAATTATCTAAGTGCAGTCATTGCCTCACCTGAATGAGTGTTCAGATTATTGTTGTGATTTAACCCCAGTGGGCAGCTGAGCACCACACAGCCGCTTGCTCACCAGCCCCACAGTGGAATGGGGGAGAGAATTGGAAGGGTAAAAGTGAGAAAATTTGTGGGGTAACAGTTTCATAGTTAAAGCAAAAGCTGCACATGCAAGCAAAGCAAAGTAAGGATTTAATTCACTGCTTCCTATCAGTAGGCAGGTGTTCAGACATCTCCACAAAAGCAGCTTTGGGCTTTTCAGCTCTTGGATAATAAAAATGCATTTCCACCATACCAGTTCTGGTTTGTTGTAGTCTTTATATTGCTTATATTTTTTTGTTACCTATTTTCCTTAACTTAAAGTAGTATCACTTTTTATTACGAAAACTATGTTTTTGCCTTTGTAAAAAAGTCTCTGCAGCTTACTAAGAGTTACTGTTGATAATTACTTTGTATTTATTATGAATCTGCTTGCAATGGCAAAGATGACTTAGGGATTTTATGTCTTTTGTTGCAAAAATAAAAGAAAATGAAAAAACACCTATCTCATCTGGAATCATTGTCTGTGGGTTTTTATTCTTTTAAACTGGCAAAAGGTGTAGTGAGATGCAGGGTTGAATCAGTATTTCTCAAATAAACCCCTGTGGGTTATTGGGATAGAAAATAGGAAGTTGGATTTGCTATGTTACTGTAGCCAGCAGCTGTTATCCTGATTAATTAAAGGTTGTATAATTTGCTGTGTTAGATGGATAGTTAGCATATAAATACAGTCACATACCTTGCTTTTCATCTTCTCTTGTATAACTAAACCATTAATAATTGCACTTTGAATTACTTTGTTTTTCATATCCTCCCCATATATTGAAGGTTTCATTTGCATAACTTTTCATGTTTTCTTTTGCAGTTGGGATAATAAGGCAGATAGATGGAAGTTTGCAACAAAATATACTCATCAAAGCAAGCATGTCTGAATTTTTACTAAGGTGCTGATCTTGCTTAGTAATGAGGAAAGTAGCTGGTATGTTACTAACTTGTTAATTGTGAAGAAAGGGAGTAGGCTGCTTGTAGTAAACATAATGTAGACTGCATTTTAACTGAAACTTTTGAGATTTGTTTAAATCTATCACATGATCCTCACCTCCATGTTTTTGTACTATCTATTGGACTACTTTGTGTGCTGCGTATCTAAATACCGGTTCTTCACCCAGGTAATCTCATTAACTCCATTAGGTGTATGTGTTGGTATAAATGAGTCTGCAAAACCACTTAGAGTACTTGTTAACACTGTAGTTTGTATTTGTACGCTTTAGTGCTTGGAAATCTTTTATCTTGTATATACTGAAAGACTTCCTAAAACATTTATAGACTTATTTATGCATGGAATATTTTCGAGAAATCTTGCCTTAAGGTTCTTTGAAGGTGGCTTATAGGATTGACTTGAAAAGGGCCATAGGAGGCATGGAAGGTCACAGAGTCTCCTTGACTGTATTAGATCTGTGCCTTTCTTGCACTTGCTTAACAACACAAGGCATATCTATGTTGTGTCAGTGGGTTGTAAACGTGAAGTCACAAGAATGTTAAAGCAACAGTTTTGGATATGCGAAATCTTATTTATGGGGAGTCAGCATTCTTTCTGCGTGTATGTCTGTAAACCCAGAATTGTTAGAGTTATCAGTCTCGAGTGTCTACTCAATATTAGTCCAGATGAAAATTTTACAGAAAAGGAAAAAACAACAAGAATGCAGTTATAGTTGCAGAAACAATTCTTGGTTTCTGCTCTTTTTCCTAGTATTATGCTTATCCTTCCCCTGCTCATCTGGGTCCACTATTTGATGTTTGCTTCTTCCCCAGTTTAGGATGCACTTGAGGTTATTGTTACTTAAAATGATTTTATATGTTCTCTTTCTTCCATGGTCTGCAGTTCCACATATCATCCATGCTTATTTAATAGAATGTCTCATGCATGTTAGCTACTACTAATTTTTTTTTTTATTACTCCTAAACCCAGTTTTGTCTGGGTCTGCATTTCTGTAGTTGACTGTGGGCGAGTTGTTCATAGCTGTGGGCTCTCTAGTGCCAAGTCTTTGTCTCATCTCTTACTGTTCCTATACATGTATTTCCCTGGACTGCATCCTTTATCTCTGCTTCTCAAAGACTCAAAGCAGGCCTGTATTTCTCTGAACCACGTCATTGTGCCAGTTACAAAATACTTCGTTCGCATAGACTGTTTGCTACAGTTACTCATTTAAAATGCTGATTGTACCATAGAAATAAAAGGGAGGAAAAAAAAAGAGGAAACCAAATTAGCCTTAGACAGCCAGTCATTAGAGAAATTGCTATTACAGCTAAATGAAGTAAAGCAAAGCTGCAGGCAAGTTTGAGAATTTCATGCAGGGTGAGCCTGACTGTAGCACGCATTGGTCCTGAGGCCTTGCAAGCCCTTTACCAATGTTGTGGTCTGTTACTGAGGATGGCAGTACCAGATTACATGGCTTCACCATCATAAAACATGGCGTGCATGAAACAGCTACTTTTCCTGGTACAGCTTTAGTTTTCAAAATTGCATTTTAATTAACCTTTTCATTAGAACTCTCCAGAGAACTGTTGAGTGTGAAATCCTTGCCTGGTCCCTGTACTACCAGGCAGCTAGGGTGAGCCTTGCCTGACTAGCTCCCTAAATTTGTGATAGCTGGATACAGAACAATTCATAAAAGATTATAATCATTAAATATTTCAAAAGCCAATTAACATTAGAAGCCTCTGTTAACATTAGAGAAATAATCTCAAAGCAGTAGTGTCTGTTTCCCTTCTTTGACTTTACAATGCAGTTTGAAGGACTACTTTAGGTGTCTATGAGTTGAGCATTTTAATCATACAATAATTTGGATTGGAAGGAGACTTAAAGATCATCTAGTTCCAACCCACTGCAATGAGCAGGGACATCTTTTACTAGATCAGGTTGCTCAGAGCCCTGTCAAATCTGACCTTGAATGCCTCCAGTGATGGGGCATTCACAACTTTCCTGAGCACCCTGTTCAAGTGTTTCACCATAATCATTGTGAAAGATGTTCTTAGTCTAATCTAAATCTACTCAATCCTTTAAAACCCCATCACTCTCCCTAACACTTCAGACATTATTAAAGAGTTTCCCTCCATCTTTCTTATAACTTTAGATATTGAAAGGCCCCAGTGGGATCTCCCTGGAGCCTTCTTTATGCTGAACAACTCAAACTCTCTCAGCCTTTCTTTTCAGGAAAGGTGTTTTGTGGCCTGCCTCTGGACCTGCTCTAAGAGGTCTGTGACCTTCTTGTGCTGGGGCCTCCAGACCTGGATGCTGCATTCCAGTTGGGGTCTTACGAGAGCAGAGTAGAAGGGGCTAATGCCCTGCCTCACCCTGCTGGTCACACTGCTTTTGCTGTAGCTCAGGATGCGATTGGCCTTCTGGCCTGTAAGTACACATTGCCTGCTCACATCCAATTTCTTGTTCACCACTATTCCTGGATCCTTCTTCACAGGGCAGTTCTCAGTCCATTTCCTTACCACACACTGATACCAGTGAGTGTCCTGACCTAGTTGCAGGACCTTTTACTTGGCCTTGTTGAATTTCATGAAGTTTCCATAGGCCTGTTTGTAAAGCCTGACAAGTCCTTCTGGATGACACCCCTTCTCTCAAGTGTATCAGCTGCACCACTCAGCTGCACCACTCAGCTGCACGCTTGCTGAGGCTGCACTCGATCACAGTGTGTCCTTAATAAAAGTATTGAGCCGTATCGGTCCTGATATGACCTGTGAGGGGCACCTCTTGTGATTCATCTGTATTTAGACATTGAGCTGTCGACCACCATTCTTTGGATGCAGCTATCCACCCATGATCTTCTCCATTGACTAGTCCATCCATCAAACCCACATCTTTCCAGTTTAGAAGCAAGGAAGTTTGGGGGGACTGGGTCAAACATCTTGCAGAGGTTAGAGTATTGTGTTGAGATTCAGGGACTTGAAAGATGAGGGAAGAGTACTTCCCAGTAAAAACAGAGACAAAACGTCATCAAGTAGCTCAGCCTCCTCCATGTCATCAGGAGGAATTTCGTCATGGAAAGGGTGGTTAAACATTGGAATGGACTGCCTAGGGAGGTGGTGGGGTCACTCTGAAGGTGTTCAGGAGGTGACTGGGTATGGTATTTAGTGCCTCGGTCTCGCTGACAACGTGTGGCTCAGTTAAGGGTTGGATTCTGTGATCTTAGAGGTCTTTTCCAATGTAAATGATTGTGTGATTCTATGCTTTATTGGGGGAGTACAGTTTCTTTTGTCTTCCTTTTCTGACTAACATACCTGCAGAAGCTGTTCATATTGTTCACATCCCATGCCAAATTCAGCTCCGGCTGTACCTTCCTTAGCTTTCTTGATCCCAGGTTGCATGCCTATATTCTTCTCAGGATTTGTGTCTGCTTCTTAATCTAAGATTTAGATCACGTACCCTGCATTACAGAAAGTCAGCATTTGAAATGAAAGGACCTTTAGTAGAAATACATGTTTCATCTCAGTGGAAATTACTCTTACTTCAAACAGTTTGAGAATGCTGTCCTATTAGATAATTTTTCATTATTCTACATATTTGAGTTCTTTGATTCTTTGGAAATCTTTCATTTTGGAGGGTAGAGAGAAGTCATGAAACTTCCTAAAACAGAGTGGGTCAGGCTCCTTCTCCCATTTCTGTTTTGAGATGAAAAACTGGTTTTGGAAGCAGAAGCTTGTGAGAAAACTGGTATCTGCTGCAAAATGTGTGAAAATTTGCTTACTTCTTAAAAGATGCAGCCAATTTAATGTACGCTGTATATGCAGCTTCCTGGTGGCAGCAGAGGAAAATTTGCACCATCGTCCTCTTTAAATTTCTTGTGTGACTGTGGGCACCCACAGGGAGTCAGTTCCTTTTGGTCCTGTGTTCTTGTAAGTGAAGGAGTCTTCTAAACTAACTGGCAATTAGAAGATTTGTGCCTGCCTGGATTTTTACCTTCCAATACAGTGTGGCTGTAGCAAGGAAGCTGAGGGGTGTTCTGGTTTTGTTTTGGGTTTTTTGCGAGTTTCCTTTTGTTGGTTTGGTTTGGGTGGGTTGTTTGTTTTTTTTTTTTGAGTAATAGCTTCCTTGGGTTTTATAATCTTATTCTGCATATTTGTATTTAAAAATGTCAGTTGTAATAAAGTACTGAGAAGGTGCATTTTGGGGAAAAATGAATTAAGCAGTGAGTGATTGGACAGCTGTAAGATACTGCAGTTCTCTTCAATGCTGTCAAGTCAACTCTGTTGTAGAGCAAATGGCAACAGTGACTCGCTAAAACAGAGTGAAACATATTTCAGTGCTACTCACTTGATCAACCTTCACCTGGACAAAGAAAAAGACTTTCCAGCATTGTTTTGTTGTGGTATGTGTTTTTATTTGGTTGGTTGGTTTTTTCCTCTCCTGTCAAAACTTTCAGTTACCCAAATACTACGCACGTGCCATCCTTTCCTGACTTAAATCATGACGAAACCACATGCAAAAAAATTTATTTAGCAAAATAAGCCTTTAGATGAAAGACGAACCTCTCCCCCCCAACCCCTCCCACCCCTGAATGTGAGAAGTCAAGTATGAGTGGAGTTCAGCCTGTTTGCAGATAATTATTTTTCTGGGAGCCTCTACCGGAATTCTATGACAACTGCAAATTCTAAAGATTACTTCGCTTTGCTCATTGCACGCTTGTCAGTAGTGGGTTTTCTTCATGTTTAAAATGTAGCTTTTAAAAGAAAATTGAGAATAAAACAAAAGTTAAAATACAATTCTCTGTTACATGATTTGCAAAATTAAATGTCATAATCACGTTTTAAAGGATAAAGCAGAAATGCTTTTTGCAGTGCTTAGATCATACTCAGCACTTCAAAGCCATTTTATGGATTTAGCTTCCCCTCATATCTTCTTCTGGTTATTTTTTAGACTTAGGTAATAACCAACAAAAAGCCTAAATCTTTTCCTTTAAAGATAAGCTCTACATTATAGGGAATTTGACTTTCTGTTTGGATCGTGTGTACTATGGTCTGTGTGAGAGATAAGGGAGTGTAAGTAGGAAGAAAGGAGAAAATATACTCCTTATAGGCTTAGTGATTTCAAGCTGTTGTTCATGGAACTCATGATCAATTCAGAAATTAGTTACATATACCTGGGTTTTTGAGGTTTTTGAGGTTTTCCTGAAATACTGTGTGAGCTACAAATACAAAAAAAAATTTACTGGTTGTTTTTTTTTGTCTGTTTGGGCTTTTGTTAATTCTATTTGTTTCTGTTTTCTAATTATTAGTTTGGTTTGTTTTTTTAGGTGGCAGTAGAAGTGACTCTACTACTAACACACTAAGGAACATCTGAACCTCTAAATCCTGGTTTTTGCAAACTGTTCACTGAGAAAAACAAAAGCAGTAGTGGCATTTAAAAAAAATCCAGACCAAACATAAACCAAAAGAAGCACAAACCAAACTCACAAAACAAACAATAAAACCTACACAGTAATTTACAAAACTCCAGGGAATATATACAGAGTACAGCTGAATACAGCTTTTGCTAAAAACTAGTAAAATGTGAGAGGAGATATTGGTAGAAATATTGTTGTAAACTTTGTGGGTTTATTTATTGATTTATTTATTGTTTATTTTTTTCTGCTACCCATTTGCTACTGGACACAGGCAGAAACAAGGCGCGTATGTTTTTGTTTGATTGGTTTTTTCCCCTCCACTCCTATCATTATCAATTGCAGATCCATTAGTGTTTTCGCTTAGTAAAATTGTTGCATCTACAGACCTGTGTCAAAAATAATACTGCATTAACAGATGTAGGAAATCACTAGTTGTTTTGTGGGCATTTTGTAAGGAAGTTTACTATTACAGTCTTGTTGAAATAATTAATGATCATAACTTCTGTGTATCAGATGTCATATAGAATTCAAGATCTCACAATCATTAGTGATTAGCAGTTTTCTAAGACTAAGGCAGTCCATTGGTATAACTGGTGTGATTTTACTCAGTCAGTTTAAAGTGTTCTCAGATGTTTTGTGGAACTCCCTATCCTACAGTTTAATATGGTGCAGATCACAAGTTTTGAAGTTAGTGGGGTTACATCATGGAAAAAAATTGAGTTCAGAGAGTTCTCATATTACTGTCACTTTCAAAATACAGATTTTTTTTTTTAGTATATTTTAAACTGCTGACTTCTCTTACATCACAAATGACTGTTCTCAGACACTGCTTCTATCACTAACTTGTCTACTTGTCTAAGTGTTTTTTTCAGATCAAAGTTGACATTATGTGAATACTCAAGAGGAGAAGTAGTAATTTCTTTCAGTCAGTGGACTTCTGAAAGCAGTGGACCAGTCTATATTGGTACAAGGGATAAAACACATTCTTTACTTGTAAATCCATGTGGTATATTCTGATGATAGCCATGAGAATGATGACGCAAAATTAGTGTCTTATTTTGTGCTTTGGTGCTTTTGTATTTTTGTGCCATGATAGGTAAATTTGAGCTCAGTGGAAGTACAATGCCAAAAATGTAGTCTTAAAAAAAAGGTAAAATTGGCGACCCAAACAATTTAATTAAGCTCTGTATTATTGTATTTTTAAGTGTCAACGCTCAACAAAACTGGTAACAAGGTTAAATTGCTTGTGATACAAAATTGAAAGCAAGGTATAGAAAGTGAGTTGATGAGACTGTAGGTGGCACTAAGAAGGCATAACTCCTGTGAGGTCCAGGTGTTTGAGTTGAGATCATAGGAATTAATGGTCTTGGGCCTGAACCTGTGATCACTAAGATGAAAGTGTTAAAATTAGTGGGTCTGACTGTGCAAGCTAAAATAAACCATGAATAACGCCAGTATTAAGTTTACCTGATGTGTACTTACTTGATGTATTTGCATGAATATTTATAGTATTTTAGAAGATCTCAGGGATTTTAAAATATATTACAAATAGTATGAAAGCCCAATGACATTAACAGAATAGGTAGTAAAGGCAAAACTATTAAACCACCTTTGATACTGTGTGAAGTGACAAAAGATGGGCTAAAAAAACTATGGTACCCTGAACTGCAGCTCATTAATATCAAATTAATCACTTTCTGATGAACTGATAGAACTGAAGAATTTTGTAAAGGGAAGAGAAGGAAAACATTAGAATATAATAAATGTGAAATCTTAATTTAGATTTTTTCTCGTTTGGCTTATGTTGGGAAATAGTTTTCTTTGAAATTCTAAGTGGTTTAGGGATATATATTGGAGGCATGAAATTGGAAATATTTAAAGCTAATTAAACATTGCAAGCACAATTTTCCTTATCTAAAGTTAGAGAACTTAAAGTCTAGCCGATTTCTAGGAGACTGTTTAACTGAGATTTACTCTTACTTTACATTGACACATATGGTAATGGGAATCTCTATGGACCTGTCGGGATGGGTATGTTGCATGGAAAACAAGGTTGGAGCCCATTCCTCCCCCATTAAATTTTGACAGATGTCGTGGATATTCAGTTTTTAGTGACACAGAAGCAGCTCTAATATTCAAGTCCTCATCCCTCTGATATCACAGCTATATGCAAACTAAGCATAGTTCACTTCAATTTTCATGTGGCAGATGCCATGAGGCACTAGTTTCAATGAAGTCTTAGGTGCTTGTACTACAGAACTTAAGGTTAAAGAGGGAAAAAATGCCTGCAGCAGGTCTCCCACTCCATAGATGCACTGAAAAGACAAAATGGGTGTGAACAGAAAGTACAAACAATTGGAGAGAATAAGATCTCCACTTGTAGTTGCAGGCTGTGAATCAGCTCTGTGGCTGAGCTCAGGTTCTTCATGTGCAGCCTTTCCCCTTTGGTGAACACGAAGGGGGCGGTGTGCGCACTGACACATCACAGCTTCCCTCGCACTGATGTTTTCCAATGTGCTTTTCCCAACTCGCAGTGCATATTGCAAAAAGTACTTATGTGGCCAGAGAAGCAAAAGTTCTGTATTCTAGTAAGTTAGTGAAACAGGGAGATTCCCTCACAGTTTAATTTGGAACAAGTCTGTCTTGTACTGGACAGGAAACAAGATGAGGACAACTTTTATTGTCAGAACTTTTGATTGCATTGATCAAATGCTGTTTTGTGTGGTGGTTTTTTTGTTTTGTTTTGTTTTTTTTCCCCTGAAATGTCAAGCAGGTTATATTAATGTAATTTATAGAACACTGGTAGGAATGATATCACTTACTACAGTTGAGGTAGACTGACACATGACTTACTTGAAACAACTTCTGTTACATTAACAAGAAGTAACTCTCTGCTATTTCCATATCCTTACACAGACTTCAAAATATGTGTCTATATGCAGAGCATTTCTACTGGAAATGAACATCTGAAGCTATAGCACCACATCAAGGTAGTTCCAATGTAGTCCCATCTTACTTCTTTCTGTTTAAAAACTTCACATCAACTTTTCTCCTTAGGTTTAGTTTCTGAAAAGGTTCTGCTATAAAATTTTCATTCTGGTGTTTTGTTTCTTCCGAGAGTAGTTATGAATCAATAGCTGAGTGGCCAATCAGTGGCTAAATCCTGGATTGGTCACTTCACTCTGTCATCAGTTTCTTTCTGTCTATAAAAGTGCAATTAGTTTGACTCGTACAGGGATTTTGAAATATTGTATTAAAAAGTACCGCAGCAGAATAAGAACCTTACTTGTGTGTTGTATATGGGGATATTCAATCTAACCTTAGACCCAAAAGGAATAGAGACATGTGGAAGCCTTTTTTTTTTTTGCAACTGAATTCTAAGGGGCACACTTGAGCCTTCTGAATGTTGACTGGAAAAATCTAGTGGACATTTCTCCTAAATGGTTACAGGCTTCTCCCCAACCCACACAGTCTCTTCCTATAGCCCTTCTGTTTTGTTTTTGCTAATGGGCATAGGTAAAGCCTCCATTTCCTAGACCATTTTGATTTTTGACTTATTTGTCTCTGATAACCTCAATTGACTTCATCTTGAATATCCAAGAAAAAATATCCAGGAAAAAATTAGTGTTTGTAATCAGAGCCCATTTGAAAATTTTTCTTTCAATTGGCGTAATAAATAATAGTTACCTGTAAGGACACATTTCTTTATACCTAGAAATCTTACATAAACTGAATTATAATGAATTTTTATTTCAATTTTGTACAGAATTCTATAAAGCTTTATTATTTTTATAAGCCTACTATAGTTAGTTTTTGATGTCTTTAGGGTTGAACCACATCTCATATGTAGTGTCTATCTATAGTGAAGAAATTACTTTAATCTTAACATTCATATTCCTTCTCCTGGTTACTTGTGTTGTCAGAGATATTGAAAAGACAAACAGGGAGGTAGAGATGCTTGCTGTAAGCAATTGCATGGGTCATTAGCTAAAATGAGTGTTTAAATGGATAAATGATGCCCCTTCAGATTATAAACACAGAACTAAATTAGTAAAAATGCATAACTCAGTTGTTTTATGATCACTAGTTGGGTGTTCAACCCCTAGCTGAAACATAAAACTGAAAATCTTTTAAAGTACTGTATCATATAATTAAATTTGGTTGTTATAGCATCTGATACATTATACTATGATACTTGTCTGATACTTGCATTTATACTGAAACGTGTTAGAATGAGTAATATATTACTCCTTATATTTAGGGAACTTAGGAAATAACACCAAAATAGGTGGAAATTTATGCCTGCCTTCTGTTGCTTCTCTTGCACACAAAAAGTAGAAAGCCAGCACACAGTTACAAAAACACACAAACATTGTGACATTAATAAAGAAATGAATTCAGGTGTTTTGAGCTATGTTCTCGTTGCAAAATAACTTTGAGTTTTGATCAAACTCCCTGTTTCTTCACTTATTGTTCTTCACATCTTCATGTATATTCATATAATCATAAATCAAAGTGTGCCTGTAAATTACTTAACTACTTGTCCAAACCTTTTTTTGTTTTTGTTTGAAAGTATATTTTGAATGGCAGGAGGTTAAAAATTTTAACTTGTAATTAGGTGGGTTGGTTGCTATACCTCTTTGTGAATGTTAATATGGCATTGATGGCAACTCTACTTTTACTCAAGAGGCTATACAGATGGCAGTTAAAGTAATCTAATCTGCTGTGAAGACCCAATCAAAATATTTCACACAGTGGTACAATTCCTTTTCCTGAAGTTAAAAATTGAGAACAAACTATGGACAGCCTTAGAGACCTTTATGGTTTAAATGATACAAAGAGGCCATTGTGCAGCTGTTGATGGTGTAGTTTGCATTCAGACATGTAAGTGGGCTTCTCCTTGGTTCCCTCTTACAACTGAACAGGCCAGAAACCAGTGAAGCAGATGGTGATCCTCCCTTCTTTCAGGAGCTTGCATAGCAGCATCAAACCATTGGGGAACAGCAGAATGCTTCTTCCAGTGGAAGATTGCCCTTGAAATAACACACAGATCATGCCTGATTTTCAGGTAGTATTCCATTTTGAGAGGTGTCGTATCTCTGCTCTACTTTTTCAGAACAAGTAGATTGTAGTCTGTTGGATGAGTTGTTGTAGACACTGAGCACCGGGAACTGTACAGAAATACTGTTAGGTGAGTGGTAGACAAACTACAGTTTTCAAATCAGTGAAGTGATTTGCAATGAAATGAAGTGATGGGCTGAGTGACAGCCAAAAATATCTCTGCTCTGGACTGAGCACTATTCAACACTTTTGGAAACAGCCTGCGGAAGGAACAGGTACCATTTGATTGCAAATTGCATTAAACTAGCTGTAAGACCAGGATATAAGGGTATAAGCATAAACAAGGGAAATGATCTGAAGGAAAATAAATAGGATTATTCTCCAAATAAATAGGATGGCAGTCAGAAAAGCGGTGGCAAACTTTTTTACTTTTATACAAATTGTAATCCTTGCATGTGATTGTAATCTTCACATTTCAGGAGAGACTAGCTAGAAAGCATTACCCTAGGAAATAGTGTAGAACTTTGTAATGGATCATGAGCGAGCATCATTCTACTGGGGGAAAAAATCAGTGCTACAGTTAGAGATATAAAGAGGCAGAATAAGTTAAAGAATTCTGAAATATTCTTCTGTATCTTCCTGCTAGGGGCTTGCACCTCACTCTAGGCTACACAGTTCCAGAAACATGTAGACAAAGACTTTCCACAGAACAGCAACAGAAACAGTGAGAGAGCAAAATGACTTAACCAAAACTTTGAAAGGAAATAATTCTCGAATCTCAACAAGAGTAAGAGTTGATAGTCTTTATGTATGTTAAAAAAAAAAAAAAAGAAGTATGAAAAGGAATTGGAATTAACTTCCACACATCTGCTGGAGGCAGAAAGAATAAGCATCATTCAGTTTTATCATAAGTGTAGTTATGAAGTTCCTTTTTAACTTGTGTGAGAGTTAAAATTGGTTTACCTTCATTCTTGAACTGTTGTTAAAGAGCTGCTGTTCTAAAAGCTGTATGCGTATGGAGCTGCACTAGAAAACACAAGCTGAAATAGACTCTTTTAAACTGATATCTAGCTAGATACCAGAATTTTCTTACATAATTCATTCTTTAATTTGTGCTATTATGATGAACTCTAGTTACTGTAGTCATTCATAATTTCATTAAACTTCATGTTCAAAAAAGAACAGAAGTAGAAAAAATCTTCAAATTACCTTGTTTCTGTCACAGTCCAAATATCCTATTCAGTTTCTTGTGAAATGGAATATGTTTTCTATAGCTTCATGTTCTTGATAATACTTTGTTCAGTTTCACAGTGCCTGATGAAAGCCATTCTTTTTTTCCAGTTTATTTGTATTGGGTTTGTATGGCCAGGCTTTAGGGGGCAGATCCAGCCAGGGTCAACCCACCACATTAGCTTTCTTATTCAGAGCTTTAATTATCACACAACTATCCTATTTTAGCAGTATTACATTTGTAGTACAGGTATGCTAAACTTAAGAAGCCAGTTGTGTATTGTGTGACAAAGAAAAAGGCTAGGTATTTACACAATTAGATGTGAAATTCATGCCTAAGGATTGTCATTGTTTAAAACATGTATTTTTGAGAACTATTATAAACGTGTCCATAATAACACCTAAAGTGTAGCATGATATGGAGTAAAAGTGTAACTAAGGGCTTCCTGCAGTTACACGAAGTTAGTATATGAGAAAAAAAACCCTGATGTTCCAAACACCTTTTTGGTAATTAAATTATTAATTATTTTAAGAATTAATTATTTTTAAAACACTTCCAATTTATTAGAATAATGTAGAAAGTTTCTGCTTGTTTCCTTTCTTGAAGGATTTGGAAAGTAAGAATAAAATCTGGTGATTTATATTTAAGTTGGTCTGAAAAAAAACCCTATTATTCTAGCCATGCATGTTGCAATAAAAAGGTTAGTTTAGATAATACCAGATAGGTGACACTTAACTGCAATATAATTTTGTATTAGAAATATAACTAATAAAATTTTCAATTCTGAGTGTCTATCCCTAATTATGGGATGATTTGTACCTTACTTTAAACTTCAGATAGGTTTTCCTCAATAACTTAGTGCTTCATCAAATTCTGTCAAAAGCTAGGCACAAATACGCTAAACTTCTGTAACTGACCTGACCTGGTATCTTGCAGTACTGCTGTCGAAGTAATATGCTTTTATCTTCCCTGTACCACAAACAGTTTCTGGAATGTGTAGAGGTAGAGAGAAATGAACAGCTTTTCTGGGAGAAACTCTGCGCAAATAGGTAACTTGAAGTCTTCTTGCTTCAGTAGTTCAGACAGAACATGAAATCAAAATTTGCAAACCCGTATAAACGTGACTTCAAGAAGAAAGGTGAACTTTTGTCATCATTTTCCTTGGGGGGATGGACAGACAATGGGAAGGTGAAAAGTGAGAAAACTTTTTGGTTGAGATAGAGTTCATTTTCTTCGTAGTATCTAGTACCTATTAAACTATCTCAGCCAAAATCAGCATAACCTTTTTTTGAGTCATTAATCTTGCTTTATTCACTATACTTCAGGTGTAGCAATGACTTAAGAAAAATTGCATTGTTTCTAAGTTGATCAAATAAGTGTAAAGTTTTCAAAACCAGTATTAGCTAAATCTTAACACCCACTGATGCTAATAGAAGTTCTCCTGGGGAATAATGGTTAGTGCTGCATTGAGCTTTTTGGAAATTTACATTCTTAATTGGCAATTTTTTTTCTTAAGGAGCTATTAGTGTGGATGCATTTAAGTATATGTAGGTTGTGTGGGAGGAAATTGTGCCTGCTAATGCAAAATCTTTTTTCTCCCTAGGACTGTAACTTTTTCCCTCCTGTCTGGCTAATCCTCATATTTGAAATACCACACACGGTATATTGTTAATTGCAGCATAAAGGGAGATAGTATATCAAAAATGCTTCCCCAGCTGTTCAATAAAATGAAAGAAGCAAAATAAAAAAAAGCTTCTTCAATTTCATACTCTTTTTTTCATTCTGAAGACAATGTATGTGTATTAGTTTTTACATGTCTTATGAACATACTTAGAATAAATGCACTGTAGGTTTTATTTGGTAATTTCTATGAGTTGATGTTAGAAGACTTGTGCAGATTTTTTTCTCACAAGGATTGAAAAGTTAACATATATTAGTTATCTTGTTGTGGGAATGCCTCTACAGTATTTGCTCTGGTTGCTTGTGCGATGCTAATATATGAGAAGATTAACATCAAAATGTAGGTTTTGATGATTTAGTAGATGTGATTTCCGTAGTCTTACTCTGCTACTGCTTTCATGTGATTCTTTAATTAAACAACTCAGATCATCTGGTTGAAGTCCATGAACATTTATATCATTTGGAGAATATTTGCCACAGCAGGATGCTTCTCCTTGTGTAAACTAGTATGGGACTTTACATTAAATAACACAGGCAGACAGAATCAGTTAGGTTGGAAAAGACCTCTGAGATAATAGAGTGTAATCTTTGACTGAACACCACGTTGTCAACTAGATCATGGCGCTAAGTGTCACATCAGGTCTTTCCTTAAACACTTTCAGGAGCAGTGATTCCATCACCTCCCTCAGTGCCTGTTCCAGTGCCTGATCAGCCTTTCTGTGAAGAAATTCTTTCTAGTGTCCAACCTCAATCTCCCCTGGTGTAGAGGACTATGTCTTCTTGCTCTGTCTCTAGTTACCTGGGAGACGAGGCTGACCCCCACCTGGCTACAACCGGCTTTCAAATAGTTGGAGAGAGCAGTAAGGTCACCTGAGCCTTCTTTTCACCAGGCTAAACAACCCCAGCTCCCTCAGCCACTCCTCACAGGACATGTGCTCCAGACACTTCACCAGCTCCATTGTGCTTCTCTGGAGTCACTCCAGCACCTTCGTGAAGTGAGGGGCGCAGAACTGGACGCAGCACTCGATGTGTAGCCTTACCAGTGCTGAGTACAGGGGAGAGCCGCTCCGCTGGTCCTGCTGGCCCACTATTCCTGATTCAGGAAAGAATACAATTAGCCTGCTTGGTTACCTGGGCACACTGCTGCCTCGTGTTCAGGAGCCAGCAGTTTCACCCTTTCACCATTCTGTTTTAAATGCAAAAAATTACAATGCCAGTTTGTGTTAGAATATTGTATATAAGTATTTTACTTCTACAGGAATTTTCCACAGTAAGTAAAATAGGTTGGATACGGTTATTTCAGGAGTGGTTGTGACGCTCCCAGCTGGGAAAAGTGATACGGCATTGTGGCCATGAACTCATCAACAGGTGGGGGCATGGGGCTTCAGAGAAAATGACAGCCAGTACTTCACCACTCTTGTATTAACATGTACAGGAGGAGTAATGACACCAAATTGGGGGGCATTCAATTTACTCAAGTTGCTATTTAGGTGGCTTTGATACTGGACAAATAGCTAAAAAAGTGAACAAGGACAAATATTAAATTTCTCACCTGTGATAGAAAACCCTTTACCAGTTTAGTGTGGGGAGTGAATGGTCAGGTTGCAGCTTTGCTGAAAGTGATCCGGTGTCCTGGCAGACAGTGGGCAGAACCTGAGCCAGCAGTGTGCACAGTGATGCTGAAAGCTAATGGCCTAGTGGGCCTATCGAAAGGAGCGCAGTCAGTAGATTAAGGAAGTCATTTTCCACTCCTGCTCCCTTTACTTGAGGTTTATTCACCCCTATAGGAATACTGCATCCAGTTTTTGCTCCCTTAATGAGAGGAAGACATTAACAGACTGGAATGAGTTTGGTGTAGGGCTACCAGTCTGCTCCACTGGGCTTCATCAGCCTTTCAGAAAAGATGGCTTCAAGGGGACCTGGCAGCAGCCCCTTAATCCCATACAGGGACATTTCCAGTAAGATAGAGCCGGGATCTTTATTAAGGGAAACAATGGGAGGTCATAATGGGAAACCAAGTAAGTTCCAGATGAATAAAAGAAGAGTTATGATGAAAATAGTCAAGCCCTGAAACAGTGAGTTTTAGAATCTTTGTGAATTTTCAAGGCCTGAGGAGGAAATGTCCTCAGCAACTGCGACTGAACTCGTTGACTCTGATTTTTATTAAAGTAATTGCTTGAATTTATGTAACTTGAAGTGTGTCCTAAGTGTTAACTTTTTGGTAAGCTGATTCATTCTGCTGACTATGGATTAGATCTCTGTTGACTATAAAGAACATTTAGACAGTCTCTATATCTGCAGGTGTCTTCATCTAAATTTCTTAATCTTAAACTGAGTTTTATCTCTAAAAGTAATAAAAATCTAATCTGGGGAATTTGTACTCCCTCTTTTAAAGGAAAGAAGCAGACACCTCTGAAGAGCTTTCATCTCAGTTTTCTTTGCAAACTATTTTAGGAGAAGGTGAATCACTTCTTGTGACATTTCTTTTCTGTCCCAAAAGCCTATATACCAAAAAGGAAAATCACTTTGAGATTTCAGCTTTTCACTTATCAACATGAAGATCTCCAAACCTGATTTTCAAAAATCCTAAGCATTGCACAATTGCTTAAAGATATTGGTGTTTAAAAACCATGTCCTTGTGTTCAACTGAAATTTGTATTTATTTATTTTGGAAAATTTGTGATGGAGTCTGAACTCTTTCTACACTGTTTAGTGTCTTAGTGGAAAGATTGTGCACTGGTTAACTTTCAAATGCTCATTCAAGTAGACCCCTTTTAGAGTAAAGTGTTCTGCTAGAAAGATACAACCTCTGAATTTATTAACAATTTCATGTTTCAAAAGTTTTGTAGAGACAGTAAATGATTCTGGAGATATAAAATAATTTGTCATTTTCCTGTTTCATGCAGGAGAGGAAGACTTGGGTTGAGTTACTTATTAAGAGTGAAAAAAAATGATTTAGCAATGTACTTTGTGACACTTAATTATTTGCTTCACTAGGCTACTTTGATTTGCTGAGCAATTATCTCAATTAGGGGTAGCTGCAGTTAGGGCTGAGTACCAAGTTGTGCTGGTGTTGCATCAGATAGCATGCTATAAAATAAAGGTGTTCTGGTAATTCCTAATTGCTTTGTTGTAGAAGATGAGGTATTTAGCAGTAGAAATTGTCTCCATTAACTGATGGATGGAGGATGGTTTTGTGATGGTGGGCCTGGTGTCGTGTCTTGAAATCCTGTGAAACTCTACCACTTACAGTGCACAGTAATGTCATCTGGGAGTTGGTCTGTGAGACCGCACATCCTGCGTAATTTGGGAGTTGCTCTTCTGAGTCAGTAAGTGCCCTCGATATCAGGTGGCTTCACCAGAAGATAATTTTCTGCAAAACAGGTAAAATTAAGATTGTGTCCCCTTTGAACTTTAGTACTTATTATATGCAGTATAAAAGTGACAATTCAACAGCAAAATGTGTTACTACTTGTTGACATACTGAAAAACTTTGCTAAGAAATGTATGTTCAAGGTATGTATTTTTAGCATATTATGGTTGTGTTTGGACTCTACTCAGTGGCTAATAGAAAGTAGCTTTGGAACTATTCTGTCAGCTGTGAAAAGATTAAGGTAGTACTTTATGTAAAATAATTAGATGAATTTTTGTTCATCCTGAACGTAAATATTGATTTTTCTTATTTTTATTAGTTGGCTATTCAGAAGTAGTGCTTTATTTCTTGATAAATGTGAAGTATTATTTAAGAGATCCTTTCAGTTTATTATGTAGAAGTTACATGGACTTCATTTACTATTACATAAAACTTTGCACTTGTACATTGCATCACTTCTACAGCAATATAAAATCTTGTTTAAAAGTGGTTTTTCTTAACAGTAAACATTTATGGCATGATCCAGCTTGTATTGAAAAGAATTTCAGTGCTCTTGGTACTTAATGTTATTTTGTCTTGCTTTTCTTAATAAATTATCCATTATTCTATCATAGTTAACAAATATTTTTGATAATATACATTAAAACTGTTTGAGTACTAGATTTTCATGTATAAAATGACTGGTTTCGTAGGCTGTTGTGAGAAAATAATTGCAGGTACTGAGAACCTGCTCTTAATTCACAGGCCTTTTTTTTTGTCAGCTGGATGGGTTGGTTTGGGAGGTTGTTTGCATTGATTCAGATTCTCGAGAGAATCAGTTTCTGTCACTCACTGAATTTTCTTTGTGTATTCTTTTCCAGCTTACCTCCCTGAAGTAACTTTTTTAAAAAGTCAATCTTCAAGCTCATTTCTATTATGTAAAAACAAGAAACCCCTCAAAAATAATATTCTCCCCCTTCAGTTCCCTACCAATGAATGAGATTCAGTCTGAGAGGCAGCAGACAGCTGCTCCATGAGGTGTTGTTCTGACTGGACAGCTGACAAACCCTTACTCCCCAGCCAGGCTCAGCAAATGTTACCCGCTTTTCTAATGTGTAGACAAACAGCTGGGAAGCACAGCAGCCAGTGCTACTGGAGGAGAACGTGGCCAAGGACTATCAGAAGGAGCTTGGCAGTACCTTTGGCAGGGGCAAGAGCAAATGAGCTAGTAGAATACTAAAGGACACTTAATTAATACTTTAGGAAATCAATTTTTTTTCAAACCCTTTGTTTCCCAGTACTCTCAAAATGGTTATCTAGAATAACCTTTGTTCTATGATTTTTTTTTTTTAAAGGCTTTACTTTCCAAAATATCTTTGCTATATAATTTTATGCTGAATATATGGGAAAGCAAAATTTCACATAAAATAGATAGTAAAGTGAATTTAGAATTATAAAATATTTTATTTATAGCTGAAAATGTATCGCTACATTGATTCTGCAACCTGCTACAATATTTTTCTTTATTTATGTGATCCTCCCCCTGTACCCCTATGAGACCACTAAGCCTGCATCTTAACTAATACATAGACCACGCCAGGGACAATTTTCTGTCTCAGAGCTTGGCTGTTGTTATGGAGCTTGACTTGCATGCTGGTGACTAAATTCTTCCTCAAGCAGTTATTTCCATAACAGCTGTTATGAATACTGCCCAGCATATGCTAAAGTTGTTTTAGGAATCAGGTCTCAATTTAATGGTATTGATACTATACCAAAAGCTGGTGTTCAGCTCTGCCCAGCCTTGCTTAGTTTACTAGGATATATGTAGCACAAAGGTCTGAGTGTAAGAACTGGTGTAGTTAGGAAAAGATAATATTGCGTCTTTATATTCAATCTATTGTTAATTCTATACATTTCCAATACTACTACTTCCATTCTAAAAATAAGTATCCTAACAGAAATTTCCTATGTAGTGCTGGTAAAATGTTTGATGCTCTAAATCAGTGGGGAGGTAAGGATGTCATCTGTGTAGCACCTCTCCCGTTGCCTGTAAATAATAGTATGGGCCAAATTTCACAACAGGATTGAAACATGCTAGGGGTCACACTCATGAGTATCTTAGTTTGAGCTCAGAAAACGTAGCAAGTCTGAGTTTCTTCTGAAGCTTTCAAATTTTGCCAAGAGCTGTAAGAAGGTACTATATCCTAAAGCTTTACTGGCCCTGTCTCCTCTAAGACACCTCAAGACATCCAGAGACACCTCAAGATGTCCTAAATGTGTGGCTCTGGTTTCTCCAGCTCATAAACTACTGTATTTTTATTGATGCTAAATTTTTACAGGAGGCTTAGCAATTAATCTAAAATAATCCCATAGTATTAAATAACCAAATTTGAACAAAAAGTGCTGTTCATATTAGTTTTTAAAACTGGTGTTATTGGCAAAATGGTAAAGAAAATACATCAGTCCAAAAAAGAACCCCAAACCCCCCAGCAGATCCAGATCTGTCTATGTTTCTTCTGTATCTAGATTAACCTGCATTTTATTATCATGAGGTGCAGACTGAGTATAATAGCAATAGATAAGTTTCTCAAGAGTCTGTAGTTTACGCCTTTCAGATTCCATGTAAATTCAGCAGTGTGACCTAAGCCTAATGTTGTCTATCATACTGTAAAATCTTGATCAACAAATTTTGAAGGAGATGAGGAATGCCAGGAAAATTCAGAAGGAGCAGGGGGAAGGAAAAAAAAATTCTGTCGGGTAAGACCCACTGTGGGGATGGCACACCTACAGTGACCAACAGAGCAAATAAAACTACTAACCAATGCCTAAAAAAAATAGTTCTGCAGGAAGCTCATTAACATCACAAAATATCTGCAACATAATTAATTTTAATGAAGGTGTATCTGGATGCATATACAGTGTGTAATGAAGTAAATCTCTGAAACTTTATCTCAGCTGTTCCATAAGCAGCAGTGGTATGTACGCGTCAGTGTCGTGTCGATTCACCAGCAATGTATGTGAAGCGGTTTCAGGCTGGGGAAGCCATAGTCCATTAACATAGGGAATATTTTGCCACCAGTGGAGGAGCAGTTACGATTGTTGGTGTGAAAGAGTCAAGTGCTGTTGGTGCTTCTAGAAAGCAAGATGGCAAAGTATCTTTGCTGTGTGTCAGTAACCAGGAGATTCAAGCGGTTTCAGAGAGAGGAGACAGAACTGGAACGTAGGTTATCCTTTCTATACGATGAAGGGGCTGAGAGATGACTTCAGAAGTTTTGCAGTCTAGTCTTATGATGTGAATGCAGTATAAATGCATATGTTTTATGGAGGATAAGAGCTTATAATGGCACTGTTATGGATTGCTAATCTGTCTGCTGAAACCATCTGAGAATCTGAGCTGTTCCTGCTCACAAGGTGCTCTGTAAATTATTATGCATCAGCTGGCGATGTGCCACATCCTAACAGGATGTGGATCAGCAAAAGGCTATTTCTAGAGTTTTATTCTGGGAACTGCTTCATCACTCAGAGTAGTGCAAGGATGCTCCTTTTTAAAAGTAATAATATGCAATCTCTTCTATATTATTTTATACAGCCTATGTTGCTCCCAGTTAATGTGATTAGGTGATTTTTGGATCTCTCTCTTCATAGACAATAAGAATCCTACTCCCAGAGACTTTTCATATGGAAAGTACTGTTAATACAAGAGAAAGGATTACCCCTTCAACAAAGGGTTGACCATGGAGTCCCATGCCTTCTAACCATGCTACAGGGAATGAAACAGTAACAGCATATAACTTTGCTTTTTGCTGCTGTGGTATTGTTGAACGGAATTTGATCTGCACATTCCCAACAAAATACAACAAAATAGTCTGTGGGCAAGGAACTTTGCAATTCATGAGAGATAAAATTTTATACAAACAAATGTCTCATCACTGGCTTACACTTCATATTTTGTTTAAAGTGTGATACTGCTAAGAAAACTAACTCAAAAATAATGTCTAGAGATCTATTTTCTCACTATATATTCATTGCTACCTTATTTCAGTATCAAACCCACTTTTTATTGCATTTTAGTTAAGAGAGTAGGATAAATAGTACTTAGGGAGCTCAGCTCTGTTTCTTTATGTGCAGTGTCAGCAGAACGTTAACCAATTTCAAAGTGCAGCTCCAGCCAGCGAATATACTGAAGGTTGACTGTATTCTGTACAGGCTCAGAAGGGATTGTTTCTTTCATGGAAATTCATTGCCAATGCTGATGTGAAATAGGACCCAGATTATTTTAGAAATCACAAGCAGAGATGTGAGACAACCAAGTTTTCCTCGTAATGTGTAACCTGACTTTCCCCTCTGCCTGTCTCACATGCAGCATGATTTGAAATTAGTACAAACCGGAGGGTAGAAATTGTGAGCCCCTCCTAAGACTGAAAAATATGAAGGGGGGAGGAGGGAAAAGCAAGCATAAAGTAGAAATTAGCAAAACTCCCTTAGTCAAAAATAAATACTGCAAAATGCTCAGGTATGTAACGTTTTGTATACCAATTTGCTGCTAAACTAGCTTCAGCACTGTCTTGTTAAATTCTTTGCTACCATATGATATTACATTTTAAAAAGACTGACAAATTTGCAGTTTCTCTTTTTTTAGCTACAGGGTGATTCTGCGCCACCTACACTGAGATGGCATTGTCCTGAAGCAGTTTCTCTTCCTGAGCTTCACTTATTTTCATGTTGTGTTTGAGAGTGACAGTAAGCAGTAGCCCTATTATGGGGGAGGGAAGAAGGAGGGAGGAGTTATTTTTTCAGGAGTATTTGTTCAGGTACTTCATATTTAAAACTTCACATGCAATTAGGAAGTGAATATTTATTAGTGACTGCATAAACACGGAACAAACTCTTGATGAAACTCTAAACAATATAAGTGGTACATAACTAAGTAGCTTAATGATTTCTATTGACCTTCTGTTACTGCCATTTCTCAATTTTAGTGCTTTATTTCTGAGTGTTAGATACCTAATCTAGAAGAATAGAGTGACTTATAAACAGCACTGTAGAAAACATTGTAAGACAAAATGAAAGATTAGTCTTAACTGAAAAAGTAGAAGAAGCTGAAAATGAAGATGAAATAATAACTGGATGTTGATCTCACTACAGTAATGTCCTTGCTGAAGCCACCTTATTTTCTGCAGTCTCATTTTTCTATATGTGATATGAGGTAATGGCTTGTGCCTTCTGCATAGTATAGTGGTAAACTGAAAATACAAACAAAGCTTTAGATATATTGGAGTAGATATTTTAGAGTAAAACTCTAAGGATACAGATAAAAATAGTTTCTAAAAATTGACTGGATTTTCATCAGTAATTTTTTTTGTATTTGAATTGAAAAGAAAAAAAAATTGTAGATACAATTTTCTTAAGAAATATGCTTGTGACTTTGTCACCTGTGTAAACAGGGGTGGCAGTAAGTAGGTAGCTGAGAGAGATGAAGTATTGTGGCAGAACTCTGGTTTGTTATACAAAATGTCCAGCTTCTAGTCTTTCTTGGACATAGAGTGACTATGTGTTTTGTCAGTAATTTGCATGCAGAGATCACATGTTACCAGATAGACTTAAATGCTAAAAAAACCAGGGAGGCTGGCTGGGGTATTTCTTGATGTACTTTCCCAACCAAATGTCTACAGTTCTGTGAAATGCATTTATTTATTTTTACACAGAATGTGACTTCATGTAATAGCTAGAGTCTAGTAGTTTATCATGTGTATGAAATAGTAGTTGGGTTTTTTGTGTGTTGGCTTAAGTGGTGTTTTACTTTAAGTACTGGCATATAGCTGGTATTGTATAGATAAGTATAATATGACTAAATAAAGTGTGGAAGATATCAGTCATCGAGTCTCCTAAATAATCTGTATTTTCTGAAAAGGTACAACTTATGTATAATATGAAACTTTCTATCCTTTCATCTCTTATCCAGTAGTGATTTCTTTTTTTGCTTTGCCTTTCATTCCTGAAGAAAAAGGAGGTAGCTGACCTTAGAGTCTTGATACAGTAGATGAGCTTATTTCTACCTTAAGAAAAACCTCTTAAAATTAGTGCATGTTGCTTCCATGAATTACCCATTTGTTATAATTTAATTTAATTTTATTTAATTTTCTTACACACAATAGTGATTCATGAACATAGCATAATCTCACTTTTTTAAAAAAAAAGTTGTGAGATACATACTACTTCAATGAAAGTTTTCATTTTTAATTAGAGGAAAAGGCTTCCATCCTTTTTTCTTTTCCTTAGGGGAGATAATATTGTGCCATGTCATTAACAAGTTTCCCAGGGGTGCTTTTTTGCTTTGATGAATTTGTCATAGTCAAGGAGTGCTGGTAGCTTGCCAGAGGGTATGTGGTTTAGATTTATATTACAACCTCTATATGTTAAATCTTAAGTGTATTGATAAACCATTGAGAAAGACATGTTTCTTTTATATTTAGCTGGATGTTTCTGTTTCAGATACTTGTTGCATAAACCTAAAGAACTTAAGCTTTCAGAGAACTAGAAATGGAAAGGTATGAAGGGGGCAGTGGGAGAACACGGTCATGATGTAGTCTGTAAATGGAAAAGTCAGTAATACACTCAAACTGCATCAAGAAAGCTTGAGATTAGTCTTCAGAAAAAAACCCTTTCTGACAGCAAGGGTAAAGCGGTTCTGGAATGGATTGCATGAAAAAACTGATTAATCATCTTGGTGGAACACAGGTAGAAAAAGTTGTCCACTGGAAATTGCATTGTTGTGTCTCATTCTGTCTTGCAAAAAATGTTCTGCAAAATGGTTTTTTCTGTGTTTGTGAAGAAATCTTCAATGAAAAAGTCTCTTAATAAAACCCCTCAATGCTGAATTCTTGTGCGAATATACCCTCATATATGTTAGAAATGAGCTTCAAAGCAGACAAATATTTCTTGATATTAACTGTGACTCTTAGTATGGTTATAAGTAACCTAGTAATTGCTTTAGAGTTGAGTGGCTTGGTTTTATTTTTGAAGAAGGGTATTTCAGCTGTACATACTGAATAAAGACTGGCAAAAGTTTATTTAGTGTAATTTCTCAACTGATGGAACTGCTAACTTATTCTTTTGCACAAGCATGTAAATATTAAAAAGCAAAGACAAATTATTTCCCTCTCCCATAATTTTGCTGATTTCAATCCTAAAGTGCTACCACTTCTTAAAAATACTTTATTTCAGGATTATTTTAATGGATTACCTAAATAATTCCAGTATTCTCAAGATAAAATAGAACCACAGAAAGGCTTGGAGTTGGAAGGGACCTTAAAGTTCATCTAGTTCCAACCGCCCTGCCATGGGCAGGGATGCCACCACCCCTGATATTGCTTATGGTCCCATCCAGCCTGGCTTTGAGCACTTCAGGGATGAGGCATCCACAGCTTTTCTGGGCAACCTGTTCTGGGGCCTCATTACCCTCTGGGGTGAATTTTTTTTTCCTGAGATCTATTTAAAATCTCCCCTTGAGTTTAAAACCATGCACTTTTATTCTATCACTGTCTGCCTGAGTAAAAGCTGTTCTTTCTCCTTTTTATAGGCCTCTTTTAGGTACTTGTCATGGGCACCCACAAAAGTTGCTCACTCACCCTCCCCTGCCACAGCTGGGCAAAGGAGAGAAAAAAATATCAACAGAGGGTTCATGAGTTGAGATAAGGACTGGGAGGAAACACTCCAAGGGCAGAACAGGCTCAACTTAGAAGTACGAAGTGAATTTATTACTAACAAAATCAGAGGAGGATAGTGAGAATTAAACTAAGTCCTTAAAAACATCTTTTCTTCCTCCAACCCCTCCCTCCTTCCCACTGACAATGCAGGGAGACAGGGTGTGGGGGTTTTGGTCAGTTCGTCACACGAGTTCTTCTTCCACTGCTCAGGGAGAGAAGTTGTTCCCCTGCTGCACCGTGGGGTCCCTCCCACGGGAGGCAGTTCTCCATGAACCTCTCTGATGTGGGTCCAGTCTCACAGGCAACAGTCCTCCCAAAACTGCTGCAGCATGGGTCACTCATCCATGGGGTGCAGTCCTTGCAGAACAGGCTGTTCCAGCCTGGAAGCAGGGCCCCCTCTCTCCACTGCATCTCCCACTGGATCACAGCCTCCCCCAGGCATCCACCCACTCCGGCATGGGCACCTTCCCCATGGGCTGCGAGTGGATCTCTGCATTCCCCGTGGACCCATGGGCTGCAGGGGCACAGCTGCTTCACCATGGTCTGCACCACGGCCTGCAGAGGAATCTCGGCTCCGGCGCCTGGAGCACTTTCTTCCCCTCCTTCTCCGCTGACCTTGGTGTTGCCATCTTGTTTTCCCTCACATATTCTCACCTCCTCCTCTTCTCTGGATAGGAAAAAAAACCTGCGCACCTCCCTTTGTTTTGATTTTCTTCTTAAATATGTTATCACAGAGGTGTTACCACCATCTCTAATTGGCCCAGCTTTGGCCAGCAGCGTGTCCATCTTCAGAGCCATCAGGGCCTGGCTCTGCCAGGCATGGTGGAAGCTTCCAGCAGCATCTCACAGAAGCCACCTCCGTGGACCCCTGCTACCAAAAACCAGGCCAAGCAAAACCAACACAGTATTTCAGTGAGTACTCCCTGGAGCTTTCTGTCCTGCAGTCTGAACATGCTGTGTTCTCCCAGTCTGTAGGAGAGGAGCTCTGCTGTCTGATCATCTTTGTGGCCTCCTATATATCTTTGTGGCCACCCACATCTTTCTTGTGCTGAGGAATCTGGAGCTCGACTCAGCACTCTACGTGGGTTCTTAGGAGAGTAGAGGGGCAGAATCATCTTCCTTGACCTGATGGCCACTCCTCTTTTTGTGCAGCCCAGCATGAGGTTCACTTTCTGGACTGCAAATGCACACTATTGGTTCATGTCCAACTTTTCATCCACGAGAATCTCCACGAGGAGTTACACAGGAGAAGAGCTTGCTGGTCTTGTACTCTCACCACAATCTAGGAGGCAATATGGAGGAGAGGAGGCAAAAAAAAAAGATTCTTTGACTTTCCTGCTTTGTGGGTTGCTTCTGATTTCCTTTGTACAGGAAAAAAATAAGTTACGTTTTGTGGTTAATTCTTGGTAAACTTGACCTGAGGAAGTGGACACGGAAGGACTGTAGTGGACAAAGCTAGTGTACTGATAAGGGTGCATAGAAATGTGATGTGTAAAAATGTGTTTCAGTGAACAATATGATTATTTACACAAACATCTCAGTGTTGGTTGTGCATGTATAAAATGTGTCCCTTAATATAATGTTATCCTTGTCTGTGAATAATACAAAGAGGCGTTGCACATAAAAAAAATAAAAAATCAAATTAGTATCTTGTGACTCCTTGTGTTTGCCTACCACTGCCGCAGTTAATCTCCAGTGCCTAGAAGATGTAGAAGATAATGTAGGAATGTGTCCACAGTGCTGTAGCATAGTGTAGAAATATCCAGTCCAGTGGTGGGCTCAACCAGGAAACCCTGTGTGTGCCTAGAGGTTCTGTGCAGCTCTGAGCCTGACCTGACAAACTGTGTTCCAAAAATACTGTCAAAGTGCTGGGGAGAGGAGGGGATCAAAGGAGCACATCAAACTAAACTGTAATATTGCTTTCAGTCCTAAGCTGATTTATTTAGAGCTAGCTTTGATGTCTTTGCACTCGTAAGTATAGCTCCAGAAAGTTTTCATACATTAGAAACTAGAAAGCTCATCATATATCATACCCATTTTTTAGTGTTTAGAGGAGTCCTAAAAAGAGGATGTTTATTGACATAAAACAATGTTTATTAAGCTGGAAAAAGAAAACAAGTTTAAGTGAAGTCTCAATATACTTTATTAAAATAGCATTAATTTTTACTGGGAGCAAAAAATGATATTTTGAAGCTTTTGTTTAGTTTTTTTTTTTTTTTTTAACAGAAAAATGAGCATTTGGAATTCTCATTAGGGGAATAGAGTAAATGACAGACTCAAAGCTCATTTAGTTTTCCTTAAATAATGTCCAGCAGCTTGTGTACAATACATGGGTTCTCAGTTCATACTACTCTATAGAGTGAGTGTTAATTTTTAGCTAATAAAGTAGTTTTGCAGAGTGAGAAATATGAAATGAGGGAGGAAAAAAACCCACCAAAACCTATCAGTCAGTGACAGATCCTCAAAATGAAGAGAGGCTGAGGTGCGCTGTCTACTTAATGCTTTGTACCAGAGTGATGCCAAATGTGGCAATCTGATTAATTTAAATGGCAAGCATGAACATCCTGAAGTTAGCAGCTTATAAGAAATATGTAGTACCTCCTTAACAGTTTAGTTATTTATTTCATGGTTTAGGATAGTAATTTCCAAAACTAATAAGGTTTAGATTTCATGACTTTTAAGTATTTAATGAATTTTTAAAAAATGTAGTTTAAACAGGAAAGTGGACAATAATGGAAGGAAGTGTCTTGCAGAGAGGTGACTTAATTAAACCTATAAATACTGTAGGGAAGCTGCTAAGTTACTAATGAATATAATGAGCAGTAACCTAGGTACTAGGGAGAAAAAAGAAAGGCAGTAGACCATTGCATCAAACTGATGAAGCTCCTTAGTATGTCACACATGAGCATGGCTTAGAAAGAGTTTGCTGAACATGTCCTTTTTCCTGACAGTGTTACTGAAAACCAGACGAGCCATAATTAAAGCTGAGTCACAAAGGAGAGAAACACTTGTTTTAATCATTATGCCATTTATATTTGCACAAATTAGTAAATCAAATGCTGTTGCGTGAATGGCAAAAGTAGAACCTTTTCAGTGCAGCTTAAATCTGATAAACATTTCCCTTTAATTGTTCTGTGTGAACTACTGACATATAATCAATTAAGTGCTCTGCTGAAAGCAAACACGAAAACCTAGTAACTACTTCTGTATATCTTTACTGCCATAGCATTCACCTTAGAAGGAAAAAAAAAATTCTTGTTTTTCAGTACTTTATTGGTATTTTATTACTAACATTGTTGTTACCAACAATCAGCTCCAAACTACAGAAGATACGAAGCCAACTTGTTGAAAGTAATACGTGAAACCAGTTGGCCACTACTAGCATCTTTGTGCTGGTGAGTCACACATGCACCACCTTCTTTGCTTTTTTTCTTCTGGCAGCACAAATTCTTTCAGTTTAGATTACCTACAGGACAGAATGCAGTAATCTTAGTTTACTAACACAGTCTTTCAGACTGTGTACCTCAGAGTCTTGGCCAGTATCTTCTGAATTGACTGACCTTTAGAAGGCTTGTTAATGGAAATGAGGAATTAGGTGATGAAAGCACACATTCAGGTCTTGAGGACATTTATTTAGACACAGGAGCTGTGAAAAACCTTCGGGTGCTTAGAGCCTTGTTGAAAATAGAGACTGATAACCTAGCTGTTCAAGACATGTATCCAAGCAGATGTGTTCCACCTGATATTAGGGTTCTTGTTTAATCAGCTGTTTCAATTCTCTTGAATAAAACTCTCCAGAGTTAATGTGTTGGTTATATTTGTAGGAAAAAAAAACCCAAACCTACTCATTTTGGCAGCTGGACAGATAGGTCAACACTTCTTGGCTTTTAATCAGCATTTTCTACATAATGCTTGAAAACAGACAGTTACCCTGAGGACAGGTCTCAGATACAGTATTCTCTTTATTACTAGCAACTGCTTTCACTCAGAGATTCTTGGTGCTAATCATGACATCAATACATTGCTCTATCTTTTCAGTCAGTACTGTGAACTTTGCTGTTGTGGTAGCATCACTCTGCGCAGTTTGCTTTGACCAGTTGTAGCTGATGGAAGATCACCTGGTGATCACTTTTCAATCCCTTGTTCTTCCAGCAAGTCTGCATCTCATTTGTATTTCAGAGTCATGTGTCTGTGTTTGGAATGTGTACATTGAACAGGTCACAATGCAGTCCTCACCCTGGGTGTTGAGGGAGATGTGGGAACATGCCATCTCCCTCCAGCGCAAAGGAGAGCTACCTAGGCATGAAAGCTTGCAGAATACACCACACTTACCTTTGTGATTGGAAGATGAGGTGTCCAGACCTGCATAACATGAACATGCCTGCACATGTGGTGTAGCATAGTCAGGCCTTATTCTTGGATGAATGAAATTGCGGGATGAAAGGTGATCTGGTCTGGCATAACTGTTGGGAGAAAAGGCATAAACAGCCTGTGTTCCACTCACCATTAACTGTTTAGGCAGAGGTATATGACGAGGGGGTGTTGGAAGGCTTTGGTAACCTGTAGGACAATCGTACATTAAATGTGCTTTCACTTGCTGACCAAATAAATTAATTATTTCCTTATATTCCTCTTACAAGGTACAGCACTACACTTCTTACAAGGTACTTGTGTTATAGCACTTTTTTTGTGTGTGTACTTTGATCCAAATAAATATTTCACTTCAAAGTTTTGGAATGAGGGGATTAGGGGGAAGAAGGAAAAGAAACTGTATTGCTTATAGAAGTAGTTTAGAATCTGCTGATGTCAAAAGTTTTCAGCAAATTTAAAACTGGAAAACCAATTGTCACATCAGGTAGCGGTTCTAGTGCATAACCTTATTTATATAGGATACTTCCTTATTGATGTTTACTTAGAGTGATCTGTTACCTCTAGCCTAGCAAAAGTTGCTTGTAACAAGAAATCTCTTTAGAACATGCCTAACTAGCCAGGTTTCAGTGGTTGTCCTGGTAATTGTTGGTGTGTCAGATTGTTGGTGTGAGTTTGTTTTGCTTTCTTTTCTTTTCTTTTTGACAAATTCATAAATTATACTATTTCTAGTTATTTGCTAGTTTAGAAGCTGCAAATTTATCCTTGTCTTTGGCAATGGATGTTTAAAAAGGGTTTAACTTTCTAACAGCCCATTCCGTTTGGTACATGCATTGATTATTGTTTTCTGTATGTAAAATTCATTTAAACTTAAAGAGCTAATACTGGGTTTGTGCCATTAAACTCTATGAACCTTTTAACAATATGCCTCATGCAAGAAACACAGTTTAGCAGGTGGACTGCTATCATCTTTCATACTGAATATAGAACAGAAGTGCTATTCTTTGTCATACTTGAAGAAGTAGTCCTAGACGTGAAGTGATAAATGTGCCTTTGAGAAAAGGTCCGCATCCACTATAATATAGTTTGGGGTAAAAGCTAATCTTACATTTGTTTCTACTTTACCTTTGAGACACCCAGTAAAATTCACTTAAAACTGATTTGGACACAGTCCTTTAAACCATAACATGAACACCGAATAAAAAGAAGAATTTACGAGATTTTAATGAAAGTACACTGAATGTCTTTATGAATGAACTTATCATAAGTTACAAATTACTTGTTTTCCTTTTCAAGGATTTAAGAGTTAATGAAATGCAAGCATACAGATGTTTAGTATGTGAAAAACTGTGTAGGTGCTCATTAAATACAGAACAGACAGTCTTATAAATTACTTTTAAATACAAGTTGTTGGGGTACTCCCTTGGAAGTTGAACTCTTTCATGTAATAATGCAAAAGAGGCACCTGGGGTATGTTTGGTTTGGTTTTGGTTTTGTTCCCTCCCATTATATAGCTAAATGGCTTAGCCATTGAGTTCCTGGGCTTGAATACGGGCTGTATTTTCACTTTTTGAAGCAGTTCCCTGAGAAAGTACCAGTTGGTGTAGCCACTTAATCCTAGATCTGATTCATGGCTGTGAGGGTGTAGGGGAGGGAGAAGGTTCAGTGCAGCCTTCTTTTTTACAGAAATTCTTCTCAAGATTTCTGTCCACCAAGCTTTGGTATCTTTCTGCTCACTATTGCTAGGCTCTTGCCATACCTAGCATACTAATCTTCCTCATGAGCTGCATAAGATATTTAAGTGCCGTAACATATGGTTAAAGATTACAGTTGCCACAGGATACCGGTAGCCTTGCAGTAATAAAACGAAGCCATTTTTGAAGGTGGCTATAAAATGAGCTTGATCCAGTTCTTGTTGAAGAGCGGTAATGCATATGTTAAGTCTGGATTTCAGAGTTCAGCTTCCAAATAAAAATATGCTGTAAAGCTACTTATTTGTTGCCCTCAATATAACTACATTTTAAATCCTGATGTTCAAACTGGCTCCTAAGCAGATCCTAATCATTGGTAGCTTTTAATAAGTTGCAGCTACTAGGACGTTATGCAATACTGTACTGTAGTGTGCTTTGCAAATGTAATGAAGTCAACCTGAGACCTCGCCACAACATTGCTCTTAAATCTGTTGACAAATGTGGAGTGTTCTGTGAGTTATAAATAAGTGGATTAGCAAAGTGCTCATTTTATACACTAAGGAGATTGTGACAACAACATAATAAACAACAAAGCATCACTAATGCATTATGTATTTAGGTCCTGGTCACAGTTTAGCGGTTTTTTCATTTAATGGATTAGGCCATATTGTGTACATACTTCAGCCCACTCCTTTTTTCTTCAGGTGATTTTAGTAGAAATTTACACAGACTTATTTCTACCCTCTTCTTTTTTTTTTTTTTAAGTGCCTGTGTAGTATTTTCTCTTGGTTGTTTGTGGTTGTTATTTGGAAATAGGAATTTTTTTGATTGCTTATTTCCCCATGAGTTTTTTTTATTTAGTGTTATACCTACGAGGCAAACCTTCCAGCTATAATAGTCATAGAAAAGGATGTGATTCATATTTTCTGTAATACTAGTAAGGCAACTAAAATATATGATTAAACATGAAATTATCTTTCCCATATGCTTAAATAGTGAGTTTGAAGCATGGAGGAATACAAGTCATGTTATCACAGTCTTGTCATGCCATACCTAAAATGTACTATCACTGAGCCTTACTGCAAATACTGTTCTTGTAAGAGATTCTTCCAAAATCCCTACCACTGATGTTTTTCTTTATTCCAAAGTTTATTTATTATGTTTTTAATTTAACTCACAGTGCTTTAACAATATCATAATACCTTTATGAGAATAGCTGAATCAGTACTGAGTGCAAGCCTTCCTAGCCTCCCACTTACGACTGACCTCACTTCATGGAACAGTCTGCCTGCTAAAAGCAAATTAACTATACACTGTGGCTACAGTTCTTAAAGGATTGAATGTAATTCAGCCACATGATTCTTGGATGATGGTCATCTAAAAACATTTCTCATATTTCCCTTATAAAAAATATGAGGAGCTCTGTGAAGCTGAAAAGAAGATGACATGATTCTTTTTCAACTGAAGTCATGTATCTCCCACTCTTATCCAATCCTGTATATAACAATTATGGTTGTGCAATTTTGAAGATTATTCTTTGCTCAAATGTAATTCAAATGTGAATGAATTTTTTTTTGTCAGTGTCATCATTAATACACCTGCTGGTGACATTCTTGAGTAAAAAAGTCACCATTATTTCATGAGGAGTTTCTTGCTTATCTTTCAGAGAGTACAGAGCTGTTTCTTTTGATCTTAGGTTTGTGCTTTCCATGATTAACATTTGACCTCAGACAGAACTCTGAATTATTGTATTTACTCTTTAACAGATCTGAAAAAGCCATTAGATCTTATGTCTTTCTAAAGCTTTGACAGAAAAACATGGGTTGTGTCATTGGATTTTTGAAGTTCACTTTGAACAGAAATTAAAGCTGCCATTGATTTTGTTACACTGAAAATTAATTCAGATAATTCTGTCTAAAGGGATTGGCTAGATTGCTGGAAAATAGATAGGATTAATACTGTCTGAGATACTAGACTGTACCCTGAATTTTTTCTTTTAAGAAACACTGATGAGTTGTCAGAAGGATTCCAATAGCTCTAAAAGTTTTTGTGTTAGCAGTTATACCTGCCTTTTTTCCTCTTGTCCTTTTCAGGTGCTGTAAATTGTAAAGGGTTGATATGCAGAAAGATCTGAATGGTGATCTAAGTACTTTCCATGTGTGTAGGGAAGCTGGAGACAAAGCATTCCTATGTTTTCACAAGACAAGAAGAATGAACCCTAATGCAGAGATCATTTAATATAAGCCATGCACTCTTCTGTCTTGCACCAATACTGAGAAGTCAGCACTTGGGAGAAAAGGTCACTCCCCACTGTGAACTTTTCATGTTAAAACTTACTTCTCTAAGTACATGGCAATGTTGTACGCAAAACAGGGGTCGTCTAAATTTGGCAGAACATAGATAAAACTTTCTTTTGTGATTAGCTTTGAACTGAAGAAGAATGAAGAATTATGATCAAGTCGCTTATGGAAATGTTCTGTATTGTACAATTTATTAGCACTCTAAATTTTTAAACAGTTCTCAGTGAGTTTATCTAATTTTTTCCCTCCAGGCTAGCAGGGTGTGAACTGTCTTTCAAAATGCATTATCCTATTGAAGCAATTAGTTTCTTTATTGACTTTAGATTATTACTCTGGTGATCTCTTGTAGCAGATCCTTTTATCTCAGGAGAATTTCAAATTTGAAGAAAGTAAACTGTCATCTGTAAGTGGGTACTAAATTTTTATGTTTTTATGTTTCTGACAAAAGAGTAGAGAAGAAGAATGCATCAGCAGATGTGGCTCGTGATGTAAATCCTAAACTGGGTCATTTAATGAAGTAATCTATCATAATAAATGCACAGTGACAGTTACGTATTTTTTGATCAAGTTAACTTATAAATGCTAATTACATTCTTCCTTGTGCTGAATCATGTAAACAGAAAATGTGTAATAGTAGTACCTGGGTTGTCAACATGAGTAACACAAAGCTTAAGATCTTCTCCAACCTGAACATTCAGTCCTAGTTACCAGTATGAATTCCAGAGGTACATATTTTTAGTAAAGCATATAATTTTCTCCTGAGCTTTTCCAGATGCCTCCTAAATGAAGCATTTATCAAGTGGTGTCAGAAAGCATAGTGGTATAGAAAGTTGTTTTTGTAACATGTTGTATGTTGGGAATACAAGACATTGGTGTTGTAAAACCATTTCAACATAATTGCATAGCACCAGCATCAAACTGTAAATTAATCTGCTGTAATTACAGTAGTGATGCCAGTAGCATATGGGACTTCCATTTATATTATTGTTTGTGCTTAATTTGGTAAAGGTAGGTGTAGATGTAGAAAAGACTAACAGTCACCCACCACCTTCTAGTTCTCAGTCTATACTCTGCATCACATATAAAGAGAAGTAATCTTGATGGCTGATCATCAAATACAGCCTCTTTCAGAGTGAAAATGGTGTTCATTTCAGTGCACAGAAATTGGAGCAAGTGTGACAGAAGGCTAGCATGGTTGAACATAGAGCTCCTGGCTGACTCTTGATGTAAAAAGGATCTGTGAAGCAGGTGGAGGCTGGGACAGGCCATTTGAGAAGAATACAAAGACTTGGCCCATGCATTTAGAGATTGAGTCAAGAACACCAAAGCTCAGCTGAAGTTGGAACTAGTAAGAGGCCTGAGGGACATCCAGAAGAGCTTCTGTAAGTGAATCTGCAGCAAAAGAAAAGGTTAAGAAAAGTGTGAGTCCTCTTCTCAGCAGGACTGGGGACTTCTTTACAAAGGACAGGGAAAAGGTTGAAAAATACAACAGAATAGCTTAGCATAACATAGCATATTTCAATTGGAAAGGACCAACAATGGTCTTCTAGACCAACTGCCTGACCAGTTCAGGACTGACCCGACGTTATAGCCTGTTGTTACAAGCATTGTTGAAATGCCTCTTAGACCCTGAGAGACTTTGACCATCTCTCTAGGAAGCCCATTCCAGGGTTTCACCACCCTCTCTGTAAAGAAATGCATCTTAATGTCCAGTCTAACCCTCCCCTTACATGGCTTTGAACCATTCCCACACATCCTGTCACTGCACACCAGAAAGAAGAGATCAGTACCTCCCTCTCCAGTTGCCTTCTTCAGGATGCTGTAGAGAGAAACATAGTCATCCCTCTGACTCCCTGTCTTCAAACTAGACAAACATAAAATTGTCAGCCAGTCCTCATAGGACTTGCCTTCCAGCCATGTCACTAGATTTGATGCCCTCCTCTGGATACATTCAAGGACCTTCATGTCCTTCTTAAATGCTGAGGTCCGGAGCTGCACACAGTTCTCAAGGTGAGGTCACACCAATGCTCTCTGAATACCCTGGGATAGTCACCTCTTTTGACCAGCTGGTTGTACGCACTGTGTTTGATGCACCTCAGGATGGAGTTTGCTCTCTTGGCTGCCAGGGCATACCTCTGGCTCATACTGAGCCTGGTGGCATCCAGCACTCCCAGATTCCTTTCTGCAAGGTTGTTCTCCAGCCACTCCTCTCCCTGTTTATACTTGTGCCTGCATTATTACATCCCAGGTGCAGGATCCAGCATTTGGACTTGCTAAATTCCATCCTGTTAATCATAGGCCAGTGCCCCAATCGGTCTAGATCTCTCAGCAAGGCATCTTGTCCCTTGCGAGAGCCAACAGCACTCCCAGTTTGGAATCATCAGCAAACTTGGTAATGATGCTTTAAACTCCTGCATCAAGATCATTGATAAATACATTGACCATGACTGACTCTAGAATTGAACCCTGAGGAATACTGCTGGTGACCAGTAACACAACAGATGTAGCCCCTTCACTATCATCCTTTGAGCTTTGCCCTTCAGCCAGTTGATACAGTGTTCTGTGAGCCTACTGAACTCTTATATTCAACCAGTTTTTCACCCACTGCCCCATGAATCTGCTGATCTCACAGTTGGACAACTTGTACTGAAGGATGCTGTGAGGGCAGTATTATTAATGTAGAAAAATTACATCCACTGCCCTTCTTCATCCACTGTACAAATAAATTTATTAAATTAGTTAAACAGGACTTGCCCTTTGTGAGCCCATGTTGACAGTTCCTGATGACTGCATTGTTTCTCAGTGCCATTTTTGGTTCACTTTGCACTCTTAAGGTTTGCCCTTTTGCTTCCCAGGTCCCTGAGAACTCTTTACTAACAGAGACTGTGGGAATGAGGTGGTGCCCATAGTAGAGAAAAGTAACAGGGATCATTTATGTCAAATGGATGCACTTAAGTCCATGGTACCAGATGAGGTGCATCTGGCAATACTAAAAAATCTGGTCGGTCTCATTGTGAGACTGCATTCTACATCTACAAAAGCTCATGGCAGCTGGGGAAGGTTCCTGATAACTGAAACAAGGCAAAAGCCACTTCTGCGCTCAATAGCTGCACTTACAAGAATCAATCAAACTGTCAGCCTCACTTCAGTCCCCGGGAAAGTTGTACAATAAGTTTTCCTATGTATGATTAAGAAGAAGGTGATTGAAAGCAGCCAGCATAGATTTACCAAGAATAAATCCTGGCTGACCAAAATCATTGCATTCTCTGGGGTGACTGATACTGTGGACAAGGGAAAAGCAGTGGATGTTATATATCTTGACACTAGCAAGGCCTTTGAAACAGTCTCACATAGTCTCATTTTTACTGAATTGGCAAAATATAGGCTAAATAGGTGAAAAGTAAGGAGGGTGTACATATGGCTGGCCTGCTGGAGTGAAAGAGGTGTAATCAGTGATGCAAAATTCATCTGGTGTCCAGTAACCAGTAGTATCACTCAGCAATCAGTACTGAAACCAACACAGTTAAGTGTTTATTTTAATGAACTGGAGGAAGGAATGGAGTGCCCATTTGGCAAGTTTGTGGACGTTACATAATTTGTGGTCCCAGGGTAGCAGCAGTTGATCTTCCATCAGAGTGACCTGGACTAGCTAGAGGAGTCGAAATGCAAAGTCTCGTATTCAGGGTAGAAAATCACTTTTCATCAGTATAGGCTAGGGCCTGACTGTCTAGGAAGACTGCTGAGTCTGTTTGCTCTGTTTGCCTCTATTGGCTGCTCTGGGATGGTCCGAGAGGAGCTCTGCCTGTGCTCCCTGCTGTGCCACGCCCATGCTGATGTGCCATGGCCCTGTTTGCTGCACTTCCTGGAGCCATTAAATCTCCCTCCCACCACCCTGTCTCCGCCTGGTTGGCTGCTGAGGACTTACAGGTTGTGAAGAGGCTCAGGGCTGCTTCATGGGTTCCTGAATTTGGGATCCCCCCTGTAGAGCTTAATCTCACCCCCTAGACTCTCCTCAGTCACAGCCTCTTCAACCCTCAGCGACTGAAAGACAGGACTGTGCTGGATTCAGCCTTTAGCAACCTGATGAAAATACTTTTAGTACAGAGTTGGAGTGTGTGACTTCCAGAGTTTTTTGTCAGAGCATAACTTTCCATTTATTTTTAGTTCACTTGTAAGGAAGAACTTCTGAACAAGGAGATAGTTCTTCCTTCAGCTCTCCTTACTGAGGGAAAATGTTACCTCATTTTCCTGAGGCTGATCTCAGTCTGTATGGGGAAATACTGGCTGTCATAATGGTTTTAACAAAGGATCAAACTATGTAGGCGCTTAACATAAGACTATTTAGATATGAGGCATAAAATATTTACTATTCAAGATGAATGTGTCAAACATTTATTAATGAAACTTTAAGTTCCATTGGTAGTGGGACTTTGTAAGAACTGAGTGCCTTTTTATCAGTAATTCAAGTTCAAGAAAGGCTTTGCTTCTGAATGCAACAGTTTCCCTTTTTTATTTGCAGAAAGTATTTACTGGACTTACGTTTGCTTTTAGAAATGTTTTTTATTGTATCTGCTTTTTAGCATATATAAAATTTATTTACTCAGTGTGATTTTCCCCATGATATCTTATAGAATCTTTGATGTAATCAGTAGTTATAGAATTCTGTGCTCTACAGCTTATAATTTGAAATCACTACACTAAAGCACTGCAAGTAAATAGATGCTGTCCACATAGACATCTCAGACGATACTTAACAATATCAACTGGATCTCCTGATAGTCTAGGAACACTAACGCTACATATTGTTTCTTCCATGGAACGATTTCTATTCTGATTTAAAACAGTAACTATTATCTGTCAGTTATTTGTTTCTTAGCCAGTGTATAATGACGCATCTTAGCAAAATGCCCGGTGTTCCTGCAGTGTTTGCGTTGAGCTTCCTTTGGGTGACACATGGTAGAACTTGTAATGTGCTGCTAGATTTACAGAAGTAGCTTTATTGTTTCTGTTTATATCAGTTTTACTGAGGTTTTAGTTCTCTACTTGCAGTCTTGCAATTTTCAATAACCAGTGTTGAAAGGTTTAATCTGTAGCTATTGAATCACTTGAGCAGTGCTGCTTCTGCCTTTAAGATCCCACTTTTGCTACTGCTGTTAGCCCGACTAGCAACAGTTCTGACTTCATACTCTGTTAGGTGTGGATCAGGGAGGCCAGTACAATATGCAACTGAACTCTTTGTGAAGTGCTATCAAAAGAATAATTTGCTACATTTCCAAATTTATGTGTAGCTAAAACTTCTTCTGAAGTAAGGACACTGATCAGCATGGTTTCTGTCCATTTGCACAAAGTTTATAGCAATACGATCTAATGTACATGTTTGGCACAGTAACATTAACTAAGGCTAGGAGAACACTGCTGTATTTCTCAGCTGCCAGAAGAAATGTAGAACTCTATGATCTTTCTAAACAATATAGTATATAATAAGAGAAAAGTTTTTTCTTCCAAAGTCTCTTTTAACAATTACAGACATGGATTTAGTTAGGGGCTGTGCAGGTTTCCTTTTCAGCATTTTTCAGGTCTATTTTTACCTGATGATTACACAGCAGTTGGTGTGAAGTCTAGCCAAAGCTACAATATATCAGGATGGTACACCAGACACCCAAGAGAGGCAAAGCCTTCCTGACGGATTTCCTCTTTAATTCAGCGTCAGTTGCACTGTGTTCCTATGGAAATTAAACTAAAATAGAATAAATAGGTCTTCCACAGCCTTTAAAGAAATCACAGAGATCATACATATTAGAAGATTCAGGTTCCTCTTTTTCTCATCTTTTTATTTTAACTGGTGTCAGCATAAAGTGGAGTAATGAAACTTCAAAGTTGAATTGAATACATTTCATTATTTGTTGCATGAACACAAACTTTGCATTATGCTTCAGGTAAAACAGAAATGAGGAACTCTCAGTATGTCACTGGTAGTTAAAACACTTCAGTTTGTGGGAAATTGTTTTCTTGGTTTTTTTTGGAAGCTGTGGTCTAGAATTCAATTTCATATCAAATTGTATTGCAACACAGAAATCTACTGTTTTATTCCAACCAACAATTTATGTGTTTGCTTCTCTGAATTACAGCTTGTTAACTGCAGCATATGCATTGCAAGATACAAAAGCACTTTTGATCACACAGTTCTCTTGTCCAAATTCAGTAATCCAGTACACAGTTTCTCTTTCCTGAGAAATTGCCTTTTCTCTCTCTTGTTCTGCCTTTAATGGAGAAGATCCTTTTTCTTGTCTTAATTTCACAGAAAACCAAAGAATGAATTTATTAATAGATTTTATAATAAAAGAGGAACAAACCTTTCAGAAATATAATATCATTGATTGATTATGTCTCTTTATTGAAAAAAGTCTAGAGATTGCTGAGGCCTGCATTACTTGTTTTTGTTGGCAGGGTTCCCTGAAATAAGTCTTCACAATGAGTCTAGAACGTCCTATTCATGGATTGTGCCAACATTCATTATTGTTTCTTAAGAGGTTGTAAATCAGTACTTCATATTTTCTTCTATACTTTTTTTTTTCTTGCCTTGGTTGTTCAACTGTGGTTTTTTATTCTGTAGACTGCAGTGATGTCGTTGCTGCAATTTGGTGACATGCTTTTTATCATTTACAAAATATAGCCTTTATATAATTATGTTTTATGACACTATAACAGCTTTATGAGACTATAAAAGATAATATTGGATTTTTATCAATAATATTAATATTAAGAAAATATTCTGGTTTACCAGAATTTTTGGGTTAGATGAGGACAGTAGTGATTGGAACTTCCAATTTGACTTTTTTTAAAATATAGAAATGGTAATAATACCAATTAAAATCTACAGCATAAAAAAAATCAAGGTACTTCAGAAACTCTGTAGCTGTTTCAATACTGAAACTGAGGATTGCTGCTATAATGATATTAAAAACATCAAAACTGAAAATTTTAAATTTTTGACTGGATAAACAAAACAATTCAGATTTTTCTCACAATTAATGGTGAACTGAAGGTTGTAATGGAACCATGAAAAAAATTTCAGTATGCAGAAGATGCATATACATATAAGCATTGGACAAAATTAGTACTGGGGAGAAAGAGGAAAGGAATTTCTGGTATTTTGTCTGAAAAAAAAGGAGGAGAAAAAAAAATAGGTTGTTGGTACAGACTCTCCAGATGGTGAACAGCAAAGAAGAATGAGTGAGGTAACTCTGATTTTGGAAATAGTGTCATTAAGTTAACAGAGATAGCTGAGACGCCAGTGATGCTACTGTCAAAATACTGCTGCTGTTTGTCAGGCTATTTTGAAAAAAAATTGGTCAGTTGCCTGCACATAGATCCTGTTGCGCCTTTGAGATGCATTCAGTGATGCTGAGCTCGTGGGAGACATCTGCTGAATTGAGAGCGCAACATGCTGATACAGGTTAATAGAGCCCTGTGCATCCTCACTTTGGGTAATCTTGTATGCATCTGAGACAATAAATGGGGTTTCATACTTTGCCATTCATATGCAGAGAAACTAGATTTTTCTTTGTTTCAGGAAATTTTGTGATAGGCGACTTGTAATAAAAATTCTGTAGACCAAATTATTTTTTTATTGACAGTCCTTTCTTTCATAATATTTTTTGGAAGATCAGGAAGATGCATGTGCTATGGCAGGCCTGGAAAAGCTAAAAATATTAATATTAGTTTATGTGTTCAGCATAGATATGACTGCATTTACCCCAGAGGCACAAAACCTAAATGGCTAAGCCAGGAACAGAGTGTAGATTGCTCCTGTAGTTGATGGAAAAATACCAAGAATCAATCTATTCTAACACCCCAATCATGTTCTGAAGGTGTTTGTTTTTTCCCTTTCCTGATGAAAAAGTTTTCTAGGATGACTTTGACATTGAGTGCCTGCAACCATTAAGGAAAAGCATGGACTGTTTTGCCCTGGAAAGAAAATGGGGCTATTTCTACGTAAGAACTGAAAGTATCAGCCTAGGTCTTGTACCTGTTTATTTACTCTACATTCTCTGCTTTCATTACTTGCCCCATTTCATATCATAATGTCTTTACACTATCAAGTGACTCAAGACATTGATGCCTGACTACACTTCAACCACACTGCAAATTTCTGCTGTATGTTGGTGAAATATATGTACATAACTTTTTTTTACATATCCATAAAGTATAGTTCTATTCTGTGGACAATACATTTTTATGTCTACAGAATAGCAATTTGTGGGAAAATGGAAAATTTTCCGTTTTCCTGAAACTATATTCATTGCAATGAACTGTCAAAATTATTCTTCTCTTACTTCTAATTTTTCTAATTAAATTTAGAAACTTAATTTTTCAAATCAGAATTTTTCTAATATTCTTCTAATACAATACATTTAAAATGTACTTTTTGTTTATGAGAGGGTTTTTGTTATGTAAAGATGGCACTTGCATGTAATGCATTAATAGGGATGTTCATCCTAATTTTGAAATATTAGCAGTCCAGGACTATGCAAAACAATTTATTTTCACTAATTTAGATTTGCAGTAACTGTGAATTTTATTTATCAAGCAGATACTTGCTTGTACAAATAGTTAAGAAAGTGCTGTATTTTGTGGTCGTAGTTCTATTTTCATGATGGTCTATGATACATTTCTAGTTTGGTTGTTGACTTGAGGGAAACCTCTAAAGTTTTAAGGCCTTAAGTTTCAAGGTTTTAAAAGTTTAGGGGTGGGTTTCTTTTTCACTGAAATGCACGCTGATAATGCCTAATTAATATACATTTATTGAATCTCTCAAAAACCAGTCATTCAAAGTGTAAAATTTTATACTGTGTGTAAAAGTGGGTTTTCATCACCAACTGAAAACACACTGAGAATGTATTTATGGAAAATTGTGATCTACGGGTTTTTTTGATGGGAGTAGAAATATTGAGTCTGGATCCATTCCCAAGTAGCACTTTGAAGTCCATTGCAATCAAAATTGTATGTCAACTTTTCAACAGCTGGCTATTAAGATAAATAATAGAATAAAAAGCATAGTCAGAGGAAGTACATTAGTAGGAAAGAAAAGTTCAAAATATAGGGTAATAGGAAAATGAAATATATTCCCCCCTTTTCATAAATAGACTTCTAGTTTTCTCCCAGCTGTTTCTAGTAGCTGTTTGCAGATGTATTTTTACTTTTCCATTCTACCTCATTAATACCATCTTTATGATGGTTAAGGGGTAAATAGAGACTAAGGGAAGCTTATCAAACCAAAGAAACTGAAGCAAGATATAGTTCTCATGCTATATAAATGTCAATGCATTTAAGCATTCCTAAATCTTCATTTAATTGTTTAGATTTTATTAAAAATTCTTTAGTTTAGCAGAGATTCTCGTGTCTCATTTTACTGCTCACTTGGTATGTGGTAATGTTTACGTGTTGTATATTATGTAACTACTGTATATATACATACATATGCGTGCACACACACACACACACACATATATATATATACATATTTAAGTGGAATATATGTCTAAGTTACACTTAAAGACTGGAAGAGTAGACAGCAACAAGTACCTGCTATGTCTCCCACAAGACCATGCTGTTGCTATCTGCTCTAAGCACAGAAGAGCAAAGGGAACTCTCTGTGATTAAAATAGATCAAACCCTGAAAGGCTCGAATATACTAAAAACACGTGATTAAAACCAAATAAGGTTAGATGTTGATACCAAAAACTTGATATATTTTATTTAATAGTAAGGCAAAGAGAGATGAAAGAAAGAAAGAAAGAAAGAAATAGAAAAAGAGAGGGGTGGGGACAGGGAGAGTGACAGAGATTAAGTAGAAACATATCACTCCTCTGTGGGTTCCAACGATGTCTCATTGCTTCCCTCCATTTGGTGGAGAGGATCCCCCATCGAGTATAGAATCCAGTGGATTAATGTAGGTCTGGGCAGGTGGGAACGCCCAGCAGCCTCCCCTGAGGGGGGCAGGTTTGACGCTGTCCCTGGCAGCACTGCAGATGTGTTGCATTGTGTTACTGCAGCGCGTGCAGAGCTCTGCTGCAGGGCCTGGGGACAGCCCCTCTGCTGTCCCTCGCGGGAATGTCCCCTCGATGTGGCTTTCCGGGGGGGCCGCAGCCGGGCCGGGCTGCACGGCGGAGGATGGGCGTTCACTGCCTGTGGCCAGAGGCCGTGCTGCACCCCGAAACCTCTCCTCCTCCCCGCTGTGGTGTGGGGTCTGTGCGAGCCTGGCAGCGCACAAACCTGGGGCTGTGGCCTGCACCCCGAAGGTGCTGGGCCGGGCCCTGCTGTGGATGTTCTTCCAGATGGTTTGAACAGTGCTTTGAACAATGCTTTGAACAGCAGTGTTGCAGTATTCACGCGTGGGCAAGGACTCTGCAGCATGGTGGAAAAGGTGCAAAGACTTTATTGCGTATCTGAAATTCCCTTAAATACCAATAGAAAGACAGGAAATCACCTCATATAAACAGGAAAGATGTTCACCCCAGTGTCCCCCAATCACCTGGAATATTTCCCAGACATTGCCTATTATGGTGAAGGTTAAACAATACCTCACAAGGTCAGAAACTGCAATTATCACATCTCATAGGGCTGACACTGTCCAGAAACCCACAGTGCTCTCTCAGCCCATCCCCGGTGACCTGGCTGTAATCCCAGGGTCACCTCCGGGTCTGAGAACGAGGCTCTCTCTTCGGCCGACAAGGCCTAATCTCTCTTCCAGCATACAGTGTAGCCCAACACAGTGTCACTTTCCTTATCTCAAGTTGCCTCAGGCGGTTTAACTCACAGTTCAGAGTATCAGTCAGTGGCCTCAGTCAGGGTGTGGTGATATTCCATGTAGTTTTTGTTGTACAATTTTCATACAGTAGGCAAAAGTCCTTCATAAAGATGTTTAAGCCATAAACCATAACATTTCAGTCCCCGACACACGCCTCTCATAACACTACCTGCACACTCAGCAACAAAGTTTTTGGAATATATTATAGAATGGTTTGGGTTGGAAGGGGTCCTAAAGATCATTTAGTTACAACCCCCTTGCCATGGACAGGGACACCTTCCACTTAAACCAGGTTGCTCAAAGCTCCATCGAGCCTGGCCTTGAACACTTAAATGGATGAGGCATCCACAGTTTTGCTAGGCAACCTGTTCCAGTGCATTACCACCCTCACAGTAAAGAATTTTGTGCTAATATCTGTTTTAAACCTACTCTCTTTCAGTGTAAGGCCAATCCCCCTTGTGCTGTCACTACATAGCCTTGTAAACTCCAGCTTTCTTGTAGCCTTCCTTTAGGTACTGGAAGGTGTTGTAAGGTCTCCCCAGAGACTTCTCTTCTCCGGGCTGAACAGCCTCAGATCTCAGCCTGCCTTTATAGGAGAGGTGCTCCAGCCCGCTGATCATCTTCATGGCCTCCTCTTGATTCACTTCACCAGTTCCACATCCTCTTTATATTAGGGCTCCCAGTGCTGGATGCAGCACTCCAGGTGGGGTCTCATGAACCGGGGGAAAAGAAGAAAAAAGGAAAATATGTACAATATAATGCAAGCAGAGAGTAGCAGTCTTGAGAGTTTGATCTTCAGACGTGGTGGAGAATGAGAGGGGGATCCAGAGGAGGCTGCACAAATCATTGCAACACACTAAGCCATGGAGTTGTAGTCCAGCTGTCCGAGAGACAGGGTAGGTTCTGATGGGTATAAACATATTTCTGTGTTAGTGTCAGTTCTGAGTTCTCTTGTTGGAGAAGTCCTAGGTTCTAGTGTCTATGGTAGTAAAATTTTCCTTCAGAAATAATTGTTTGTCAGCATAGGGGTATGTGGTTTAAAGAAAAACTACAGAAAATCCTGTACAGAATTACCTGAAAATCCTTGTTCAATTACTGCTTTGTCACAGTTTATTTCAGGAGGGGGGCATGTGTGCAGGAAAACAGAAAGAATAGCATCTTGAGTGAATGGAATTTATGAACAATTGACAGCATATGCCATCAGTTACTGTAGCTGAATAACTTTTGTAGCTTGGACATTTTCAAATGAGGGTTCTGTGGAGCTGATTTCTTATTTTGGAGCGTTTCATGTCATTAACTAGTGTGACAGAAGAAGCAATGAATCAATTATTTCTAGTTAAATATACTTTCATTTACATTTCAGTCTTCATATAAAGTATTTATAATGAACTAATTCTGGAAGATGTTATCATGCTCTTTTATTCATAATAAGAACATAAACATAGCAGTGAATATTATGGAAATGTTGTTTCAAGTTCTGTTCTCAAGGCTTGTGCATTTAGAATAACTCAATAAAGCTTGCACACTGGGAGTTGGTAAAAATTTTCACATATTTCTTTGGCTTTTTCTTTTTTCAAAACAAACCAGTAATTCTCAGTTTAGTGTTGAGATTAAAGACAAGTGATGAATGATGCAATATGTGTTAAAAGATGTACTCATTTTAGCTACAACAGCACTGTATGACATTTACAAATCTTGAATTTGAAGGCTTGGATTCTTCTAATGCTTTGCTTCATGAGTAAGTGGGACTCCAGTCTGCATCAAGCATTAAACAGGGTGCTGAAAACTTACGGTATTTTTCTGTCACAAAAAATCTTCCCTGTCCTTTATTTAAAAAAAATTAACGTTACTTAGATTTTACTCCTGACAAGATTGAAAACTAACTCAGAATTCTTTTCAATTATTACATCAGTTGTTATTTGTATAGAACATAATATTGGAATGGAAGGTTAAAGTGTACATTTTCTTTGGATTGCTTCAGACTGAAAGTTCAAAGTATTACATATATGAAGATAGCACTAGTTTTATTCATGGCCTTATGATTATTACACATCAGTACAATGGTTATTTCAAAAGAATTCTTGATATCCTAGTTTAGGATGCAGCTTTTCCAGTAATTAGTGGAAGCAGAAAAAAGGAGGCAGAGTGACTTGTTTGTCCACAGATACCCCATGTAGTTGAAATGCATGTTAATGTCAACATGTTAATGTTGTTTGCACTTCCATTGTGCATGGTGGATACATGCTTTTTCTCCATTTATATGGAGAACAAGATCTCTTTAATACTGTCAGTCATTTGTAATTGATGTTCAAATGCAGGGGCTGGTGTTGATCATGTTAATGCTACAACAGCGTACACCTGATGAAAACTTACTGGCTGGCTTGTTTTTCTTTAGGGGTGTGCTTGTAGAATATTAACTTGCATGCATACCTTAGTACATCTGGGCTTTTTTGTCTTCTGTGAACCATTCCAGTAACTTGTTAATTCTACTAAATATATGGCAAGATGCAGATGGTTATTTGGAAACAAAATGAGGGTGTTTTATCATACTACAGGTATTTGCCAATTGCCTTATTATAAGCAGTCAGCATAGTGTGAGACTCTATAACTTCAACACAGATGCCAAAGCAGTAATAAGAAGGGGAAAACCATATTTTAGAAACTGTTGACTTCAAAAGCTTAGCTATAATTTAGATTACTTACAGGAAAAATGCTTTAGCTTCTAAAACTACAGTGATGTTGGTTTGGAACTTTATAATAAAGAAAAAGTCTGTTATCAGTTTTAATTTCTGAAGCAAAGAAGACTCTTAAAAAAGTAGTATATAATGTTTAAAAAGATGGGCGGCAAGCGCAGCATCACATGTTATAAAAATACAAGCGTAACACACAAAAATAGAGTATTGTTCTTGGTATCTGAAAGTGCCAGATAAATCCATAGTACATTAGGAGAGGAACTGGCAGAGGTGTAGACTTTTTATTCATTACTATTATTCTAGCTCTCAGTTTCTATAAAACTGCAAATACATAATTAAAGTTTTATTTCTTTACCTGTGTTTAGAGGAATGGGATTTGTTTAAATTTGTTCATACTAGCTGTAGAGATGTTCATTGTAGGTTTTATTGTTAGGAATATACATTTTGTTATGGTTCTCCACATTGTTAGTTTTGAATCCGTGGAACGGCTTCAAACTCATTCAGCAATGCTTTGGTCCAGTATTGGTCACAGATCTAAAACATGGGGCCATGTGGGCTGCTCTGAAGAGGGTTACCCCCTGCTCAGCCACACCCAGGAGGGCCCTACTGATTACAAAGATACTGAGTTTCTGGGTGTTGTGGCAATCTGTGAGTAGTGGAAAGGAAAAATAAAAGACAACCTATGTACTGACTCTTCTTAAATGTGAGCCAAATTTTACATTTTTTGGCCAGTCAGCCAGCCATGTACATGCTACAAAACTGGGCCCAGGAACTGTGAATGCTTTAGACTGTGGGGGATGCAGGGTGGTTGAGGAAGGAACCCCTAGGACACAGTGTCTTAGAGCTGTAACTAAGAATGTGAAAATGTAAGGCAAGTACAAAGACCTCATTCTACTCGGCAATTTTTGGCACAAAATTTCTTTCATGGACCAACTGTATATGAGGTTTCAAAGTTCCAAGATTTTAGGAAGCATATTTCATATACTGAGTTTAAATGCAGTCTTCCCTTTTCCATTCTCTTTAAAATTGCAAAATTAATTTAACACAGTGGGATTGTTAAATACACTGCTCATTTGCATTTATCAGGACAGGCAAATGAAACAGGCTGAAATTATTTGACAGCTTATTCCCTCTATGACAGTAGTTCTGCTTACCCAACTTTGAGTCATATATTCCTGCACCTTCTCATGCATAAATCATACTTGCTCTTTCAGTGAGCTGTTCTGTGTGCCAATCCAATGGGATGCTAAGCTAGCAGAAGTCTGATTTGGGTCCGACACAATGAAGAACTGCATGGCCAGGAGCTGGCAAAGGTGGACTGACCCTTTTAATGTCAGCAGGCTGTTAGGTTGGTATGTGTGTAGAAGAGTTTAATTAAGCTTTTTTTCTCTAGTGCACAAATGAACTCTCAATACCAAGAAAACAAATTGCAAGATTTCTGAGGAATAGACTTGACAGTAGTAGCCATACAAGGAGATGGCTGGATAAAAGGGTGAAATGACAGCCACTCTGAGGTGCCTGGGACAGCCAGGCTGCACAGTCGTCCTGTACAGTCAGGAGAGAGAGTGAGCAATCCCTCCAGAGAGTGATTTGAAGCATGTACATTAAAATCCTCTCTAGTATGCACATTATGATAAAAATCACTCTCTAAAGAAAACTACCTCTCTATTACTGATCTAGGGAGCTTAGGGAGACTAACCTCCTAACTTAAGTGTTTTAAGAGTTGGCCTATGTGATGCACTTCCCAATTTTACTGAAAAATTTCAAACTGAATAAAATTATATCTCATTGGCAAAGAATAGAAAATGAGAATCTGATTAAGCTGGAAAATTGATACCCAAAAGCGCAGACAAAGATTAAGAAATAGAATAATCTCAAAACACAAACTCCCCTTGCACCAAGTAGATGTAGTGAGAGAATTAATTTTTCCGAAGGAATGCAGCCACAGGCCTTTCTTTACCTGAAGATACTGTTGGAGTCCTTTGACATTAACATTTTTGCTCCTTTTCTACTGGAGATTTAACCTGATAATAAACTTAGGTTGCAGTAAAAGGAAAGGTGGGAAATGTTTGTCACTCTGCAGTTTTACCCCTAAACTTTTCGATGTGATTGACTGACAGGAGACTTAACTGGGCACTCATAAAAAATGGTCTTTGATTCGTGTGGTGTGTAAAATGGTTTAATTACCACTTAGCGGCAAAGGGATGCTGAAATTGCAACAACTTTACTGATTTTGAGAAAAAACCCACTCTAAAATTTGTCCAGTAAAATATGGCAGAATTGTTGCTTTGCTTTTCACAGTTCTTCAGTGTTTTTAATTCTGTAGTTAGAATTCTCACACACTTTCTGTAAACATAAGCCATGTTATGCTAACGGCCTGAGATGTTTTCATTCTTTCTCCTAAGGCGGAGAAGTTTGATTGATTTCTCCTTAGATCTATGTGGTTGAGGGGTGGTAATGTCACCCTCCAATCCATGAGGTTTACTAAAAGTGTATAAAATAAAGAAGCGGGCCCTTTGGGCCAGAGCTTCTGCTCATTTTCTCTTTCACCTAACACTGGCTCTGTGTGTTCCTTCATGTCCGCGTGCGACACAGAATAGTTCTAATAATTTCATTAAAACTTTCTGCATATTTTTACACTTCCTGTGTTCTGTGCTTCAAAGACTTGTAAATCAGATGTGTTGAAAAATGGTAGCAGTAATCAGTCACTGTAAAATGGAGGAGCGCTGTGAAGCAGACCAAACTGTTTTGCCTGAACTGCGTCTGCAGTAAATTTTACTTCCCTTTGTTTCATAGATACTATCTTCCAATGAAGATTGGAATAAATTAGTTTATGTTAACAGTCATATAATAGCCTTATTAAAATGACTAGTTATAGGTGGTATAAGTGAGGTTTTAATTCAAATGAAGTTCAATTTAGTAAATTTTAGTAAAGTGAAAATCACAGGCATCAAAACCAAGGACTTTTGAGTCTTAATCCTAATGCTTTGGAAAACACAGCTTAAATTCCCCTCTTTTGTTTTCTGTATATAAGACTAGGAAAAAGTACTCATTTTCTACATCATCACAGATGTTCCAAATGTAATTAATGAGTATTTGATACACAGAACAACTCCAGCAGAAATAAAACCCCTTCAAAATACATCAGCTGCAAAGATTCTGTATTGTACCTGGGTCTCTGTCCTCACACAGTGTATATTATGAAATTACAACTTAGTCCAGATATTTGCCTTATATATTTTTTATTTCTTTTATCAAAGCTTATCCTCTCCTTCCTTGTAACTAAGTCATAATGCAGAATTTAGGGTAGTGTAGCTTCGAACTTACTTTTCAATGCTCAGAATAATCAGCCACAGAAAAACTGCCAGGTCCTATGAAAGCCAGCTGTTCTCTGGTGGGCATCAGTCTCAAGCCAGGATGAGGCAGGTTAGTTCCTAAATTAATAAGAGCACTTAGCAGTTTCTCTTGGTTCTATGCACAGTCACCAGAGAAGAACAGATGTCTAATTTGGGTGAATTAGATTAATATTGAGAGATCCATCACAGTGTTTACAGGAATTAAATTAAATAGTTAAACTGTCATCCTAAGCCCTGTTTCACATAGGTCTTTAAGGTGGAAAACAATGGCTATTTCAGATCTTTCTTTACACATGAAACGAAACAGGCTAGAGCTTATTTGAAGAGTTTTGCAGATTCTTTTACAACAGTTGAAGAACAGTTCTATTGATGTCTTCAACCTTAAAATACTTTTTTTTAAAATTTGAAATTGTTTCTGCAAAACCATAACTGCTGGTCTTTGCAACTTTTTTTTTTTTAAATTTTTAGCTTTATTTACTTAAATCCACAAATTTATCACTGTTTAAAAACATCATTAGTACATGCTGGGGAAGCCTTTGAGAGAGGAATACTCTGGAGGTCTATACAGCTGTAGAAGTGTACAGATCAAAAAAGCACAGTCTTTTTGCAGGGATTTTAGTTCTACCTGGTACCTGGACAGTCAATTTCTTATTCTTTTGGAGTTAACGAAGTGGTAATAATTAAACAACACTTTTAATTCCATTAGCTGCTCATCTGCTCTCTGTCCTAGAATGCATATGAGTTTCCAGAATATGTGAATTTGAAATACATCAGATAATCGAAAATTAAGGAATATATATGGCTTTTCTGGAATATTCTTACTCAAAATCACAGAAGATAGCAACTAGGTTACTGAACCCTGTAAAATAAGACTTCAAGGGCACTGAAGAAATTATATAGGCCTTTCCAGGATCCAAAAGAGAGCACTAAATGTATGTGCTAGGAAGTGCTCACTTAATTTTAAATTCACAGTCTACTCAATGCTTTTGAGCATCTTCTGTGTGGAAGGGTTTTCTATTATCCTGTTTGTCCTTACCATAAATTAAACCAAATTCTTTCTGTTCTGACTGCACTAACATTAGAGAATGAAGTATTATGATTCAGATTTCTTATGTTTCTGGAAATTGTTACTTCCATCAGAACTGCCATCTTTCAGACGTGTAAATACAGTTTATTCATTTTTTCATCGTATTTTGTAGATTCAATAGACTTTTGCTGATTTGTCAATGAAAATACTATGTGAAGCCATGTCAGTGTCATATTAGAGTGAAGATAGAGGGAGTTTACTCTTTATTTCCTACTTTTTGCTCTTCTGAAGTAAAGGAAACTGTACTGCAGTGTACATGCATAATTACTGGTCAGGGCTTAGAAGTCCCCACTGAATTTTGGACTTCAGTCTTAGATGCTATATGAATACACATTTCAGAAAAAAAACCCCAGCCTTGGTTCAAAGACTTCAGACAGATGACATGACAGAAAGGGAAAGAGAAAACTAGGCACGGAAAGGGAAATTATGTGCTCTATGTTGTACGTTGGGTCAGCAGCAGAGTTAGGAAGTTGCAAGAGAGCTGGTCTGTTAAGCTGTTATGCACTCACAGGAGGCAAAAGCAGTGCTTCCATTCTGCATCCCTTTTCAAACAGATGGGATTGTCTTCTCTGAAGAATAAATAGCAGCAAAGATATATAGAGCTGAGTTAATGTTACTGAGATAACCTTAACATCTGCCTTCACTTTTGCCTTTCTCATAATATTTGAAGTATACTGCAAAATTCAATATACTTTCACTCTCTGGCTTGCTTTTTAAATTTCTTTTCTGAAGATACCAATCAGAAGATGATGAAAGGTGCACAGTATGGAAGAAAAGGTTCTAAACCATCTTTAATATGAAGCAAAATGTTCCACCAATCATTATGTAAAACAATTTTTAAGACACGAGAGCATTCTTTCTAGGAAGTAGAGAAGGCCCAATAAAGTCATATGTTCTGTGGATAAAGTACTGTCAGATTGCTGCACAGAGCAGTGCAAGGGTGAGCACTGAGAGGTGACTGAGGCAGATCTCAAACCAGGGTGCTGAGTTGTGAAATGGGACAGAGAAGAGAATAGAACCACAGTCTGGAAATGCAGAGAGTGGAAGCTGGAGGCAGCCCGTGGGTCTTAGGTGTTGTACTGTGCCTTGTCAAGAGTGAACCTGAATCCTACAGGGAGGTATTGCTGTACCTCCTGGCACTTGTGAGATTCATCTCTCTCTCGATTCCTGCACTGCTAACAAAGCATCCTTACTGAGGCTCCATCTTTTACCATCTGCCCTGCTATTTTCTTTATTCTCTACTGCACTCTCAGGGGGATGCTGGCAGGATTTCACAGAAACATAGTCAGAGAAAGTACTTCTCTGACCAGAGCTGAAAAGGCAAGGAGGTATATTGAACTGGTGTTGGAAAGGAGAGAACTGTCATGTTAGCATAGAGTTACTGCAAGATACCTGAAGTTAAATATTTTCATTTTACAGAAGACTTTTTAAAAGAACTTACTTAAACAAAAATCTCAAACCAGAAATGGATGTATTTAATGAAAGCAGAATATTTATGCTGTTGTTCTTCCTACACAGCATTTCTCTCTCTTCAGTTCACAGGGAAAGCTGGCAAATAGTTTCATGGCAGATCACTTACTGTAGAAAATGCAGGACATTGTGCTAGAAGGAAACATGTCCCTCACTAATCTGAACACATACTGTGTCAGGGTAAATCCAAGAGGTTTTCAGTCTTCTAGATGAGACTGAAGTGGCAAAGTACTAAATGTTTGTACGAAGAATATTGCAGTTTTCTGAAGAGTAATTAACCTATTTTCCCCTAGAGATTACAATTACAGCAGTTTGCACAGTGGGCACCCTACTTACTTCATTTATATGTGGTTATCTTACTTTCTTCTTGTCTTAAAATAAGTACAGTATCAATATAAGCTGTAAGAGAATTGCTATACTTGTCTTTATGCATAGCTCTATATTTGATGAGGGTAGAATGATTTTTGCATTGGTATGAGTTTATACAACACTGAAAATTTTCCATGGAGAGAGTAGGTGCTGTAAGAGTGCTAGCTGTTATGATGGCAAAAATTTAAAAAAGTAAAAATTTCACTTTGTTTCCTGTTCTAATTTTAAATTGAAGAAACCAGAAAGCAAGATCGTGGGAGATTCAAAGGGCCCTTGAAAGTCTTTTATACAAAGGGTTGTCATGCTCATTGGAATCTAGAGTTGTGAATTTATTGAGTTGGTAAAAACACTGAAATCTGGCTTACTGCTGAGTGTTAGCAGTAAGATGTGGAGCAAACTAGCTATGTGCATCTCCCCTGCGGCATGATAAAGACTATGAAGTAGAGCTCTTATCGACCAGATCTGGGCCATGTCCTAGCAGAAACAGCCTGTAGTGGAAATACTGCTGGACCATTATTCTGTAACTATTTAAAAAAATTATCTATCTGAATTAATGAAATTTGTTATGCTTTTCCCCCAAAATTTATATTTGAGTTACTATTTGTAAATTCTATTTCTGTGACCATGCACAAGTAAGAGAAAAAATGCTACAGAAAATTCTGGTTTTTGCATATTACAAAAATTACAAAAATTTCAACATCATAATGTCTTGACACTGTACCTGCATTTTTAGAAGCTTTTTGTAGCTCTTATTTAATAGAAAAGAAAATCCTTTATATCAAGAGAATGTTAACCACTGGTTTTCATATGAAAAGCTGTTATTTTAGATACTTTCAGAACTCTTGATTCTGTGTAGCTGCAAAATATGGATTTGTTAATTCTCTTTTTCCCTCATGAAGCAGAGACATCTCACAGCAGGTCTTTAAATATGTACTAATGTTTCTTTCATTTTGCTAGAAACACTTCTGAAGTTTGAAGCATCGAAAATGTCTGTAAAGATGCTTTCTCATGATTATGTCTTAAATCTTTCATTATTTGCATCTACCATACATGTGGCAGAAGAATTCAAGCTAAAAAGAAGCCTAGAGGTATTAGGAGTGCAGTTGAAGGAAATGTGTCTGATGGTGTAACATGGTCATTTCAGATTGTCGATTATGCGTGCCCAGAAAGAAATTTTCTATAAAGAGATGCTGTGAAGTGATTTCAAAAATTACAGAACTGTCTATTCAAAGCACATTTCTTTGACTCAGTGTTTAGACAGAGAGTTCCTCATGGATCTTCTTCGTTTTGAAAAACAGTTGTAAAAAGGAAGCTATCTTTTCCAATAGTAGGAATTTTCCTAGATGTAGAAGTGCAGAAAAATACAGAGGATGTGTTACTTTAATGGTATTAGCTTCTGTAAAGTCCTGCAAAGGCAAAATAGTTCAGGTCAGTAGGCTATGGACATAGAGCAGCTCTTTGTATATTTTCACATGCAGAGATTTATGTGCTGTTTCTCACAATCCTTTCTCTAGATAAACAAGTTACATAAATTACTCATTTCTTTTCCAGATCAAAAACTGGTTGCTATGTCCAAATAATGCTACTGTTCCTAAGAATGTTAGCATTACATTATTTAGGGACTGAAAGAAGCTGTATTTGCTCTTAAAAGGACTGTCTCTCACCTTATGACATGGCTTCCAAGGGAAAGAAGGTTGTTTTTTGCCAGTGGCCCTTGATGCCAAAATACTGTGAATTTATAAAAAAGGCAATAAAAGAAACAAATGTAAACACATTGATTTGCCATTAAAACCATCAAATCAGCCTTTCTAGCCTGTTTGTCTTTCCTTTTCTCTTTTTAGTATCACTCCTTCTTTGTAGCCAAGATAGCTGAAATGGAAACATTATAATAGGTGGGGTATGTTGGAATGTCGATTAGGTCTTCTTACTTTTCTGTGTAGTGGATTGTTCAGTAACAGTCAAATTCTACTGTTAAGAATAGGACTCTACAATGTGGTTTTGTTTTTTTGGTTTCAGTTTATCATATTCTGTACCTTAGTCAACCCAAAGTATATTTTCATTTCAGACTGAATTCCTTCTCATGTTGTGATTTGTGTGAACTGAAGACAATGACAGGAATGATGGAGATAAAAGAAATGAAAACATAATGTAAATAACAATTCTACTGGTGAAACTGATTCGTATATGTTTTGCCTTTCAAGTTCATACGTAAAACTTCACATTTTTTCCTTCCTTTGGATAACTTTCTGGTATGTTGTAGCACAGCAAATTTCTGAATCCTCAGTGGCTGTTTGAAATTACTTCTGTATGGACTGCAATAACCTAAGGACTGTCTAACCCTCAACACCTGTTTTGGCACTCTTTCTGTAACTGATCCTGGAACAGTGTGCATTTGGAGAGTTAAACCATGAAATGTGACAATTCTTAGTAGTAAGGTTCAAAAGATCAAATAATTTGGTTTGCAACCAATTATCTCTAGCTGGTTTTTTTAGGATCAGGATGACACTGGCAGCTGAGTCAGAGTAGCCCTTGAAGCCTACACGAGCATGGTCCTGCTGGAAGTATCATATGCATGAAGGTCATGTAAAGCTAGCAGTGACTCGCATCCCAATCCTTCCATTCCTGCTTGCAGACTTGGTCACTGCATTAGGCTCCATGAAAAAAAAAGACTAAATCAGGTTTCTATTCACTCTTTAGTTCTGACCAAGGCCTCTCTGCCTGGATTAGATTTTTTTTTGACATCTTCCAGACTCTGTTATACAAGAAATGTTATTGAGCATGGTATCTTTAATCAAGCAGAATGGACAGCTTGATAAAGAACTTTTAGAAATACCAATTTTAGCTTCATACACTTTGAAAGAATGAAAAATATGTAATTGATTGAACAGCTTAGTTCTGGATCATCTTTAGAACAGGCATAGCAGTTCTGAAGCTTGGAAAAGCAACTCTCCAGTCATCTTTACTTTTTTCAGTAGAAGCCTATCTATTCCATATTCAGCATATCTTGTTCATAATAATTTATTAGGAAAATGCTAGCCATATTATTTTCCACTTTGATTATAGGTTTGTAGTAAAGTTGAACGCAGTAAGTGTTATGTGAATATATAGTTGTTTCTCAACTATAGAAAGGATTAATGAAATGAAAAAGCTTAGAAAGAAAACCCATACTCTGCTTTAATAGGTATTCCATTTAAATATGTATACATGATACAGTTTGAAAGCACTATTTCCATCTTAAAAGCAGGGTTTGAACTTTTACAATATAGTATTGTCTGCTCATGCACTTTGGAGTGTCATTTCTTTATATTAAATAATACTTGAGAATCTGCCTTGGTTAGGCTCTGGCTATCTACAGCTGTTCACAAGTGTTGCAAAAATATGAAACATGCCTGGCTTTTTTCTTGTATGAAGTGTTTAGATTTTAAGAAATGTGTTATGTTGGTGGATGCCAATATATTTGCATATTTTTAGATTATAAATAAGCTGTCTGTCATCAAGCAACACTTTAGTAAAATATGTAGAAAGCTACACAGCTCAGGTGTTAAACATATGCTTCCATAAATGTATACACTGACAGACTGCTATTGGAAAAAAATAGAAGACATCTCTTTGCCTCTGATTCCGTTTCTTTAAGTTTCACTATTTTTGTGTTGATTTGCCATCTCACAATAGTCCACAGAGTCTGGGGCACAATAAATTGTCCTGTAAGGGAAAGAACATGGTAGAAAAGAACTCCGAGGTACTGCTTTCCCCTGTCTGTGCAGACATGCTTGTAACACTACTACATCCTATAGCAATTGGTTTCTGTTAGAAAACTGCAACCTGTGTCTTCCATTTTGCCATTTTCTCTTGAGAACATGAAGCTTTTTAAAATTCCCTTTAGATTTCTGTAATTCTTTTTTCACTTTTCTGGAGGGGCCAAATACATGGGAAGGAGAGGCTTGTATCATCAGGTTGTTCCTGTAAAACTCTTTCCTTTATCCTAACTCCAAACAAAAATACCTGCTGTCAAGTATTGCATTTGATTGCAGAATGGTTATTGTTACAGAAAGTGCATAAAAATATTTTAAAAAGAATTGACACCAGCTCTGTTCAAATTACTTCAGGGATTCAGTAACAGCTTGCTATAAATGGTTTACATTAATTTCGCACTATATTTAGAAATTTATGGATCTCAACTCTAAGAAATTCAGAGGGGTTGAAGATTTTACCAGTATATAAACTGATCTACAATCATTTTCTGAAATTCTCAGATTAAATTAACGACTGTATTGGTGGAAGTCTGCATCACCTTGAAAATGAAAAAACAGACCATTTACTTGAAAAAAGGATTTCTTAAAAACTTATGCTCCAGAAATTTGCCTATTTAAAATACTAATGATCATCTAGCTTGTCATGCTGTGTTACTCCTAATGTATCTGGAAATGAAGTCTGTTTTATAGCTTCTGAAGATAAAAACTAATCATGATGTCTCTTTGTCTTCCCTATAGTCTACTGTAATTTTTAATAGCTCAATTATTGTTTTACTTCTTGGTCTACTGAAAACATAGAACATAATATTTTCTTAAACTCAGAAAGTACTATTTGTGTCTCATACACTTCACATCATTCTCCCTGAAACAGAATTATTTTAATTCAGCTTTCTCAGCTTTTTTCTTAAATACACAAATATATTTCTGTAATAGATTTCTAGTGCAATAACAATACCTCTACATAATTTTATTTTTACAATCTTCTCTAAATTTCCTAAATTTAAAAATAGTTACTTCCCTTCTTGATTCCCAATGTACAAGTATAAAGACTAATTGATTTCCTATGCCACCTGATGTCATCCACATTTAATTTAAGTAGCTCCTGGTTTTACCTGAGGTGGGTTGAACTTGGCTTAAGGAGTTTGAGGTTAAAAATTCTGATTAAAATTCACTCTTCAAGAACTCACTTTTGAAAAATTTCACCTTTTGTATATATTATTTTAAAAATCTTCTCCTTAAATTGCATGGGTGGACCACCTCAGCTGAAATCTGTCTAGTTCTGGGGAAAATAAGAAAAAGGACAAAAAAATGTGAAATCACAGCCAAATGAAATACTGTTTCCCTTACCAAAAATCTTTATAAATTATATTCTGTCATAATCTTTGCTGTACTAACTTTTCATTAACTCTTCATCTCTTAATTCTCAAAAAGACTCCTACTTTCAATTAATAGATTGTAAATCAAATTATATATCAACCTCTAGAAAGTAAGTATTAACTACATTAAATAGCTATGTCATCAGCCTAGAGTTTTTGAAAAATCGGAAAAATGTAATTGAGAATTACTATTTTTTCACTTTAATGATAAGCTTTTCTGTGCCTCAGATATTAGTGGAAAGGTTAAGAACGCATTGTTTGTGTAGTCAGGAAAGAAGTTCTGATTCGTGGCTGCTCACAATATTTGTTGTCAGTGAGTGAATGTGTCACAGGAGCTTTATTTTCTCTGTCTTTTTCTGTAGAACTGTCGACTTAATTCCGTCATCCAAAGTGCTCTGCAGACAGATACAAAACGTCTTGCAGAGAAACCATGTGACAGTCTTCTTGGATTGTATTCCCTCTAGGGAAAACCTTTCAACACCAAATTGTTTGTAGTGCCATATGAAAATGCTTGGATTTTCAGTGAAAACAGAAACTGAAAAAAGAGAATATTTGGCTTGAGTTATTAATTCCAAAGGCAGACGTAAGACAGCCTTGATGAAATGAATTCTCTCTGTGACATGCCAGCTGAGTTCAGGCTCAACTTGCCTTACAGCTTCTGTTTGGTGATACAGTGGCACTCAAAGTTCAGTGGTATCTTTGATTTCTGTAAAGAGCCTGAAGAAAGGTTATTTTAGCCTTTTTTCAATTACTAGCACAGAGACCAGTTTTTAGCCAAAATATGAAACACCTGAGTGAAAAATTATGTACTCAAGAAATTGCATATTTTTGTTTAATGCCCACTACAGTGTGTATCCATATTGAAAGTGGCAACAACTTTAATATAGTGGGTTTGTGACTTAATCACTGCTGTGTGCTGTGTGTATTTTCCCTGATACTTTTCTCTGAAAAAAACCAAACTCCACATTGATAGGAGAGATCAGGAAATCTGGGATTTAAATCTAGTCAAATAGTCAAATAGTGTAGTAAAATAGCTTTTTTTTAAAATGCATGTGACAATTTTAAATTTTGTGAAAATAATTCTTACTGTCTACGCCATGATACTAGAGAAGGGGAAGGAAAAAATAGGAGAGAAAAACATTTCTGAAACTAAAGACGGAAGACTCAGCTTTGTATCACTCACATGAGAAGTTCTAAAGTCATCTGTGCCTAATTATAGCCAAGATCTTAAAACAGGTCCTGTGTGAGAAATAGATCATTGCAGATTCTCTTGCACATTATTACACTGAGTATCTCTCTGCATAAATAATTCAGTCTTCTGTGGTTGGAGGCAGTGTATGGTGAATTCTGTTTCTATTCTGTAGCTGAGAAAGTGCATGCAAAGTGTAAGTCATTGCTTCATGTTTTTGCTTTGCTCTAAAGAGTTTCAGTCAGCAGTGTCAAGAACAATCATGGAATAAATACATTTTTGGAGAGAACAGTTCAGTACAGTTTTGAATCCATCCTGAGATAGACTAGCCTGTATGGTTTTCACCATATGCAGACACAAATAAAAATAAACCTTTGCCTTGGGAGAGAAACCTGAAATCTGATGAAGTTTCATTGATGAGGAGCATACAGACAGTTTGTCACCTGAACAAGTGTGCTGCCAAATCACTTCTGCCCTACTAATTATAACACAGGTTTTTCTGTAGTCTGTTAAGAGCGTGGCAAAATTCTAGAACAAAATACATGAATGACCATATTGGTCAGCTGGTTAAGTCTCACCCAGAATTGGAATTTTAGGAAAGCATGCTGTCTTATGGTGTCATTTGGATAATATAAACATCATCTTGGCTGTCTGGGGTTTTTTTGGCTGCCTAGCATACAAAACTGTATATTGATTTTCACAAATCTCCACAATTTCAGTGCCATGCGAACATTAAAGCATTCCACTTGATACTCATACTCTTAAAGAGTAGGAAAGTAATAGAAGGTATATTTTTACAGAATATTTGTCTCTTAAAATGTAGTTAGTACTTTTCCACAACACCTATCATATTTGTAAGAATCCCATCTGATTTCTGTTAGCTGCTGTTCTCTCATGCTAAGATAGACATAACAAACCTCTCCTGCTTTGCTCTCCGAGGACACTCAGACGGTTCTAGGCCCAAAATGTGTAACTCAGCATCTTGAGAAGGGGGGCAAGCTGAGGGGAAATTACATCATTAGCTAAAATTCAACTGGCGAATTTATGCTGATATGCAAATGGACCAAACCTATAACAGTGTGAAGAACTTGTCGTCCATCCTGGGTGTATGTAGCCTTTTGCCTGCCCAGGGTGTACCTCTGAAGGCCTTTCAAATAAATACCCAGTTTATTCCCTTACTCCTGTCTAGTCTCTGTTTCTAGGTTGGCCTCTCAAGGCATCACAGGCACAGACTGAAGTATTTTACTACCAGGAATTGCTGAAGATAAATATTAGAGATTTATTTTTCATTTGATTGGTTTTGTTTGTTTGTTTGTTGTTTGTCTTTTTTTTTTGTTCCAGTTCTAAAAGACACCAAAATAGAAGTTCTGCCAGTCAAAACTGAAACACCACCAAGCAAAAGTTTTGCTATTCCTTAAATCTGCAAGTTTCTGACAAACTGTGCTGAGGCTTAGTAACACAATCGTGAATGCAAAATAATGGAAATCTGAGCCGGGCCATCTTACCAGAGTGTGTTGCTAACACTTGTTACAGTTGCATCTTCCTGAAGTCAGTTTAGCAGTGCTGTTGCCGTTCTATCAGTAGTTGTCTGGTCTTAAAAATTAGTCTGTAAACGAAACATCCAAACAGAAGAACAACAAAATACACTCTTATTTATCATTTGGCACTGTTTTGCCTTCAATGAACTGAAAGCAATCAGTGCCCATATCTTCATTCTTATGTGTTCGTGTCACTAGTTAGTTCTTTTCTCTTGTCCTTTTTAAAATTGAAAAAGAACCCCAAATCTTCTTTTCCCACCAGACACAGAAAGTCATAAAATATTGAAATTTGAGGTTAGCTGTTTGTTACAGACAGCAGCGTTTGTTAGATGCTAATTTTTGTTCATGTAGAATTACCATCTTCCTTCTGGATGGTTAATATGATCTTGTGAGAATTGCAAATAAGATCATCATTATTATGTTATCCATTATGACACCCTTCTTGATCACAGGGACTCAAGTGAAGATTTTACTGCTGTGTCTAGTCAGGTGTTCTTCACAGTTATATTGCACAGTGCCCGAAAATGGACATGAGCCAAATTAATGCTGGAATTGTAGAAATTTGCTGTGTCTTCTGAAGAGAACTACTAAAAATAAACTATTGTTATCTTCCATTATATTACAGTAATGGAGAGAAACTTGTCAAAGGTATTTTTTTCTGAATCTTTTCTTCCTGAAATTTTAACTCCATTCCTCCCCACAATGATATCAGAAATACGTTTAATGTATTTTTATACCAAAAGCAAGTTTGTTCTTTCTCGTAAAGACAGAAGAGTGTTTCTTCTGAAAACAAAGTTTGAAAAAGCAGATGATCCAGCAATTTACATGAATGCATTTCTAAATTAAAATACTTACTTCATGATATCTTTAAATTTTGCATGATCTTTTTATCGTTACTCCTTTAGTCTGTCCTGTTATCATCTCAACTTTTCTTTGATTGTTTTTATAGAAACTTTTGCATAGGTAAAAGTAGCTGCAAACTAGTGGATCTCTATTTTCCTTTCAGAATTATGAATACATGTATATGAAGGCAAGACAAGATCAGAAGCATTTATAATAATATATAATATTATTATAATATAATTTATTTATATTATGTAATAATAAGCAAGAACATATTTTGGTAGCTAAGAATAATAGAATTTAGAAATCCAAATTAAAAAGCGAGACATCAACTGTAGTTCTTTCTTTAACTGTTGTCTGCCTTGCATTTATCTTTATACCTCCACATGGCTTCAATAAGTATGTTAAAAAAAATCAGAAGTGATTTCTATGTGTCTGCCATTTAGGATCTCAATAAAGTATCTTAGTAGAGTGACGTTCAGTGTATATCTCTGAGATTACTATTCAATTTTAGATTGAAACTATGTAATAAACCTTAATTTAACATTTTTAGACTTACATTACAACCATATAAATTGTGGCCCATGGTTTTGAAGTGTGACTGCACTATATTTTCGCTGAAATCATTTCAAGGAGAATGTTTCAGGTTTGCCTGTCTTATGTTTAACCTACAGAAAACAAGTAAATATGTATCCATTTTCCCCCAGAATTGCAAGGTTATAGATGCTTTCTTCCTCAATAGCAAGTATTAATATTTTTGGGGGACATTAAGTCGGAAATCAATAGAAAAGCTTAGAGACACAGGGGAGAGCTAATGGCAAAGAAAGACTTGTATCAGAAGCCAGTTGGAAAGGCTGCAGGGAGATCTCCTGGTCTCAAGTGCTTTGCCATGAGAAGGTGTTTGTGTTAGCATAGATGTGTGATCTCGGCAAATGGAAGAGGGGCTTTCTGTTTTAAATACTAAGGTTATGGTTATCTTTTCTTAGTTGGACCATCAAAGCAAGCAGAGAAAAAGGGATCTAGAGACCGAGTTTTAATCTCTGATGATTCTTAGGGGTGACACAAAGACCTCTGCAAGTTTGAATATGATAGCAGTTTTGAATTCGAGATTCCTTTTTCGTCCTTATATTTATATTTTCTTCTGATAGTCTAACGTCTTGCACAATGAGCACAATACTTCACAGTGTAAAGAAAAAAAAATGTTAGAAGTTCACCAATCTTTTGCAGTTAAAAAAAAGACACATTAAGCTTCTTTTTTTTTCTTCCTTTGCCTTTTCCTGTCTTTCTCCTGACCTATTTTATCCAGTTCTGACAGGACAGGAACTTTGAAAGACTTCTATGCATTGTGCTTTTAAAGAAAAAGATGAAATCTTTCCCTTGGTTGTTGGAATGAACTGATCTTGGTCACCAGTGTAGGCTGTAATAAAGTATAGCACTACATTTTTTACTTTCCATCTTCCATTGTATGATATTACTTTCCTGATGACAAAAGAGAAAAGAAGCTGACAGCATTCTGAAGTCTTTTCTCACACATTTAGAATTTGAAGTGCTTGTGCAACTAGACTGTACGAGGCTCATGTGCAGCAAGAGTCCAAATTCTTGCTCTGTGTTTGCTGCCAGCTTAGGTAGAAAATGTTATTTTTCCCAAGACAGAGTTGAATTGAGTGTTTTTGAGATAATTTGTTATGCCACTTGGTATAAGCAATTAAACTCATTAAAGTTTTCATGGCAGGATAACTGAGAGCAGAAATTTGCCAGTTTTCTAGAAATTGAAATATGCTCTTACACAACATAGAATAAGCCTCATGAGAACGATAGTTCAGTATTCTTTGTGATCTTTGATAGGAATGTTTATAAGATAGTCTAGATGAGCAGGAGAAGTTGTGAAGACACAGGCTGATAGCAACCAGTCATGGTCAGATTAAACTTCTATATTTAATAAACCTGCTGACAACTCAATGATTTGGAAGCTTGGATGTAATGAACACTTCATGTCCATATTTATAAAGAGTAGACCAGGCAATCAATGGAAAAAGACAAAATTATGTAACTTAACTAATTGTACTGCATTGTACTTAGAAATAGACTGTGTATTTCCCTTGCATAATTTAAGAAATAATCAAGGATATTGTAATTAGTATTCATTCAGTCTCTCAAAGTGGATGCTTAGAATGATTTTTGAAATGATGTTTTCTAGACAGTGTGGAATGAAAAAATATGCAGTATTGTGAGATACAATGCATGTGACAAGTAATTCAGCTAGAAAATCTCTTTTTATCATTTCTTTGGAATTTCAGGAAAAAATCAAATTAAAGTTGTTCAAATGTTAGTATAGCTCATTTTTCAGGCTAAAGAAATGGTAATTGTGAATTAAAAAAACCCTATTCCATCAGTGCTCAAATGGTAGCATTCAGGGGGTAAAACTGATTAGGTGTAGAGGGAATACTAAAATGCAACAAAATTCCTCACCACCTCCTTGAAAATGCAAACATATGCATACATGCAATTCCAAAAGCTTTCTCAGTTAAACATAAGAGAACTGTTTCCATATTTTTGGTTTAGATGGAAGATTTTTGTTCCATTCTGTGCGTTGTGTTCCCTTCTAGATACTCTAGTCTTTGAGACTATGAAACCCTGCAACTAAATGCAGTACATAAAATGAAGAAATGCAATCCCATTTGAAACTGAATCAGATTTCATAAATGCAACATACTCTTGAATCCCACAGAATCACACAATGGTTGAGGTTTTAAGGAACTTCTGGAGATCATCTTTTTCAATCTCCCTGTTCAAGCAGAGATAGAAGGAGGTAGTTGCCCATGACCATGTCTAGAGGAGTCCAAGGAGGGAGGCTCCATGACCTCTCTGGGCTACCTCACAGTAAAGCAGTGTTTCCTGAAGTTTCACTTGGTATCACCTGTATCTCAGTTTGTGCCCATTGCATCTCATCCTTTTACTGTGCACCACTTGGAAGACTCTGGCTCCAGCCTTTTTACACCCTCCTTTCATCTACTTGTATGCGTTAATAAGGTGCTCTTGAGCCTTCTTTTCTTCAGGCTGAACAGTTCAAGCTCTTTCAGCCTTTCCTCATATGTTTATTGTGCCAATCCCTCAGTTATCTTAGTGGATCTTCACTGAATTGTCTCCACTGTGTCCACGTCTCTCTTGTACTGGGGAACGCAGGTGTGGGCTGAGCAATGAGGTAGAATCATTTGCCTCAACCTACTGGCAACATCCCTCCAGTGCAGCCCAGTCTACCATTCACCTTTTGTGTCAGTGCACATTGCTGGCTTGTGTTCAGCCTGGTGTCTACCAGGACCCTCTGGTTCTTTTCTGCCAGGCTGCTTTCCAGCTGAGTGGCCCCCAGCATGTACTGGTGCATAGGGTTATTCCTCCTCAGGTGCAGGACTTTGCATTTCACAGACCCACAGAATCACAGAACCTGTCAGGTTGGAAGGGAACACAGTGAGTCATCTGGTCCAGACTCCCTGCTCAAGCAGGATCATCCCAGAGCACATGGCACAGGATTGCATCCAGATGGTTCTTGAATATTTCCAATGTGGGAGACTCCAACCTCTTTGGACAAGCTGTTCCAGTGTGCAGAGCTTCATGAGGTTCCTGTCAGCCCATTTTTTCACCCTGTCAAGGTGCCTCTGGTTGGCAGTGTGACCCTCTGCTAAACCGGACTGGACTCAGTTTTCAATCCACCTCATTGTCTGCTTAACCAGCCTGTACATCACATCTTATGTTCAGACAGTTTCAGAGGCCTTACTGAACTCCTCTGCTGTCTCATCATCCACAGGCCAATCACTTCATCCCTGAACTTTGTCACGTTAGTCAAGAATGACTTCCTCTTGGTGAAGCCATGCTGTGACCACTCCTCATGATTTTTATTTTTGTCCTTAATATACCTGGAAATGGTTTCCAGAAAGGTGCCACTCACCTTCCCAGCAATCAGGGTAATGCTGGCTGGCCTGTTGCCTGGGTCCTTCTTCTTACCCTTCTTGAAGATGGAGGTGGTGTTTACTTTATCCGGTTTTCAGGCACTTCTCTCTTGAAATAGAACTGCACATTTGCAGGGGTCCCTAAACAAATTTTGGTATCTAGCTAAGTGGAATATCTCAGTAAGTGGGTAGTAACATGAAAACAAAACCCACAAATTTTGAAATAGAGAGACCCTGAAATATGATTAAACAAATATTATTCCAAAACACTCCATTTTGGAGACAAAAAAACTTTGAGAAGTCAGTTTTTTTTTTCTGTAGTTGTAAGATTGTATTTTTTTTCCCCCAGTATATTATTAGCCAGAGCTAGAGGCTTGTGGTCTCCTTGGGACGTGGGTAGTAGCGAAAGAGCTTTTTAGCCATATATTCACTAGTATATGCACATTACTTTGATAAAAAGTTCAGACAGCAAAGAAAACAAAAGAAAACTGAAATTTGTGCTCTAGTGTGAGTAAATAGATCTTTCTGTTCATGTGTTAGTAAAACAATTTCCAAGATTGACAGAGGTTAAATATAAAATTGCAATAGCCTGTTCCAACATTTTTTTGTATTCACAGTTTTAACACTAAACATACTGGTTTTACAGGCTTAGATATGAACAGAATTTCTATTTTGGACATACAGTACTAATAACTATACTCTGAATTTGGGGTGTAATGGTCGTATTCTTTGGTATGCCTTGTACCTGTTTACTTCCATCATGATTTCTGTCTTTGTCTAATAAAAATGTATATGGCTCAAGCTGTTGATGTGGTTGGCATCTGTTTCAGATTCATTTTTACTGACAGCAGGCTTCTGCTGGTGTGCACTCAGGCTTTTAATCATCAGATACAGAGACTGGCATTCCTGTCATTGCTCTTTATTTTACTCTGGAATTCTGCATCAGATGTAATGCACTAAAACCTGTGATAGATGACAAGCATGACAGAATATGCATTATAATTTTCCTAATTATAATTTTTAAACAATACTAGAATTTATTGAGAAGTTATCATAACAAGTGTAGAAATGCTGAATAACCCTTGGCAACAGCTAAGCTTAAAATCTCATTTCAAAGATTATAGAAGGTCTATGCATATTTACATAGATATTTCAGAAGTTGTTGTAAGAGACAGAATAGTTTAAAAAAACCTAAGTATTTAGTAGTAGTTAGTAGTTAGACTGTTAGTAGTATGACTCATTTACCCCTATGTGTACTACAGTATCTTTCCTTTTTGTGCATCACGATAGAAGGGACAGTATGTCCATACATATTATGTACATTATTATGTACATGTACATTATTATGTACATGTAAATATGTACATAAATAATTCACGCATATGTATCATAAGATATACATTTGGACTTAAGGTTCAGCATGAACTTGGAAGCACTTTCTGAAGTGTTTCATTATTTGAAGTGTCATTTTTTCCCAGTTTCTGAATGGTGTGAAGTAGAATATTGGGGTTTAGTTTAAGTGAGGATGCTTAGCATAGTACAGAATAAAAAAGGCACATTCTTTGTGATTTAAAGTATTGCTGCCATTTTGCATTCATGAAAATGATGGTGTTTCCTATTCACTTTCCTACTCTTCCCTTTTGCATAGAGACACTTCCTTTTGATATGATCAATTGCAAGGAAACCCTGTATTTTTTCAGAACACCCCTAGAGTCATTTAGTATATGGTGTCTGAGAAAAACAGCAAATAAGTAACCATGGGTTGGAAGCTGTATTTCGAGGTGAACAGTACGTATTTACGATTTAAAAACCATTATACATGGACTTCCTCCTGCTGTGACACTCTTTGTATGTAACTTGTTCTCTTACGTAGCGTGTGCTGTGGGCGTAGATTGTGTCTTGCACACTGGCTGTTCCAGGAACAGAATCACAGAATAAGCTGAATTGGAAGAGACCCACAAGGATCATCAAGTGAAACTCCTGATCCTGCACAGCACCCCCAAGAGTCCCACCACAACAAGAGTGTTGCCCAAACACTTGAACTCTGTCAGTCTTGGTGCTGTGACCACTTCCCTGGGGACCCTGTTCCAGTGCCCAACCACCCTCTGGGTGAAAAACCTTTTTCTAATATCCAACCTAAACCTCCCCTGACACAGATTCAGGCCATTCCCCCCAGTGCTGTCACTGGTCACTACAGAGAAGAGATCAGTGCCTGCCCCTCCTCTTCCTGTCACGAGGAGGTTGTAACTACAATGAGGTCTCCGCTCAGTCTCC